>VXBL01005970.1:1640771-1927913 GCA_013400195.1 Aramus guarauna | reverse complement strand
TTTTTCCCCCATCTTCCTTGTCTTCAGATTGGGCTGAGACCCTTTAAAAATGTGTCTACATGGCACACAGCTCAGCAGGGCTCTGTTCACAGGGGGAATTTATTGGCACCACAGTGAACTCCATTACAATTTAACTCTCAACTATAAACAGCAAAACCCCATGTGAAGGATTTGAGTTTAAATTAGCGTCAAGAACCGTTTTGCTTTGGCCACTCTTCAGCTCAGCTTGGATTGCTGTTGTGAACCTTTGGGTTTGTCCATTATAAACTTTCTAATCGTGTAGCCTCCCATGTTGTAACCAACACTGTTGCTGTACTCTTGGTAGCAATAATGGTTTTACTGTTAGCAAAGACAAGCTGCCAGCACGCTATAGTGTTATAGTGACCATAAAGTGTGTGCCTACCTTGAGGAGGATTAGGCAGTGCATCATTTCAAGGAGCAGTGGCTGACTACTCAATAGAAATATTCCTATTGTACCATGTAGCCTTGACTTAAAAAAAAAAAAAAAGCCACAAATATTTTTATGTGACTGAACCTCAGTAATGAATACTATTCATCCAAATTTCTCCATTTACATTTTTTAACTGTGTTTTCTGAAGGGTAACTTTTTCACATCTCTATTGAAAGATTTCAGTTGCTAAATACTGCTTAGAAAGGCTGTAAGTTGGGGACACAGATCCATGGGACTTGCACTTAGTAGGATCATCATAGTAAGTGATGAGTAAAGTAATTAAACAGAAGTTCCTGACCTGGTGCTGACAGCCTGGGTCTGACCATAGGTCATGTAATACTTTCACATTTTTTAATACATCTTTAGTAGCAGTGATGAGATTCTTATTGATTTTTGAGGTGCTTTGTAATCTTGTCATTTGGAGGTGGTTAGTATTTCTAAGAGGAGTTAGTTCAAATAATTTCTGTTAAAGTCGCATTTGGTAGCAAAGCATGTGTGGGGTTTGCTAAAAAGAACTGCTTCATTAAAATACCTGCTTTAAAGGAGAAATTAAAAGACAATATTTTGATTATTTTGGGGTTACTTGTAGTTGTGCCATGTGGGAGCTGGAGTTCAAGAATAGAAGGACCATGCTCCACTTCACTCTCCCCATCTTTTCCTCCCTCCTTGGTTTTCCTGTATCCTAATCACTTTTCCCCTCTTCTCCTAATCCCCAACATACCTGGAAAAGATCAAGCTGATTGCCTTTTCTGACAATCATTTGTTTTTTCCATGGTATTCTGTCCTGCAGTCCCCTCCGGGGCAGCAGTCCCTCACTGCCCTTACAGGACACATTTCTGGTGACAGCACCAATTCTGCAAGCCGGTGAGTGGTGGTAGCAGACACCAATGCAGAAATAAAGGCAGGCACTCTGAAGAGAATCATAAACCCAAGATTCATTATATGAAGATTCAATTAGTTCTTTAAACACAGAAACTGTGATAGAACATACTGTACAAAACAGGATCACCGCCAAGTATTTCTAGGCAATGCGTTGCCCACTCCTGCTCGTACAATTAGGGTAACTGAGCATCAATCCTCACGGCTGCATAAAGCAGCTTTCTGATCCTACCTAGGGCAGCATGAAATGAGACTGCATTCAGTACCAGTTTAGAAATTGTGCTCTGTTGTTTCCCTGACATGAAGAAATGAGAAACGGAACACAATGTGTTCCATTTTGGAAACACAGAGGCTCTTTTTAAATTCCATCCAGGATAGCAAGAACTCAATGCATCCATTAAAATCCAAACCTTAAAGATGATAAGATTAAACTTTTCAAACAGCAGATAAAAATCTCTGAGTATTTTGGGAAGAATTCCAAACTGGGTTTGTTCCCTCTTTCTGCTTTATGATATTCACTTATATGAATCATGTAACCTTAGGAAGGACAGCATGTAAAGACAAAGTTGCATTGATAAGGTATCAGTAACCCCAAAGTTGCCAGAGTACCCTGGAAAATCACATCTAGTAACTCTGTGTGCTTTTCTAGTGTTTTTTACTCAAGGATTCAGGCAGGATTGGCCAATATTAAATAATCCAGTTTTGTAACTCTCCTCTTGTGCAACAAGCTAAATTATCTATAATTCCTGGTTTAGCAGAGGACAACAGGAGCTTCAGACAGACATTCACAGCAAGGAAGCAGTATAGCCAAAAATTAATTCCAAGTTTTCCAGTCCTCTGCTCCCTGCTGCCCTGGTTCATGGACTCCATCCTGAGCTTTGACCTCTCTTCCATGCCTGTTTTTAAAAAGCAGAAAATACTTTAAATGCAGTGGTTTCCCATTTCAAGGAGCGATACCCTTTAGATTTGCTCATGTGTTGCATTAACAGAGAGGAAATACAATGTGCTCGTTAAAGGGAGAGCCTCCAGTCAGGGTTTTTAGGTTGTGTCTTTAGCCTTAGCTTTACTTTGATTTGTTTTTGTTTCTCCACCTGTAAAATTGAGCAGTGCTTAGTGATCCATGTCACAGAGTGTTACTAAGCCACTTGAATGTATGGGAAATACCCTGAAATCTTAAGACAAGTGCAAGTGATTAATTCATTATTAAATCTGTCATCCCACCAAATTCTCTCTTTGGAAGAGACTTAATCCAATGTTTTATTAATATAAAAGCAATTATATTGCTGGCTTATCAGTCACATGAAAGGAACCTTTCTTTTTCTTTCTTCCAGTGCGGATGGTCCTTCCTCTGAAATCATGCAGATTGATTTTGAAATTGAAGACCTAATTGACTTACCTGGGACCCAGCTCATCACATGGCAGGTTGAATATCCTGGAGATACAACATCTGATCTAGGAATCTCCAAGATCTATGTGAACCAGAAGGACCTGGTAGGAGTTCTCCCTTTGGCTATGGTAAGAAAATATCTGGTATTCTGCAAGTTTTTAATACTGCTTTACGACTCAAGTGTCTGACAGATGCAAATGATCTGCTGAAAGAGTTGGGGTGACAGAAAGTTTTAGCACTTTGAGAAACAGATACTAACTTCTGAAGTTTCCTTCATTCAGTGGTGAAACGGCATAAGGGTAAACCACAGCTTCCTATGGAAGACCCAGTCACACTCTTTCTGACCATACACAGGCTTCTTGGAGGCAGAAGCTGATTTCATGGCGTTTCCAGTATTCAGAACTCACTCTTGTTGTTGCATGAAGTGGTATACTAGATGCTCTGTTCAATATGGTATATATCTTACTTGAATCAGAAGTAGTCTTACATTTGGTCTAGTGTTTAAGGACTTCCTGAATTGCATTTTTTTCAGTTTGTGAATTCTGACTCCATAGTCATTTAAGAGCGAGAAGAGAAATAAAAGCCATGGCATGACTTCTGAGTAATTTTCAATTACCTGGGGAACACAAAATACAGTACGTAACCAACTGTCTGTTCTGCATTCAAATGAGGTGCCACACCATCACAGTGAAAAATATAGGGCTTGAAAAATACCTGATTATTTAGCCTTGGTTTTAGCTAAAAAACCTGTTAGATACCCAACCGAGTGCGAACAGAAGTTTTGTGCATTTCCTCTTCTCTCCCCTTCACATTTCTTCATTGTTAGGCTGAAGTATACTTGTTTAAGGTCGGACTGTGCCTCATTCTTGTTCTTAGACAATCTATTAGAAAATATTGACACATTATTATTTAACATTGAAAGAAAACCAAAAATCAATCTCAGAGCATTTAAAAAAATGTAACCTGGATGTTTGCCTAGTGATAGCCAGTTAATTATGCCTTTAGTGAGCCTGAAGGTGTTCTCTGTGCTTCCAGACTCACAGAACTGATAATGGCTATTATTGTTATTTACCAAGTTTACAACTGCTCAGATGTTGTGATTCTTCATTTCACCAAAAATATTTCTTTTCTTCTGTAATGGCTCATGCTTTCATTACCAAGGCGTATATCACAGTTGAAGCAGCTCTCTCCATCTGGAATTGTGACCATCTAACAAATCAGAGTTGTGTATCTAATCCTTTTGCTTTGCATGACTGTTTTCATGGGCGAGTTCCTGCTATCGATCAGTGGGTGATCTCTGCTGGTTCGCTGATAAAAAAGAGGCTTTCAGGTCTGCAGATGGGACCCTGATGTGCAGTCACACAAGTTCTGGAGTATTGAGGGTTAGTGGTGTAGAGGTGATCTGATTTACATAATCTGAGATGTGGGGATTTTTATTCGCTCCATCCCTTAATGGGAAGAGAAAAGATTTCTTTCCTAGTGGTTCCACTGGTTGAAGGAAATGCTAGTTCTTCTCATACATGCCCATGATACATGATTGCCTTAGTATCAAGTGATATAGTGGCAAAAAATAGTTACATAGAACAAAAATAGGTTTTCCTGGCAGTTGCTACAAACCAACTCACTCTAATAATTTCGATTAAAAGACAAAAAAAAGGCCCATTTTCCAGAAGCACAAAGTCACATGAAGTCTATAAAGGTATCAGCAGGTGGCATTTTACAAGGCAACAGGTGTTGGGATAATGGGTAAGAGAGAAAGCAAAGATAAATGGCAGGGGTCCCCTCATTACTGACAGACTGGGAATAGTTTTAACCTGCCTTGCATTACCTGGAGTGTCAGGGAAGAAACTCCGGGGTATCACAAATCTCCAAATCATTGTCATACTTCACTTTGTGCTTAGGAAATGATAATTCAGGTGCAGACATTTCAAGACATGTAACTTAGATTAGTTTGGTACTTCAGATTTCCCTGTGACCTTAGCAAAGCCAGTTTGTAATTTAAAATTTTAAAATAAATAAATAAATCCTACTCTTCCATTTAGGAAGAACCACAATGAAAACAAAGTGTTATATTATTTAGTTGTTTCTGGAGACTGGTGTTAATTTGGGTTAGTTTTGCTGAGCTTCTTTGCAGAACGTGCAATTTCATGTTTAGAAGCACCAAACAGAAATGCTGTTGAATATTTCAATTATGGGTTAATTTTTCAAAAGAACAATTTTACTGCTTTAGCATTAGGCAAACCTTTGGTTTTTTTAATAGACTATCACATGCAACTTCTGCATCATCTTTGTTTTCTTTAGTCTTTTCTGCTAGCTATTATGGATTTGTAAATAGCAAAGCAGAAGATTGGCCAATTTAGAGCTTCCTGATTTCTTTTTTAGACTTAAATGTATATATCAGCATCAGGACACACTGGAAATACCTTCTGCTGAAGTTATTAGAACACTTGGTGCACTCACCTTAGCTTTATCTAGTGCGTTTTCTTTTCCTACGGCATATTAGCATTCCAGCTTTTGAGACCACTGCAGGGCCCTACACCAATAACGGCAACACAAGTCACAGTAGAGTACTCAAGGATATTGATGAGAAAAGCTGTAGGGTGTATTTTATGCATGTGTGGGTACCATAGAGGCTGATATATGTAATACTTTAATAACACCTTTTCTAATTCTCAAGTGTAACAAAACCCATCTTGGTAAGCTGTGCATGGCACCTGAGCCGCCTCTTGTTAGCAGAATGGGAATAACATGGGAGAAGACATCTTAGAGAGAACACTCTAAGAGCCTGTGAGCACCTGTTTGGGTATTTGCAATGCATGATCCTTTCCCTTAAGCCTGATGAAATACAGGCAAAGGTATTTATCCAGGGTTATAAAAAATTATTGGCCTTTCACCATGATTGCTTTGCAGTGGCTCTTACAGCCACATAGCAACATCTTGCTTCTTGGCAGAAACTAAAACATCCACTAAACACCGTGGAAGAGGCAGATATTTGTGTGGGGTAGTTCTTCACCAGCACAGTTTCCACTGTAATTTCTGTGTTTCTTGCACGGGCACTGTTCAAAACTCTCTCCATTTCCTGCCAGTTTTCTTACTGCAAGGTCTGTGTCTGCGGGTAGTGTGAGGCCAGGGAACTGAGGAAGAGGGGTCTTAAGAACGTGTTGAAAACGTGTATAGAAACAGAGAGTTTCTTCAGGATGTGTATAGAAACAGAGTGCTTTATTCTGGATGGAGAATTCTGGACAAGGAATGCCAGAGCATTACTCCATGGTAATTATTGAAAATTTGCCACTTTGGAAACAAACAAACAAACAAACAAAAAAACCCACAAGTAAATAGTGAAGAAGCAAAAACCTTCTATGTTTTTCTTTGTTGTCAGCTAACATATGTATTAATTATCTTTAAAAGTCATTATCTTAACATTCACCTGTAATAGGACATTCTTTGAGACAGAAACCCCAGCACCTCTTAAGACCTTTGAAATATGGTATTAAAAAGGCATTTTGTCATTAACTGTTTTGAACATGCTAAACTGCTTAGGTTGTTTGAGATGAGGACCAGCAATGCAGTGTGACAGCCAGTGAGAATAATACGCCGGAATCTTCTAGAATATGACTTTTTTTTTTTATTGGCATTCTAAAGAATCAGCTTCCAATTCCTATTTGACTTCTTTCTGGTGTTTCTTCCCTATTTTATTTCACTCTCATTTCATTAGGTGATGAATGGCACAGGTTTAATCACTCAAAACGTACGTTTGCTGCTATTGATTATTGTTGCTTTTAAAACATCCTGTCAGCTCTTTCATAATTATGGCGTTCACCTTTTCTTGAACCTTAATGATTAGGTGAGGATGAGGCACAGACGAGCTCTGTAGTCATCTGTGTACACACAAGATAATCCCTACTGAGAAAGGCAGAGGGCAGAGATGACATGCTGGTAAATGGATAAGTTGAAATCTGTTCTGTAAATAATAATAAGAGAAATTGTGAATAATAAAATACCTGGGCTGGTTAGTAACTGAACCAGCTCTGAATCTGTCTTACCTGTGTACATGCCCTAAACCTATTCCATCTGCACCCTCCCTTTATTTCATAATCTGATAAGGAATCAGGGCAAAACACCTATTTCATAAATCTCATGGGGGAAATGTTGGTCACAGGGTTGATAAATCCCTTATTAAAGTAGTCCTTTGGCTAGAAAATATATTGTGTTAACTTTACTTTCTCCTAGAATGCAGAAAAAAATATAGAGAGGATGCTCAATGTCCTTTCAGAAATTTCTTGAAAAGGTTACAGGTTCCTAACCTTCAATTTTTAATAAATTTTTGTGTGCATACATGTTTTACATTTATAAATCAGCAAGTCAAAATTAGAGCCAGCCTGGCTCACACAAATGTAGTTGCCCTGATGTTCAAGGTGTTATTAGATTTAAAGATATGGATGTGGACCAGATGTTTCAGGTGGTGGTGGGACATAGCAAGCTGATGAAGAAGCCAGGTAGTTGGATGATGAGCACCCTTGTGTATAAAAAGTCTGTGAATTTGGATTGCTTTCTTGAGAGACTCCCCAGCCTTCACAGATTAACTGGTCTTAATGTCAGCTGTAATAGACTGCCTTGTATGATCTGTGCAACTGGGAAAGAGCAGAAAAGTTTTGCCTTCCAGAGCAAGAACCCTTGAGTACTGCAGACTCATGGTAATACTGGCTGAGTAGCCCTGGATTACCTCATACCAATTATGATATTAATATTTTGGAGTCGATAATTCAGTTTTGTTGCTGCCCAGAGAATCTCAAACTTGTTGGCAGGCAGGACAGCTTGCCTGGCACTAGGGCTGTGAATTATCAGGTTTCACCTCACCAGGGACTGGCAGGACAGGCTCCCTTCAGCCTTTAACAAACTCAGCTTGTTTGGGGCTTGGTTAGTTTTGTGCCCGTATGTCCATGGAGTGCCTGTCTTGCCTTATTACTCAGTACATTGGGACAGCCCTTAGGTATGTTTATAATCGAGTCAGCAGCAACCTAAAAATTAACCTTATTGTTAGGAAGGAAAGATTTGAAACTTGATTAATGGTACAATGGTGAGGTTGCAGTCTGCTTGGCAGAGGCAAGAGCTCCAAAGACAACCTTCCATCCCTCCCAGCCATATTTTAGCAGGCAAAGGTAGATGGTGAACAGTGAATTACAGGCTTGTATCAACTGAGCAACTGAGTGTCCATTATCTCTCTGGTTTTGGCCCGTTATTTATTATCCTCAAGCAGTGCAACATCAGCCTCCAAGACAGTCGAGTGAGGTGTGAGGCAGAGAGAGATTTAAATCAAACGTAGAAAAAAATTCTGAGAAGACACTCCTGATTTATGACAGGCTTAAACAGAGTCAGTGACCAAAGTCCAGCTCATTACTTTGCAACAAACAGGTTGTAGTGAAGGCAAAGAATTATTCCTACTCATCTGACCCTACCGAGGAGTCCCAACTCGGCAAGCTGTCCCTGCTCTGAGAAACACACGCACACTCAGCTCTGCTCTTGCAGAGGAAAGCTGCTTTGGTGCAGATCGAACTGACCTACTTTTAACTGCGAATGAAGGTGGTTTAAACAAACTTGGATGAGCTGTTAGGAAAAAAAGATCACATTATCCTTCATCTCAGGTGACTTACGAGGTTGGTAACCTCCAGGAAAGGGTCACTGGTAGTGTTGGAGCAAAATAACCTTTTAAACCAGCACAGCCATTTCTGCAATGTTTGTGTCACCACAGCTGCTATTGGATGAAACACAAGTGAAATATTTGTTTTACAAGGTCAGGTTAATATAGTAGCTGAAAAAAACATTGTCTTTATTTGGTGAACAGAATTGTTTTATAATGCATAGCATGTAACAAAATTCATATTTAAGGTGAAATTTTGCTAAAAGGTCTGTTTTGGTGCATCCTAGCATAGTTATGAAAGCAACATTGACTGTAACCCCATTCTCCCATTGCAGATGAACATGCTCTTGTCCTCAGAGCCATTAGAGCCACTTTGGCTTGTGAGAAGTTATATTTATAGCAGTCATATTAAATAAATTGTATCCAAAAGCTGAACACCAGTTTAACATTATACCTTTTCGATAATTCATTGTTTCAACTTGCTCCTGATGTTCTTTATAAAAAATTAACCAAAATGTTGACAGGAAATAAACTGTGCTACATACCATCAGCATAAGAAGCTGGATAAATAGACCAAATAAATAAATAAAATCAATTGCTGCAGCAAAGAGGCTATCTATTATATAGAAAGTGTTTCCATACTAAAATAATTTCTAATAATTACAGGAATCAGCTGCCATGGCAGTACCAGTCACTACTGGATTTTAAAAATGCTTAGGGTATTAGTGCCCTTATAAATATATGTATCTGAAACATTGAATTTTTAGCTAGTGCTGTTTATGTTCTGTTAGGGACTGGATATGTAGCTCAGACGTAGCTACCAGAGTGCTCAGTGCTGTGCAAACACATATTTAATTATAGCCTCACCCTGAAGAACTCAGAAGCCAGACAACAAACAAACAAGATATGAACAAAAATAAAAAATACAAAAAATAAAAAAGAAAATATTGGTCCCTTCTTACAGAAGAGGGATGGGGAGTGGCAGTGTGCTGAAGTTCCTCCTGAAGTCAACCACACTGCCTTCTCCTAAACCCAGGTTTCAGCTTGGATCTTCTTCCCCATTACAGAAGATGTGATGGGTGGATCACGGTCCCTGGAGCGCAGACCTAGTTGTGCAAGTGCTGTCGCTGTTGGAGCTTATGGTCCATATGTAGCTCTGAAGGTGGCATGGCTGTCCCTACCTCTTCCGTAGGTCCCCTCTTCTGCTCTGCTGCCTTGCCACTCCTCGTGTTGGCAGAAGGCTGCTGTTTTCTGTCGGGAGCTGCTCAGGAGTACAAGGGGACCCATGCTGGGGCAGTGGAATAGAGTATTGGAGGCTGTTACAGCCTTCTCTCTGCTATCTACCATCTTAAGCTGATGATTAGGATGCTTTTGGATGAAATTAATGCTTTTCTGTGGGAGAGCTGAAATGTGAATCTCCATCCATGTGTATGATATAGATGACAAATTGATCTGGCTTTGGCTGTGACTGGCCTGGGTTCTGCCTGGTAGCCAGGGAGTATAGGATCACATCAGCCAAAATCAGCTGTCCTAATCCACTTTAAGAATGAACATTTCTAACCACTTCCACTTAAAGTCAGCTTTATGACAAAGGTGTCTAGATAGTAGTTAAAAGCTTTTACCTTCCTAATTTGTAGCTTTTAAATTGCAATTACAATATTTGGCAACTTTTCAAATATTTAATTAAAATGTTACCGATTTCTGAAGAGAGAACTTTTAAATCAAAATGATTCGTGAATCACAGATGAAATCTGTTCATGGGAAAGGGAGAAACCTTTGGATCACTGTGATATTGCAAGCAACCATTTTCTTTTCATAAGTATATCCTATTGCTTCCCAAAATTAGGTAAGTCAAGGTCTTACAATTTCATCTCATAAAACAGACTTTCCATTCTCCCCGTAACATCTCTTGGCACCTACCAGTTCTGATTTGAATTAATCGTTCTTGAAAATAGATATCTAAGATGACTACAGGATACCAGATAATGTCCCTTGCCATTGTTGTCTAAGTGTTTGTTTGTTTGTTTTCCCCTCTGCCTCAAATGATACATACATGGTTTTGGTTCTGGTTATTGGGGTTTTTTGCTTGGTTGGTCAGGGATTGTTTTATACAATGGAATACATTCATCCTGTGACTGAATATTATATCCAGATCTTTCTTCTACTCTGTTATTTCAGGCTGAAGACCTCTTATCTGATGGCTGAAATTCTTGCTGTCAGTCCTCACGATTAAACTTTGCACTGTGTGTTAGTGCATTTCATTCCATTTCTTTTTCCTGAATCCTTGGTTTTATCTGGTGCTTCTTATTTAATAGTTCAAACTTCTGTATTGACAATGCCTCCCAAACTGATACTGTTAGAAAATTTCCATTGATAGCAGTAAAAAAATGAAAAATAAAAAAAAAATCTGTGCCTAGGCTAATTCTGGAATATTGCTGTATCAGTTCAGAGGAACAGGTCTTGTTGACTGTTGATCTCACAGTTTTGCCTGGATCCAAAAGCCCAATCTTTGGATTGGCTCTCTGTGGTTGAGGCAACTTAACCGGAAGGACTGTATTCACAAGCTTGTTAATCAGTCTTTATGCAATGCATGAGTCATATTAGATTCCATTTCACATTCTAATAATTGTAATGAGCCTGTACAGCTAATAGAAGAAAATATTTCATCCAGTAAACACATAATAATCTGTTATGCTTCAGAAACTAATTGAATCACAGATATCTGAAGCTACATGAAGTTTTTCCCCATACATAGATGTCAAATATTTATGTTTTTTTCAGAGCATGTGATATGGGCCCCTATCTGTGCCCAAATGATGGACCAGGCAGCTGAGTAATCCGGTCGGGTGTGACAGTCCTGGTGTTCCTACATGACAGTGTTCAAGAAGTGAATATACTCAATTGCAAGGAGGCTAATGTATAGGGTTCATTTCCCAATTAGAATTGCCTGTTAAAAATGGCTTGGTTTGGTCTTCAGCTTACTACTATTATTACTATTATGCTAAACATTGGCCTTGCTCTGGCATGCTTCTATTGTCTAACTACCAACAAACTGACAGATGTGTGAGTCACTAGCACATAGCATTTTGGTTTCTATACAGAGAGAACGAAATGAGACAATAATACAAGCACTTGGCAATCACAGATGCCTTATCTCAAGAATCCTACAAATGCCATATTCTTTGGATTTTTCCTTCCAGAATTAATGATGACCCTGGGGTTCTTAACATTTGAAATAACAAGCAATAGCTCTTTCCCTTTACAATTAGACATTTCGTTAACCTGTCGAGCATGCAGTGAAGCAGTACCTGTGTTCATTGCAACATCAATGCGGATGTTTTGCCACTTAAATTCCCAAGCAGTGAAAACCATCAAGCAGTTCTTCCAGTTTAATCCAATTCTTTTTCTATCAAAGGTTACTACAGGCTCATGGAAAAAGATCTTGATGATGATGTTGTTGTTGAAGACAAGAGTAAACACATAATAATCTTGTATCTGGAGCTGCAGTTGCTGGCTAATACTGTAATCACCTGTAATAACAGAAAGCAACAGTCACCCAGTTTTTGTCTGAGTGGGGGAATGAGTAATGAGGGCTTGGACTGGCTGCTGGCAAAGCTGCTGACAGCCACACACTTTGATGTGGAACATCGAAAATTGGGTTCCCTAGAGAAGCAGGAACAAACACAAGGATATTTTTCTTATGAATTAAAGCCTGAGAAAAATGGCTTTGCATAACAGCTGCTTTTTTTTCTTAAGTGAGAGTTACATATGTTTTTCTTGATTAGACGCATGCAGTTGGACTGCGTTGAAACAAGTCCAATCCTTCAGCCCTAACAGTCTTTCTGTGTTACTCTGAAGCTGCATGATGCCATGAAATGTAGATGGACCAGGAAAACATGGCAGATCTGAATTTAGAGCAAGTTTCACCCAGAGTTTGTCCCTGCTTCCATGGACACAAGGTATAGAAGTCTTGGTCCGTTTTCACACTACTGTATAACCATTGCTATTAAAAATGTTATGAGTTGAAAACAGAAATAAGTTGGTGGTGAATCGAGTTTTCAGAGTGAAGGTCAAAGTTTACACTGATTTAAGAACATTTCTTCAAATACATATTCACTGAAGTGTCATGTGTGTCCTCTCTTTTTAGTCAGAGAATCTTTCTGAAGAGCAGTTAGAATCACAGAGCAGCTGAGGTTGAAGTGAGCTCCAGACATTAGGTAGTCCCATGATCTGCTCAGAGAGCAGGCTGCCTTAGGTTGTGTCCACTCAAGTATTGAACACCTGCAAAGATGGAGATCCCACAGTCTCCCTAGGCAAAGTGTTTCAGTATTTGACCACCCTCATGGTAATTTTTTTCCCATGCATCTAAATGGAATTTCCCATGTTCTAACTTGTGCCTCTCATCCTATTGCCATACAAGCCTGAGAACAGTCTGGCTTCATCTTCTCTGTATCCTCTGATCAGTAGCTGTAGAAAGCTGTAACATCTTCCATTTGCCTTCTCTTCTTAAGGCTGAACGGGCTCAGCTCTCTCCATTTGCATGATGTTCTCCAGCCCTCCACCAGCTTGGTGGCCTTGCACTGGCCTCGCTCCAGTGCGTCAGTATCCTTGGCTTGAGCTACAGCCTCCGTTGGCTTCCCACCTCTTAATTGATGTGATTATGAAAAGATTTTTCCCTTTTGGCATAATGAAAGGGATGCTGCCTTAATTGGTTCCCTTCAGATTAGTGATTTGAATAAAACATAGCTGAAAAAGAAGCAGCAAATTTCTGCCTCCTGAGATAGATTCATCACCACTGTGGTGCTGCTTGAGCAAAGCAGGTGGCTATCACTCTTTTCAGCTTCTTGACATTATT
Source organism: Aramus guarauna (assembly GCA_013400195.1). Classification (NCBI taxonomy): domain Eukaryota; kingdom Metazoa; phylum Chordata; class Aves; order Gruiformes; family Aramidae; genus Aramus; species Aramus guarauna. Next base: position 1,914,703 of record VXBL01005970.1, on the reverse strand, counting down.
TTTAGATGTGTTTTGTATTTTGAGGTACCATTTGGGGGTTGGGAGTTCCCCTTTTTCTTTTTTTTTACTCTTTTGAGTATTAAAGCTTTTGAAATTATTTATTTACAAGCCATGAAAATCTCCCCAAAATGGATTTTAACAAGTGTGTAATTGGATAATTTGACAACTGGTAAGCTGAAGCCCCAGAGATCAGGAATTACACTTCACTACAGAATAGTTGTTCTTCATGTAGAATTAATTAGATTTCCTCTAGATTACAAGGAGTAAGAAGAGTAGTCAATTAAGAGAATTATTCTCTGACTTTTCCATCCTTCTTTTAATTGCCAGCCAGTGGTATTAAGAATTCCTTTTTCTATGTGAGAGGTCCTCAGAGTCAGGATGCCAGAAAGAGGATGAGGGACAATGAATTAAACACTGGCCCAGGATTCAGAAGAAATGACCACCGGCTTTGCATGTGACTTTGACTCACCTTCTGAAGGACTGATTATCCATTGGGCCTGAAAGCTGCTGGGTTCATGGGAGGCAGACAGCAAAATGAGGACAGGTTCATGATCAGTTGAGGGTCATGTTTTTCGGTGGCATTGCTAAATCAAGCAACACTTAGTTCTCTTCTCCCCCACCCCACTCTTGGCTGAGTTAGTAGTAATCTCTATGTAGCTGCTGCAGAGCTGGGCTGAGGAACTCAGCTTCGCAAAAAAAAACATTCTTTTTTTTTTGTTGGGTCATTCTGAAGCAGTTTGCTTCATCACCTGCCCATACAAAGGAACAGTGGCACAATGAAAGCAGTGGTGAAAAAAGTGGAGGCAGAAGCCACTTCAGGCAGCATGGCTCCTAAAATGACGGCTTGAGCGGAAAAAATGTGTCAACAGTCTAAAAGATACAGAGGGAAGTTTAAACCTTTGTCATGTGTGGACATGGACGAAGCATGGACAGCTGAAGAGGGTGGAAAAGCACTCTACTCTGGCCAGTCCTCTCCAGGAGCAGGGACTGCTGGTGTGTCGCCTTTGCGGTGATTTTGTTAGTTTTATTTTGTGTTGCTTTGTGGCTGTGCAAAATGAATTTGACAAACTGGATTTACATGCAGGATGTTTCTGAACCTGAAGGCATATGTACAAGGAGATCTTTGGACCTGTGCCTCCTCTTTCTCCTTTCTTTCACACTTGCTATTGGAGCGGCTTTCTGTGTGGGATAGCAAAGAGCAAAGGAGGGGCTCGGGGGGAAATAATTTTGTTTAGACAGGAAGGGATAAAGCAGAGCAGATGACTGTGATTCAGATGGATGTCTGCACCACACATTGTACCTCCTGAGGTTCTCTCTGAAGGGAGAAATTTAGTCTGTGGACTGTGCAGAGGGATATTTTCAGGTGTACTAAGTGTTGTCAGGAGGAGCAATATAAACACATGTCCTCCAGAAGAGTGGTCCTGTTCACCTTGGAAGAAGGACAGTAGAGACTTGCCTAAAGGTAGATGACATGGACCCAAATCACCTAGAATTAAGATCTCAGAACTTAATGTTTACTGAATGTAGACAAAATAAATTTATAAGGGGATGTTGTTTCATTTATATTATGACCTTCAAAGATGGGATGAGGAAAAAAAAGTAAAATAGGAAATCTGCATAGCTGAGATTTCAGAGTACCTAACGCTGTTTTATAATCACTGATGTCATTTCTAATTGTGAGGAGAATATAAGAAACCAACATCATCAAAATGTGAGAAGTGTTCATTTAAAAAAGCTTGACATTTATAGAGACTAAATTGTAGGCATATAAGAAATGTAAATGTGAAAGAAAAAAAAAAATCAGGTTCTTTTTTATACCACTTACTAGTAGTTCTATCATAAAATAACAGAATCACTACCCTGGAGTAGGATTCTGCAAAATTACTACCCTGGAGATATAGTAGTTACAGTTCAAAGTGACTTTTTTTTCAATGCTAAACTTCTATTTCCTAAACCCGTGAGCTCCAAACAGTGTGAAGTAAGTATTTAAACCACACTATACCTTGCATAAAAATCAGTCCTGACAATTTGAAAATAGATTGCAGTACTTTCAAATGTTCAAACCAGCTGTAAAAAACAATAATTGTTAAAGTATATAGAAAAGTAGTGCAGTTTCAGAAAGAACGGTGATAAGTCTTTCCATTGTAATTCATACTGAAAATCCCAAATTCTGCTTGTAAGATTTGTGAGGCAAATTAACTTTGAATTTAAAAATAATTCTCTCTGGTTTAGTGGAATAAAGGTGTGTTGTTTTCACATATGTATTTTCTCTTTGATCTTAAAAAGATGTCAGAAAGTGGAGTTAAGTTTCCTTGTCATAACTAGGTACAATCTAATATATGTATATAGCTGCTGGTTTGGTGATAACAGGAACCACTAAAAAAAGTAAAAAGCTTAGACACGAAGTGAAAAACAAAGCATTTCAACATTTAAAACAGAGAGGAAAAAAATTGAACATATGTAAAAATATGTAAAAGTATACATCTAATTTTGTCATAAAACCAGAAAAGAATAGAACAGTATTGTAGCTGGCATCCAAGAAAACCAGAGCTCTCCTACTTTTGGGACTTAGTTGAGCAGATGCAGTAAATGTTCTGTGGTCTGTTAAATGATTTATTAATTTCTTATTGAAAAAAAAAAATTAAAATGTGGTTTTCTGAAACAATTCTCAGCTTTCTGTCTGTCCCAGCCCCAGTCTATCTTCCTGTTCCCCTGGTTTCTACAGAATGAGTGGAAGGTCTTTAGAAGAAAGAAAAAATATAGTTCTGGTTATCGTAATTTCTAATAAAACTTTTCTGTATTAATCCAGAAAGATGTACATAAAGAATGAGAAAGTGTATTGTTGGTATTTAGCCAGAATATAGCTGCGCTATTCTGTGAGTTTGAAGATATTTCCTTTCCTTGCTTCTGTTTTCCTTTCTGTCTGTCTCCACTGCCTTATTAAATAGTATGCTTTCTGGGGCAGAGACTGCTTTAAAGAAATTATTTATGTGTAGTGTCCTTAGCAGCGTGGCTCTGATTTCAGCTGGATATGCTGGGTGACGATATAATGCTAAGAGTAATATATGAGCAAGCTCAAGTAATGGAGATGGTCTGCCTGCTCAGTTTTTGCAAGGGGACTTGAAGAAGTAATTTAGGAAGCGTTATGAGACCGAGTGAACAGAACATGTCACTAGGATTCTGAGCAATAAACTTATATGGAAAAAAGGAAAAAAAAAAGCCAAAATTTTCAGTCCTTCAAAATAGCTTCAGCTTTTTCTCGTCTGACATGGAAATATGAAAATATCATTTTGTTTTGCTTTTGAAAAATCCATATGCTCAGATCACGCTGGTTGCCCTTATCCTGGTCCAACACAAGACTGTTCCCTACTGTCTGCTAGTATCTCTGCTATGAAAGGAAAACATAACGTGATTAGTCATCAGGCAGGAATTTCACCTTTTTCATTTTAGGATGAAGATCTGCCAAGTTAGCCTGTTTTTATGACATTTCTATTTAAAAGTGCAGTAAGATACAAAAAGAGAAAGGGTTTCCAGCTAGAAGAAGTGATTCTTCTTCCAGGGTAAACTCAGCCAAATACCGGAGGCAGAGGGAAGCAGTGATTCTGCAGTGCAGGCTGAGATGCCAATTTCTGGCATCCCAACAGCTGAGAATGAGGTTGACTCTCACAGAAACTGAAGCTTTGTTAATGTTTGGGACTGTAAGTCATGAAGAACTGGGCTAATAACTGGAAAAGATTGGGAACCTCTGCACAAAATCTTTTCCTTTGACTTCCATACATCTCAATAATCCAGATTAACACAATAGGAGGAAGCATCATCAGAGATGTTTTAGGAGATTGAGGAGGCAGTTTTTATGCCTTGTACATGTCTCTAATGGATTCTCATCATCCAGAAGACTTCAAAGATTAAGATTAGAGGATATGTTTTTCTGTTTCTCTTGATAGAATTGCACAGGGAAATTAATGAAGAATGTAATCTGCTGCGAAACTCAGAAAATTCTAGAGTAAGGGAAGAACTGAATTTGCTTTTCTTGCATTTGCCATTTTTCAGGGGCACCGAGGTTTCTATTTGGAGCTCTGACACTTTTCCCTGTCCTTTTGCAAGCAGAATCGGCATAAAACAGAAGCCAGCACTCTTCCAGAGACCTTGAGAGCTGACCTGATTTCATCACTGTAGTAAATTCCCTCTGGGCATTGTGCAACCTGATAGCCAGGGTTTTTTCTGCTTTTGTATTGCCAGCAAACCACCCCTTCATGGTCCTGCAAGCCCACATAAACAGCTGGGCAGTTATCACCTCTGCAACATCTGGCTGGCCAAGAAATGCCCTTGCTCCTTTGTGAGCTGGGTTTGTTCCAGTACTGTCAAGAACAAGATTCCCACCTTGCCATCTCCAGCATACAGCAGGTGGTGATGCTCTGACCGTGTGCTTGTTCTCTATTTATACTCTTTTTGGATTTACAGAATTTCTTGTTACCTTCTGGAGTGTCCAGTGTGGAAGCACTTTAAACTTCAGTGAGTTTATAATAGTGTTTGGGTTCTCTTTCCAATAAGGACCTTGTTGAGCATGTCTTAATTGCAAGGGTTCTTCCTGCTGATGTCAGAAATATGAATCTTCCCCAGAAAAAGACTTAACAACTAGCTGAACTATTAGTAAACCAGTATCACATTGTGGTAAGATGTCTGTAGATACACAGGCTATTTGTTTATGCCTATAGATGCTTGTAGATTAACAAAGTAAAGACTCTTTTTTCTATTCCCCCCAGTGAGAAGGTGGCTATGTCATTAAAAAACAGTTTGGTTGTACAAACACAGGCATGGTTTCTGCTGGCAGAGCTGCATTAGGATCTTCTTGCTACTTTTCACACTGTTGAGCAGCATATCTGGCAGAAGGGTGTTTTGCAGGTCTGTACTTTATAATCCTAATGTTGGACAGTCTTAGAGAAAGTAAAAACAAATTTATTCTTATTAACCACAATATTGATATGCAGTCAGAACAACACTATAACATATAAATCTCAAATTACAAGTAACGTGGGTTTAGTAGTGCAAAAAAAGCAGTATGCTATCTTTGAGAAACTGCCTAAAACTTAATTGTCACAGGGTTTAGACAAGAGCAATTAGATAATTTAAAAAATGGAAGGGAAAAGCACTGACATGGAAACACATCTTGATAACATTAGGCACAGAGTCAGAAGAAGGTAGTTTTAATTTCTCCTCTGACACTGGCTTTCTAAATGCATGTAAGTAATTCTATCAAAATGCAGCAATTTCTAAACCCAGCTGACCCTTCCGCGCATTCACTTCCTCCCTGGTGTAACGAGGATACCATGGGGGTTTTGCTCCTCCTTTCTCCAGCAGTATGAGTTTTAGTCAAGTAATATTTGTTATAGAGTTCAAATTCCTCCAGTACAAATTCTGCAAATGCTGGAAACAGGGGAGAAGAATTAGGATGCTCTGATAAACTGAATGTACTAATTGTTTTAACTTCATCCCTATCTTCCCACTGCCCTCTGCTGGATGGCTCCTCTGTCTCGAACCTCCCGTGGCTGTGACTTCATCCCACCTCAGTGTTCGCAGTACGCCTGGGAATATCTTCTCGGTCGCTTTGTCTTGTTTCTTTTGCAGTATCCCTGACAGAGGAAAGGATGCCCAGTCATGCCCTTTCAAAAGTCACTACATCCACTCGAAAAATGTATATTGCTTAATTCCTTTAGTAATGGTAATTAATGCACAGAAAGGACATGGGGTGGAAGCAAGGAAAAGGAAGGGTGGCAATGCCACAGTAGCTGAAATATGATCTGTTAACAAACTGACATTTAGAAATATCTGCTACTAGGCTCTTATTGCCTCTTTTCTTTTTTCTTTTTTCCTTTTCTTTTTTCTTTTTTCCTTTTTTTCTTTTTTTTTCTTTTTTCTTTTCTTTTTTCCTTTTTCTTTTCTTTTTTTTTTTTTTCTCCTTAAGTGGACTAATCAAGAGTTGCTTCATGGGCAAATAGCTCCAAGAAAGCATTTAACTTACTTCCTGTTTTTAAAAATTGTAATACTAAGAAACATTGAAGAATGTTTGCCATAAGTGCTTCGAGGAACTTAACAGAACCTAATGTTACATTTACTTAATAACTGTACAAGAAACAGCACTTCTGTAATCTTTGATACATCTTACCAATTTTAATGATGATTACACTAGCAGTATTTTAGTTGTATCATAGGCTGGAATTCTTAGTATGAGAGACTCTCTCTAATGCCACGTACGCAGCTCCCCTACACAGTAAACACTTTCCTTTCCACTTGGATGTTGGCAGAGCTCCATAAAACGTGGCTACGCAGAAGCGAGCGGCCAGGGAAACACCAGCTCGTTTGGGAGAAGGGATGGGAGAGCACCAGCCTGGCACCTCGGGAAGCTGCTGGCAGCACTGGTCATCCTCCTCTCCCCCTAAATCCCCACCCAGGATGGAGGGTCCTGAAAAGAGTTTCATATTCCTCTCTCCTACTTAAGACCAAAGTAGGACATCTTTCAGAAACCTGTGCCCATTTTGTTGGATGTAGGCAGAAGAAGCTGGATGTGATTTCAGAGTACATCTAGACAGTGGTTAAATACAGGCTGATGCTGCACAAAACCATGGAAGACTTTAGACCGGTAGCTTTGGTTTGGGCTGTAGTTTCATTTGACAAATAACTTCAAATGTCAACCTGTGGAAAACAAGTGTTAGTCCAGCTGCATCTAATGCAAGCAGTTATGTTGTCACTGTACCTTTGGAGGCTGTGAAAGAAGAAAACTGTTAATGGGCTCCAATTGGTTTTATTTAAAGAAAGATAGATTTGTTTCTGGCCAAAGAGCAGCTTTTGTTTTGTTGCTACTTTTTAGGTCTATCTGATTCTCTTTCCACATACCTCTCTGCCTTTTGGTTGAAACTCAGGAGAGAAAGCGAAAGTGAACATTTCACACCTTGCTTGCATAAATGGTTCATAGTGTTGGAAAAATCCCCACCATTGAGCAAATGTAATTATTTATGTAAGAAGAGATCCACAGGAGCTGTACTACTATGTGACTCCAATTCTTTATGGCTGCACAAATTACTTGCAGCTGCCCTCCTCTAAGCTGTTCATGAGGCATTAGAGAAAAGGATTGATTTTCAGAATTCACTGGAAAGAAATGAAAATGAGTTTATTAACAAAGATATCAGTATAAGAGCTCTGAGCCACAGGCCTATTGACTTGTTCTTCCACCTGAATGTATCTATAGGCAGATTATCAGCTTGATTTTTGTCTCACTTATAGTCAAATCAGAATTATTCCCATTTCATGAGTGTTAATGTGAAGAAAATTATGCCCTTCTTTGGTCCTGGATATTGGTGTAGAAGGTAAGAAAAGATCATCAGGCGATCTTCAAAATATATTAAAAAATAATCTTCCATATGTAAATTGTCTGCACTAAAAAAAAAAATGAATTGGAGCAGACAGAGTGTTTAGCACTTACCTGAACTCCCTCTCGCACCTTTGCAGAGTTGCAAGTGATTTATTGCCTTTCTGTGCCAGCCAGACACAGAGAGGATGTTCCTGTCTGCATCCACAGCTACAAGTGTTTCATAAACAGCCTTCAAGGAACTTGCCAAACCTGGGAAAGAGGGCTCACCTTATTTTGTGTTGCTTTATGTTTTGAATTTCTTGGTACTCTTGACTCTGCGGAAGAGCTGAATGGGGCCGTCTGTTAGGACCCCGGGAGCAGTAATAGGTCTTAATGGCCCTGACTGGTGTTACCCCACACCCGTGGGCCCAGGAGCCCCGTTTCAGCTCAGCCTAGGTCAGTCGGTCCTCCCTCACAATCACCAAACCCTCACAGCTACCATACCCTCAACTTGTCCTTCTTCCACTCCTTAATTTTTTCAAGTGTGAATTTTCTGCTTTTAGGAGATGTGTGTATGACTGATTTCCTTGGGTAGCGATCGATGGTATCTGAGTCTTGCTGGGAAAACAGGTTATACTAAAGGGATGGCAAATTCTCTCCATCTTCAGCTGACCCTCACTATGGAACAGTTACCTGGCTTGCTCAAAACTACATTATGAACACATATTACATACTTTGCAAAGCGTCTTTATAGCTTTCAATAAGGAATGTTTTATTTGGACTAGGTGATTGTTGTAGGTCCCTTCCATCTGAGATACTATTTTGTTCTACTCTGAGGGCTATACATTTGCACAGTTGGATTTTGCAAGATTCAAATTTTCAAGGTAAGAAGCAGGACCAGAAAGATCACTTCAGAATCATGACATCTAGCATGAAACATGGAAATTATAAATATGTTTGGCTTTTTTTTCTTCTTCCTATCTGTAATTGTTCTTTAGCTCTTTAAAAGGATTGCATAGCTTGATTTTTATAACCACGGCAAACTTATCCATAGTGAGCATCACTGAATCTGATGAAAACTGCTATTAAAGACCTCTGAAGGAGACATAATGACCACAGCCTTTCCATTGCCTTTTTCTGTAAAACTTAGTAAATGGATAAAAACGTGGTTTTTAGTGTGCAAGAAAATTGTAGCTATATAATCAATAGAGGCTGAATGTGTTAGATGGAAGAAGAAAATTATTTTAAAAGATTGAGGCTGGTTATTTTTCTTTTCCTGGGAGTGTCATTTATGTTGTTGCTTGCTAGTGGCATTCCATATGAAAATATGAATTGAGCTTCAAAAGCATCCATATATTTGTTGTGGATTTATTACTAATTCTTACACAAAACCAGGAGCAACAGTAGTAGTTAATATTTCTCTGAATATGTCTGCAAAGCACAAAAACTGTAATCCAACCTTGGCTTGAGAAAGGTTTGCCACTGAGTCGCAGCTAAAGGAAAAAGGTAACGTGAGGAGGGGAAGGGGACAGTGGAGGACGGAAATGCATTTGCCTGTAGTGGCACAGAGAGACCTAGAGGGTAGAGCAAAAGCAGAATGCAGATAGCTGCCTATTAGTTTTATCCAGGTATATCCAGAGAGTGCTAGAGAGTAGAAAAGGGAATAAAAAGAGTATATATGAGTTATATCTTGGTAGCTCTGGCTGTAATTGCTCACCAGAGGCAAAACTGATGCTGGTGTATTGTCTGTTAAAATGCTTATACACTATTCATGCACTAGTGAGGTATTTTAATACAGTCTTCCTCTGATACGAGTTTGAGTTTTACTGCTCCTGTTCTTGCCTGCTAAATATCTCAACATGTAGATACTGTTATTGATTAGTAAAGTATTTCTTCTCATTTCCTTAATAATTTGGGTCATTGTATCTGTTTTCAGTTGTAAACCAAATCCCACTGCATGTACTTTTATAATCAGCTGTAGTTATGTTTTTAGGTACTTGTAGTCAGCACTGGCCACAGATCTTCTGGGACTGGCATTTTTGTAGATGAGGTTTCTGTAAGAATACTTGCGGGATGTCATTAAAGGGTTACAAATACAGTTTGGCTGCAAAGAATTTGATTAGTGAAGCAATGCAGAGTTTAGTACAGCCAGTCAGTGCTCTTTGGCATATACAAAAGTGAATGCACGTATTGAAGACTCTTGGAGGGCACGAACTGTGACCTGAAAACATGATTATTGTTTAAATATACCTCTTTGCATCTTTACTTTAAAAAGAAAAAATGAATGTGGGGAGTGTTTCTCTTGAGCATAGCTGGAGAACAGATAGGAGGATTCAGAGCATGTGAAATCCATTTCTAGAGTATATCAATAAATACAGTATTCTTTCTCAATGCTCTCAGATGGACCATATTGAAAGACTGCACCAACAGATTCCTCCATTTTATGCAGGCAGAGGAGGTGATTACACTCTGCAATGCCTGTTTTAAGGGCACAGCTACCCATTTTGCAAATACTAATGAGCCTATGCAAATGCTGGGTGCAAGGAAAAAAACCCATCATCCTTTGAAAATTTATCCCTTTAGACCAAATTCTGTCCTTGAATATGCACACAGAATTCCTGTTGACTTTGATGGGCTGTGCATGAATAAATTTGACAGATGAATTTCATCCCTAGAATTCCCTTTCTTTTCTGCAGCCTCCTGCTTCCCTCTTATGTTAAATTTTTATTTTCTTTTGGTTTAGCTAATCAAAATATTCCTGCGTTGCTGTATTAAAAGGAATTTTCTTGGGAACATTTACTGCTTAGTTTAAAATTATTATTCTTGAAAATCATTTAAATGAGATGCCTACCATAATAAAATATTTTTTTTTTAATTTTATTCACTGTGTATTCAGCAGGTAGCTGATACAATAGCTTTAGAAATTGTGCCGTGCATAGTTACAACTGAAAGGAACATTTGTTTTTCAGAACATAGCCATGAAGCACAGATAATCTGCCTAAAATCTCCACCTAGAATCAGGAGTCCCATATATTAATTTGGGCACCAACCTTTTCTCTTTGTTGACTGCTGGATCTGTATATTAGACTCTACTCAGCTAATGAGAAACAGCCTGATACTTGAGTGAAACAAATCAGCTGGAGCCATGAGGTAGAGTATAAGAGATCGATTTTTTTTTAAACCACTGACTCCCACCAGTGTGATTTGATGTTACCCCACCTCCAGCAAGGCTTGAGATCTTGTTAGACCTGTTCAGTTTGATGAACATTTCAATCAACAACTGCTGCCCTACCGCTGCCAGTTTCCATGCCTATCTCAAACCATCTTTCTTGCTTTGTAAGGTGGCCAGATAAGTGAGCTGGCCAGTTCTTCTCTTCTAAGGGTATAATGGGGTAGCAGAAGCCTTCCCTATGACAGATTAGGCTGTGAAGGTATTGTCTTGCATTAATTTTCATCTCACTGTGGGAGATAAGCTAATCTTATTTTGCAGAGATGACCATTTCTAATCACCAGTCTCTAAGGTGCATCATTTAAACTCATAAAACTAGACGACCTTTAATACAAAAAAATATTTGCCATCAGTCCTGCCTCCCCTTTCAGTGTGAGGAGAGGAAAAAAGAAAGAGTTGTTTCCCATCCCAGTTTCAGCTCATATTTTAATATTTCCCTTGAAGACTTACTTTTTTGCCCATCCAGACTAACTCATAAAAACAGACCTTACCTTGCTTTCTACTTTTCTGCTCACTGGTAAACTTTTCCTTCAACTTCACGTTTTACTGTTTCTCTTCTTGCCTTTTCCTCCTAAAACTTTCCTCTGCTCTCGATTGTAGGCACCAATGACAATTTCAGATGACATTGCCAAGTCCTTGGCTTTTTTAGTACCTGTTAGTAACGTGAATTTTGCCTATAGCCTATGAACAGTGGCATGTCTGAAAGTGGTCTGCTTTTTCCCCCCATACATGAAGCCAGATTTGAGTGCTCAAAATAGAATCCAGATGTCACTTGGTATGAAAGTTTAATGCAGGAGGGAAGCCCCATTCCGTGGCATCTTCCTTCCCATTTGAGTAAATGACAAGTTTCCTATAGATGTCAGTGGTGCGGTGTTGGGTACTCTGCCTGTTTTCCATAATATCTTTAACACTGGAATGAATATTTATATGTCTATATGCTTTTCATAATATTTATATTGGAACAGCTTGTAAACTGTTCCTTTGACACAAGCCTTTTTTCTAATTGGAGTATTAAGAAAGCAGATTGTTTAAATGCATCAATTGTGATAAGTCAATCAAAAAATTCCATGCTATACAGCAAATATGGAAATGCCTCATTTATTTGCTGATGTCAGATTTTTAGGGGATACCAACACTATTTTGTTACCTTCATTACAAAGGCTCAACTGGGAATAACCAGAGTGCCTCAGTCTCTATGACAATTTTTGGAAAGCAGCTTGTGATTGACTATTTAATGAAGCAGAAAGTGGAGTTACGTTTGCATTATAGGAGAATACTGAAATGAAATGAAATCTCATCCTCAAAAGGAAAAAAAAAACCCAACCCTAACTTCCTAGCTCCTCTTCTTCAGATGTCTTCATTTAAATGCAAATAGCAGCGTCATCTACAATGAAATAAAAAAAAGCCTCTTTTTTTTTTTCCCTGGGAAACAATAATGAGGGTAAATTTAAGTCATTTCATTTTTGTAATAAGATAATCCTTTTCAATGCTCATGGTAATATTATGATAAAGGTTGATTTTAAAATTATTATTTTTGGATAGGGAAATGAATTTTTGGCTTTTGTAGAAGCAAGAATTCTGAATTCCCTCTAATTCTGCCCAGATGCTGCCCCTGGGGTCAGTAAGTTCAAAGATCTGATCTAGATTCTATTGAGCCCAGTGGGCAGATATTCCATAATATCTGCAACTAAACCTTGTCTCACCTACACTTTTTCTGGTTGATGAAAATGATGGTATTTGTAGGATTTCATTGTGGTATTTGTACACAAGCAGATTCCATCAGCCCAAGAGTGGTTGCATTTACCTAATTTATTGATTTCAGCGACAGGAGAGGAGATGACAATATGTCAAGATGAGTATGAGGTTCTTGAACAAGTGTTGTGGCTTATCATATGCTTTCACGCAACATCTCACTGATTCTGATCCAGCCTGTACTACGGATGTGTGGATAAAAGAAAATTAATTTGTCCACTATATTTTCTGACACTAAAATTCTGTATCTTGTAGTATAGGCTCTTTGTAACACTGATAGGGAGTGTGAGTTTCTGTTTATATGCGTAAGCGCAGTGATGATATATCTGATAAACTACTGTAACGTTTAGCTGTTAGCATGAGCATTTGATAACTTTATCTGTCAGTTCTCCTTGAGACATGTTACTGAAATCTTATTATATCTTTCTAAGTTCAGAACAGCTTCGAAGTACTTATTCCCTTTAAAAAAATCCAAGACAAACCATTTCTCTTTCTCTTGTATCTCAATGGAATGAAGTCCAGGACAGATGGTATGCAGTGTTGCAAAGAAGTTAGAGCTTGTTGATAGAGAAATATGAATTTTATACAACAGCTTAATGTTCAGAACTTAAAATCTTTCCATTTAGCCATGGAAAGTCCAAAGGCAATAGGATATCATAGCATATAGGTATACAGCAAGATCTTTCAGCAGTCCAGCAATCAAAACATACTTTTATTAGCATATACTTTGTTTATCAAAAATCAAATTATTCATGTAACTATTACAGATCAGAATATTGTTGATATAGCTACTGAAAAGGAATCTGAAAAGGTTCCCTATTTATCTCAAGATTGGCCCTTGGTCGTTTGTAGGTATTTTTCGTCTAAGAATAAGCAAATACCAGCCTTCCAGCCACATACAGATCTAATAGAAATGAGTGGGAAGATTTTAAAAGAAGATTTTAAAAGTGGGAAAATTTTACAATTGGCAGAGACCACTTTCTGTAATTGGTATTACGAGTATTAGTAATATTAGTTCTAATAGTACTATTACTATCAGCTATATGTATAGTGTTTACTCCATTATATCAAGCCTTTGTTTCCCTTCAAATACATGTCTTTAAGGATATTTCATGTTCATGTCAGTAATCCTTGCCTGCTTCTTCAGATAGTTGTTTGAGTTCTCTGTCATGTGCTTTGAAGTGCCTCTAAGCACAGCAAGAGGGCAATAACACGTGTCCAAGATGGTCATTGCAGTATACTATATTACCTGCATTTTGCTTTTCTTTCTATTGCATATTTTCACATTGTTAGACTTTAATTAGCACATTAAATACATAGTTTCCCTTTATGAAGCCAGAAGGGTTTTCTTTGCAGTGAAAATGAGTGGTTCAATTACCCTCCTACTAATGGATAAAACATAATTAACATTGTCTTGAGGCTAATTTTCATTTATGCTGCCATTCTCCGTAAGCTGAACATCATTCTCTGGAAAAAGTCAATGTGTCACTTTTATTAGCCCAGTTTGCACTTTAACACTGAGAAAATTAATTCAAGATACATTAACATACTTAACTTCAAATACAATGAAATGATCTGATGACAGAAGATAACTCTAACTTGTCCTTTATGAAGTCATGCAGTTTGGTTGTGGGTATGCTTGATAAATGGGGTCGTATTTACGTGTGTGCACTTTGTGAAAAGGACAGAACGTAAAAAGCATTTCTAAGCCAGCTGCTGTTCATAAACTTGCCAAGGTTTACATCCTTCCACATGTGAATGGTAGCCAGAAAACTTTTTATGTGGACTTTCTTTCCATCAGCTTTGTAATCTTCAAAGGCTACAGCTGTGCAATCCTAACTAAGTTTTTAGGCCTGAAAAATATTGACAATACCTGTTCCATTCTTACAGCACAATTGCAGAATCATTTGCAATAGATTTTGGGGCATATTTTAATGCTTTAGTAGCCCCTGAGGAAAACCACTTCAGAAATACAGGCAGTGGACCTCAGCCTTAAATGAATTCTTCTACTGTGTATGTTTTTAAATATCTAGTCTGTGCTGACATGCGAGAGACAACTGGGACTTCTCCGCTTTCACACGGGGATTTTACAGTCAGGTGCTTGTTAGGAAACATTTCCCCACATTTAGTTTATGTTTTCCATTGCCCACTTTAATCCTAAATCTCCTAGTTATAGTCCTCTCTAGGCCCCTAAACACCACCTCTTCTCTTCCCCTTTGTTTGGGTCTAGCGCTAAGAGACTAGTTCCCTGCTATGGGAAATGCTATGATGTAAATAAGAAACACATATCTTTTGAATAACTGTTACAGATTATTTCTAGCAGTTATTCTGATTTCTGCTGCTGTTGACAGTGGTTTACCTGCACCCCGTGCTAGTTGTTGGACATCTTACACCATAAATAGTATTACGTTGGGATAATGAACCTCCCTTCACCTTCAATCAATCCTCCCCAAGAACATGCTTCCAAAACAGAGTGACATAGCAGACCTCTGAAATCTTCATCTTTTCCAGAAGTGACTCCTTCATGTTTGATTTTTTTTTTTGTTGTGATTGCAAAAGTAACAATCTGACCCTGAAGCGTGTCTGTGGAAGTCAAGTGTTTTGCTATTGTTTTTCAGTTCTTATATATCCCCCATGGATAAACCTTTAGCACCTGCAAATCTGAAACAATAATAACCATGGTGATGAAGCGAGACTGTGGTGTGATTATAGTTTTGCTTTGCCCTCTATTGGGAGCACTTTTTTATAGCAGTAACCTCTCTGTGTAACACTGTAAAAATAAGTGGGATAGGATGAAGGCATACCAGGTGTGCAGAGGGAGATAAACGCAAATAGTACTATATTATGACAGAAAAATCTACTAGTTCTTATAGAAAAACACGCCTTTAGAAGAGAGCAGATATTTCCACAATGAAAAGCTCAGCAATTTTACTTCAGTTTCCATCAGAGACTGCAGAAGTGGGAGTGAGGAGTGTAAGGCAGGTGCCCCAAATGGTCACGTTCTCCAGCGCTTTGCTTCTGCAGAGCTGAGTGCCCCCAATACAGGAATTATTCTAGCCCTATGGAAAATGAGTGACTTTGAGTTTTGCCATTATTTTAGGCACCCAAGAAGAGCACTGGGCATTAGATTTTGCAGAATATGGATGAAACCAGTTCAGTATTCAGAGCGAACTTGCAACATGCCTTTGGTTTTGGCATTTAGAAATAGTTCTGCATCCATCACCTGCCTCCAGGGTGAGAAAACCAAAAATAATCACAGAGCTACCATGAATGCAAAAATATGTGTTATTGAGAAACTTTTCCTTCTCAACATACTTTCAAGTCCATTTTGCCTTGGATAATTATCCCAAGTGGACAAATCTTGGAATCTCCAGGATGACTTAACTTTAATTCAGGCCAAGAGATCAATCTTGGCCCGGTTGATTGCCTGCTGTAATCAACCAAGGGCCTGATTTCAGGTTGCTTTATCTAACAGCGAGCTGCAGATGGGTCATCACAGGTTAATCGATGCAAGAATGATTAATAGTTGAATTAAATGTGAAAAGGCCAGTAAGGGTATATCTAATGCAATGCTTTTCTTCAGTTGCCTCTTTCTCAGGCGGTGTAGGAGCATGAATACCTAAGTGGTTTTGTCCTTTCAGTGTGGTCCCTGCCACGGTTAAGGATAGCTTCTTCGGCAGCTTGGCAGTGGTAGGCAGAGCTGTGGGAGTCAGATTAATCCCGTCTTTTCGGTGATGTACATATCAGTTTGGAAATCTGTCTTTCTCAGTACAGAGTGGACAGGTTTGTGTCAAAGTAATGTCGCAGGGTGTAAACACTCAGCAATTGACCCAGGGAATGGAGAGCACTTCACTGTCTGTCCCAGCTAACAGTTCTGCTCTAAAGTCTATTGAGTTCGTTTGAGGATGAGTGAAAACCTTTCTGAGGATCCAGTAGACTGAGGAGTGGGAGTGAGGTCTGGACTCTAATGCAGCTCAGAAAAAAGGATAGGAAAAAGCCCACAAATTAAGACCTAGTTGTTTCAGATGAGCAGTGGATTATGGTACTGGCTTGTCACTAGCACAGACAGCTAGGGAGAAATGTGTATATGAAGACAAGATCCTGTTGGGATTCAGGTTGAATCCACAGGTAAAACCCCAGGGAACCTGTAGGTGAGGAAAAAGAACAACACTTGGTACAAGACACTGGAATCGTTTCCCAAGTACAAGAGAGGTATCAAATCTTGTGCTCTGCAAAAGCTGTGCAATGGAGAAGAGGAAATCTTACTGGCTGATTTCACTGTGTGGAAGTAAAACTTCTTGTAGGTTCAGAAGTAGGGAAACATTACAGACACATACAGTTGTGTCTCCATCTGGTTCCCAGCTCGAGCCTTGGAAACTGGCACCTGCACCACATGGTGCCTTCCTGGGAGTGGTAGAAGAGTAACCCACAAATGAGTGAGCCATCCAAATGAGTGAGCCGTAAAGTGTAACTTCTTAATTAAATTTTGGCAAAAAGCACAATAGCCACTAGGTATGTGGCGTAGAATAAAGCTTTGACACAGCTGCTTTATTTCAGCAAATTTTCAGTGGATCTAGCTGTTTAGGCTGAGCACGTATTTTACTAAATTAGACCTAAATGCATGAAATTTATGAAGAAAAAGAGCAAAAGCATGTAACTCCAGACACAAGATAGTTTGTACCAAAGCAACAGATTTCTTCGTTTTTTCTGAATTTAAATGTAGTTAGAAAAAGAAATATGTTCCAAAAAAAAAAAAAAAAATCCAATCATTATGACATTAAATATATATATATTTATGTTAGTAACAAGGTTGTAAGAGGCCTGGCTGATAAAGTTAACATGAAAAGACACTTTTTTTTCTGTAATGCACAGCCTGGTCCTGTGTACAGATTGTGTTAAAAACAGTTTCAAAAGACACGTTTGCTGCTCAGGATCTAATCTCAGCAGGAATGCTCAGCCCACCTGCCCATTATTGCTCTCATTAAATCAGTGTGCCCAGTCTCAGCATATTTAAGGGTCTGTCAGCATTTCCATTTAACAACCATCACATGTAATACTTTGGCCTCTTTCTTTGTATTGTACAGAGGTTATCAGTATGCTGCGGACACTGTCGGGTTTTACAATATATTTAAGAAACAACAGGATTTAAATTTGATTGAACAGTTTTGACTGAGATGCTGGATTAGCATTTCAAATACCTTTTTGTGCTAACCTCTTGGGTAAGCCCTAATTATTTGAAAGTAAAACACTTTCAGAAATAGATGGCATTGCTAATTGAAACAGTCACAAATGAAAAAATAATGTACATGCTGCAAGTTAACCAAAACAATTTGGCTGTCTATAGGGACCATTAGAGCAATCAGAGGTAGATTAACTATGGGGAGGAGCAGGGTGGAACCTGGAGTCTGTAGCAACATATACTAGCTAGGATCCAAACCACATTTGTCACAAAATGTATATGGACTACTCAGTCGTTCTGTTATCGGATGTTGTGTATTATTGTACATTATGGGCATGCTACATAGTTTTATCATTGTATTCCCAGAAAATTATATTCTATTTTCCTATTTAAAAAAAAAAAAGAACAAAGAAAAAAAAAAGGGGGAAAAAAAGGGGGAAAAAAAAAAGAGGACCGTAAGAATCAAAAGGAATTTAATACCTTTGGATACCAATATTCTGCTTGGTACTTTTGAGAAGCTGAATTATTCTGAAATAGTCCTTCAAGCTGGAGTTTGAAAATTATCTGTTAAGTGGGCAGAGTAGTGTCCCAGTCTAGTTTTATTGCAGCTTCGGGACTGCTCCGTTCATCCCACTTTGCAGTGGGATGCATTACCAGTTAGGTATGGGTCACCACAAGGCACCAGTAAAGTGTCTGAAAATCTTACCCTCGGTTTCTTCCTCCTTTCTTTTTCTCCAGTAAACATACAGGTCATGGTGGTTTTAGACATTTAAACTGCAGCTTGAATACAAAACATAGTTTACAATTCCTGCATTACCTGGGAGCCAGAGCCACGAGGTTATCCATTTGAATACGCTTTGAAGTCTACATTCACATGAGCCGGAAGGTTTCTTCCCTCTAACTGTGATCTCCTTAATAAAGGTTTTCTCTTGATTCAAGAGGAAAATGTGACCAGTACTGACAAGGGAAATCATAATGCTTATTCCATCCCAGCAGCACTCAGTTGTTTAACTAATTACAGTTTACAAGACTGCTAAACAAATGGTGCAGAGTGAGCCCTATTTTGGTTCTGTGCTAAATAAGCAGCTACAGGGATCACAGCTAAAATGACACCTGATAGATTCGGTAGCTTACAGCAGCTACTTTCAGGGAATTGTCTGAGCTGGACAGTACAGGGAATTCAACCCGCCCCAGCTCCTGCTGCTCTCCATGTACAAAGCAGAGGGGTGACGAAATCCTGGACCCAGAGGATCATTCTGGCCAAGCTCCAATTAATTAATTTCTTTCCCACTTATATAGACACCCTCATCACTTCAGTACCTTTTTGCCCACTTCTTAACCTGTGCTCCTGCTTTGGCTCTGCAAGTGTGCTGTTTCAAGAATGAGCCAAAGGCCATGGGAATAAAAGTAGAGCCAGGAGTTTTAGTACCAGATTCCCTCCAGCTCAAAACACCTTTCCACCAAATGGCAAGCCTGCATTGACATCTCTGTATTTCAGAACTGACGTGGTATTCTTCACAGTATTTTAGCTATTAGGAATTGTTTAGAGATAACAGAAGAAAAAAAAAAAGTTATGGGCTGTACTATTGAATTCTATCCATCCTAATGCAGTTTCAGAGCAAATCCCTCCATGTCATGTAAGTAGAGCATTAAAGGAAACAGCACTCAAGATGATGCTGTAAAATGTGCTTTAATACCGAAATCATTTATTATGTTCATGTTGTATCTTTCATAATAGTAATGAATTTGAAAGCAAACGTTTATGCAACATAAACCTAGCTTAAGGCAGACTTTAGAGTTTAGAAAGCTCCAAATGCTGTTCACAATCTCTCACAGGCACTTAAAAAACTTACATTATCAGTGTAGGATTTTTTTTTCAATGAAATCTCCTCCTTTTCCTCCATTTCCTCTGCCTGGGTGACAATCCTTCCCTGAGGTGGATGAGAGATGGATATTTTTATGACTTGAAGCTTTGTTCTTTGACCTCTCTGAAAGCCTTATGTTCTACCCATAAATCCCAAAGTACCCAGCAGCCTCCAGCCTGATGTCTCTCAGGAAGTCTGAGTGGAGTTTTGGTGGCTTTGCTTTAATAGGCTATATCTGTTGAATGCTTTAATAGTGCTCTGTCTGCTCAGCAGTGCCTGCGCTGCTACCAGATGGACATTCCCAGGGCCTCAGATGGTGGGAGCCTTTTATAATACAGATTGCATTTGGCCAGAAGGAGAAAAATATATGAGGAGCGTCTTAATATCACTACAGGGATGTGTCTTCCTCGTTTTGGTTTTCCCTTTTTCATGCATGCTGGAGCCATATCTGTTTCTTTGCTTCCATAGCTCCAAACTGAGCTTTAAGGTTGGTGCCTTTCTCAGTATCCAAAGCCATAATCTGTCACGCTACCGAGATGTCTTTACTGTTGAATTTTGATGGCAGACTATGGGAGAGCAGTTGGATATCAGAGGAAGACACTGTACTAGGCATTAGGGAAGCTTAGGTGCTGGTATCAAGTAGACTGTGAGACAGGATGCAAGCTCCTGTTGAATTTAAAGAGGCTTAATACTGGAGGTTCAGAAAAGGAGACTTTATTCTCCCTTGCCATCATTACAAGGTGAGCCAAGTCCTTCACCCACCTGAGCAATCTACTGGTGAATGTGTAGTAGGCTTCTGAGCCTGACCTGTACATGATACAAGTCTGTTGGTCTTGTTGTTAGAGAACATGGCTGTAGTTTTTAGTGTAGGAGATGTATAGTTTGGTAGCAATTTTGTTGGTTATTGTAGTGATCCTCACACACATTCCTCTGCCAGTTTAGGAAATAGCTGAAAGCAAATTTTATCCCAGAATACATAGAAATTGGAGAGTTTGAAAAAATTCTATTCCCAGTTGACCCATTTTTTTGTATTCACAATACTCTGGTCCTTATTCTGGCAAGGCAGCCTACCTAGCAAGACATGACTGGTAGGAGTTTTTCCTGAAAATGTCCTGTCAGATCAGGACTACAATCTGCAGAGCACTTTGGGTGAGAAAGGAGCTATATAAATTTAAAAATTCATGTGCTGCTTCCAACTCCCACTTGACTTCCTGGGGCTTCAGCAAGATTCTTCTGATGTTGGAGAGAAGTGAAGAAAGAGAAGTTTCCCATGTCAAATATTTGAGCCCTGATGCTGAAAGAATATGTCACCATGAAGCTACATGGACAATTAGCAAACCCCCTGCCTCTCCCATATCAAGTCTTATTTAGCTGAATGGCAATGGATTATATTTTGTATAATGAAGCATGATCTATCCCAAGTATTTAGCATAACAGAAGAACAATAAATCATCCTGGAGTTGTCAGGTAAGTAAACAATGCCTCATTATACTCAGGAGTTTGTGTGAAATCAGGAAGCAGGAATTGTATTATTGTGTTTCCAGTGGTTGATAATTATTTTAAACCATTGGAGTGAACAGGTTGTAATTCATTTGTACCTCCCTTTTGTCTGCTGTTGAAGAAGACTTGAGAAATAGCCGTGCTTGTAAGCACTGCTGTGTGCCTGGCACTGATAAATGTATCAAACTCTAGCATGACTTTATCTAGGAAACAGATTTTGATAGCTTGCTAGGATTTAGGTCATTGGATAATTCAGTGCAAACTGCAAATCTTAATGCTATTGACAAAAGACAGAGCACAAATAGACAGCACTTTCTATAAATCCCAGACCTGTAAGTAGCTCTCTTTTCAAAGATTTATAGTAAATGTCCTTGAAAGCTATCCAAAAAAAATGAACACCCTGGCTCTAGATTGACAGGTTGGCTTTTCAGATTCATTGTATCCATGTTTGCCCTGTAAGGCATGTTGTAAAAGACCTGCTCTATAATGGAACATGAATCTGTGCAGAATACAAACTTCCTAGGATTCAGATCTAACCTCCTACAGTGTACAAGGAGAACTCCTTGGAAATTGCTAGGGTCGCATATCTACCAGACTAATTTATTTGGGACTTGAGTAAGTTCCTCCTACTCATCTTTTTGAATGTTAAAATATTAAAGTGGGAGACTGAGATGCACCTCAGAAACCCAGGAGACTGGTTGGTTTGTGTGGTGATAAGACAGAAGACAAAGAATTTTGGAATGTCAAAAAGAAAGGGTAACATTAGGTGAGAGGACACATACTTTTCTGATACATGCTTTGTTTTTCTTTAGCTTTAATTAAAAAAAAAAGGGGGGAGGCAGGGAGGGGGGGAGGACTGTCCTTCAAATACAGATAAGCCAGTAGTGTCTGGATAGTCCTTTCCTGACCCTTTCTTTCAGAGGCTGGTCATCTTTTCCATGCTAGGAATAAATTTTAAATAACATTTATGATTTCAAAGTTTCTTTCCTTTTCTTTTTTTTTTAGAAATCCAGGTCTAGTGTAGCTTGACACACTCTATGACAATAGAGAAGTAACATATGTCACACCTAAAAAGAGAGTGGAGACGGAGTGATAGACAGTGGTTGTGCTCAGATTAATCTAAATCCTGGTTTCTAGCATGGTTAACACTCATTTAATTCAACTGTGTAACACAGAGGAAAAAAAATCTTTGTCAACCTCAGCACCCTACTCCACCAGCTGTAACATTTCACAACACAGACATTATGTGTTTTGTCACTAAAACACATCCCTTGGGGTTTAGTGCCATTTTAATGACAATCAAGAGTTTGAATACCTTTGTATGACTTCTGGAGACGGGATTTAAGACCCATGGATTTGTAAAGCAAGTTCTAGTCATTAATCTAAAGTCTTAAATCTCTTACCTTAGCAGAGGTAGAAGACTATACACATGAAGAAAAACAGCCTTAGTGTGAGTTATCACTGGGGGAATTAGTTTCATAATTGGGCCTCTGTTTCTTATGGTATTAACACATTTTCAGGTTCATTAAGGAAAACTGTTCTTTGCTGCTATCCCCCCCAAAATGGGGAGCTCTCAAAATCCTGGGTTCAGAAAGCCCATACTGGGAATCTTAACTTTAAGATGGGACTCTGAACATAGAAAGGTGAGAAAGCACACGTAAGGGCTGTCACTTTTTTGGCACTCAGAGCAGCATCTGGGATAGAAACACAGTGAGCCAAGCACATCTTCAGGAGCAGTCTGCTGGTAACACAGAGGGTAGGTTTTCTCCAACAGTAGCCATCAAACAAGACCAGCAAAGCATGAAGTAACTTTTTCTTTCCTTCTGCCTCTTCTTCCAACATTACTTAAAAAGCGCTGCTTTCAGGAAAATGCACTGAAGACCTTTCTTTAAAACATGCTAAAATAATAACATGTGTTTTTTAAAACATGCCAAAATGTCAGGACTTTAAAACTATTATCAAAGAGAGTAGCAATAATTTATACCGTCAAATAGTGAATCTGCACACAGAACTGCTCTCTTCGTTTTCAAGTAACTTTCAGCAGTAACTTTATGTTCAATCCCAGCAGTTACATATCTGTGGTATTATAGGAATTGCTCTAATATTTTGACAGATGGAGAAATCTGGGGATGTAAGTACCAGTATTAATCATTCTGTCAGATTTAAAATCGATTCATGTATATTTTCTGCTTATTCTGGGATAGTGGAAAAGTTACCTGACTTGAGATGCACGTTTCAGAACTGTTCATTTCACAGGCAAAAATCAGAGTAAGACCAGTATAAGTGCAATGTATGTATGATCTGTAATAGCTGTGCTTCTTGTGATCAAAGGCAGAACTTCTCAATATGCAATTACACAGTATCATGATACCATGATCAAGAGCTGGGAAGAATCTCACTGGATTGGAATAGGCAGGGTGATGACAAGGTGTTTATAGAAATCGATAGTGTGACCTTAAATTTTTAAGTTTTTACCATGAGTGTGCTTGCCCTTTTCTTCTTCAAATGCTGTCATTTCATTTTCTGAGATTCTTTAATTCTTCGTCAGTCATCATTTACTTAGAGCTTGAAGGCAGAGTGCAGGTGTCACCTCTTAGTCAGGTGTAACTATGGTAACAAGGCAAGAATTAAGATTTGTGGTCTTCCAATGCACATTTTGCCTAGGGTTTATAATGACCCCAATGTTGGCAGCACTTAATATCCCCAAGCAATTACAGAAGGAATCGAAGGAAAATGAAGGAAGATGGATGAGGATATTGATATTGATAATTCTGGACATCAGAGACCAGCTAGGAAGAAAATGAAGTCCTCCTGTGATACATGGGAAAGGCAGAAGTTTGAAATCCACTCTCCGCCTTCTTTTGTGAAGATCAAAGATAAATAGGACATGGCTTGGTGCTATTTCCCACCAAAGGTCCTATTTCAGCCTCCTTAGACCCTTCGTCTAGCAAAGGGAAGGGCTGGGCATTCACCTAGTTTGGAGGTGGAGATGTGCTGTGCTGGTGGTGAGCACTTCAGAGGACATATCAGTGCTCAGGTGTCTCTACTTCTCTGCAGGCTGCTCTTCTGAGGCAGCTTAAACTGATTTAACTGCTCAGTGCCTCCCTGCCATCTTGGTCCGGAATCTCCACACCATCATCCTGTCTGGTGGCCCAGCACTCACCAGACCGGAAGCAGAGCCATTTCAGCTAAGTCAGCAGAAAATTAAACCAATAAAATGCACCTAACTCTCTGCTGCCTCAGCAGCCCCAGCACAGGGGCTGAGAAGCAGGAGAGGGGGAGGGCTGTGGCAGCCAGCATTTGCATTCCTCAGGGAAGGCCTTGTGTTCCTGTTTCACAGTCTAGTAACATAAAACTCTGATCCTGCTAGCTTCTGCAGGAGAAAGTGCTCCCAGGCTTCAGCTCTGCCTGTTCACTGCCATCCATCCTCAGCTCATGTTTCTCCCTTTCCCAGCAGGGACATCAGATTCATGGCTTCTCGTCTAAATCACAAACCATGAGTTTTTAATCCCTCCTGTCCTCTGAACTGCCATGGACCTGATGAAATATTCTTGTCAGTGTGCTGGGACTGGAGTCATGAACAAAATGCCCCATCTAACCTCTCGCACGACAAAGCTGTAACTACAACTGTCACTTTTGCACATTGCAGCACATGGAAATATTTTGTGAGAATAATTGCGCTTGCAGGGAAGCAAAGCTTAGCTCCAGCATTCATCATGGCCAGCTTTCAGAGACATCCATTTCCAGTATGACCATCCCCTCCTCTTTGAACAGCACTCTCTGAGAGGACGTTAAATACACTGTGCTTAGATCTGATGCAAAGTTCTGGTAGGATGTTACCAGCATTACTAGACTTTAAATGCTTTGTCCCTCTGATTTAATTAGAAATAGATTACATCAGTTAATTGCAAATGAGCTTCTTGCACTGATCTTTGCTTTCACCTTGGTCTGGGTAGTAGCTTTGCAAACCACCTTTCGTCTAAAGCTGCTGCATGTCTAACTTGTGGTCTTTAGTAATCACAAATATATCTGTTCCTGCTTAAAGTCTCTGCACACACGTGGCCTGGAAAAGACCAGGTGATGATGTGACTACAGATTATATTGTATTTTAAGTATTACTTCTCTGATTGCAATTTCTGGTCCTCCTGATGAAGTGGTCCGGCTGTTTTGTTTGTGTTATCAATGGGAACGCTTTGAAAATTGTTCTGGTGCTGAGGAGAGCAGGAGGAAAACATAGCTTTATGGTAAGTATTTTGAAAGAATGTTTACACCCAGAGTATCAAATTAATTTCCCCAAAGAACAGGCTGAGCTGATCAAAACCAAAAATGATCATTGGTTTTGCACATATTTGAATACAAATAATTCCATTTCAAAAAGTCTGTTAAATGCAGCAGCTCGTGATTATTTCCATATTTTCTCAAGCACAAGATAATTTTTTTCTTAGGCTCCATTTTCTTGTTTTTGTTAACCATGGAATAAGTTCTAGCATCCTTTTCTCTGGGATGCAGGCAGGTGCAGAGGCAGCTCAGTGGCTGGGTGGAATCAAGGCACAGCTTGAGATCTGACTGTCCTGATATTAGTTCATTGAGGTGCCAACCAGTGGAGGTAGAGCAGCAGCACATCATTCTTGTGTTTTTGTTTTTTAAATGTTTTCTTGCAAAGCTTTTGATTCTCAGTTGAACTCCTTTGGGAATCCTAATGGAAAAATAGTTGAAAGCTTCAATATCTCCAGAAATTCTGCCAGATATTTATGCATTCTCAGAAATTCTTTAGCATTTGTGAGAATTGACTACAACTAGCACACACATACTTAGTTTTTCATGTGTATTTTTTTTCAGATGTGCTTCATCACAGTAGTTAGTGAATCGCATTATAGTTACCTAATACCCTACAAGGCCAAAGAATTATGATTTTACTAAACACAGGGAACTGAGAAGCTTAGTTAGACTTCATATCTATTCTTCAGGCCTCTCCTTCCTTTGGTTATGTGCTTGATAATTGCTGCCCTATTCCTTAACGTTGTTCTGAACCTCATCTGTAAGAGAGGTGGTGTCATAAACAGCAAAATAGACTGGAAAATCCCAGCACATGACATCAGTTACAAAAATGTAAATTCATCCTCCCTAAAATCAAAATCTATACCATTTAATGTAAAGCCCCTCAGTATAATCCTAGTCCTCTGAACAGCCTAACAATTAGTATGGAAAACCTTCCAAATTAAGCAGAGCTGAATATAATGAGTGCAAAAGACGAGGTGCCAACTGGGTGCTTTTGCTCTGGCATTTAGCTAGCAGGTCAAATGGGAGAGTGTCCAATACTCTAAGACTAACCTTTGTAAAAATGTTATATACTGGAAAAAACATCTAATTTGATTATAGGTAGCTTTACCAACCTTTTCCACTAAGCCATACACTAATTAATAGGAGATTTTGTATTTTTTGGAGTCAACACAGGTGTGTATACATGCTAAAAACCAGAAAACCCTTGAAAGACAACTTTAGGGATTCTGCAGGGGCTGTTTAACTTCTGGCTGGAAGGATGGCAGCCTGTACCAGAGCAGCTGTGTTAGGTGGTATCGGGCCCATCTGTGTTGGAGAGAGTGACATGTACCTCTCATGTGAAGCCACTCTGGTCGTGCTGCAGTAGTGAAACAAGTTGTCAAATGGCAGATGATCATTCAACATTCAGTTCAGATCCTCGTTACCGGCCCGTTGTGACTGGGAGCGCTGTGGGGTGTGCTTAACCCCCAAGATAAAAGGAGAGCTCTGGTCCACCCTGCAAGCTGCTCTAGAAATAACAGTGATGGGTGGCAGAGGTGCTGTAGTCTGGCTGACTGAAGGCTGGAGAAAAATGCACAAAATAAAGGAGATTTAAACATAAAAAGGGTGTGGGTTTTAAAAATGCAAAATTCCATTGATTTGTCAGAATGTGATAGTTTGCAAAGTGATGCTGGCACTTTGCGTTTTACGTATTATGTCTCACTCTGTATCCAAACAATGATTTCAAGGGAGTTTGTAAGTACTGTCAATATCCTGTCTCCATAAACAAATGTGAATCTAATTACAAGGAAGTTAAACTAGAAAAACTGACGTTTTCAAAGCAAGGATCCAATTCTGATGTAAATGTTTCAAGCACGACACCTAAATTCATGTGCAGGCTCTGCATTATCAGGAGCCTGGTCACTGAAAATGCTCAGCACGCAATTTCCAGGCAGATCACTTATATTGAATTTTAATGGCGTAAAGTCACTTACCTGGGTCTGTAAATATGGATTTAGGTGAGTGATGGCACACAAGTTTGAAACCATTGTACTTTGGTTTGTCCAGTAGGCTTGCAACAAATGTGTGATGCTGCTACAGCCAGGATGCAGCCTGGTTAAAAACTCATCTGCTCCCAAAGAGACTTAGTCAAGAGGTTATTGGTATTTTTTATTGTAAAGGCTCTTGCAGGAGAGGCTTCTCTCTGGCCAGAGGCAACAAAAATAAAGGCATCATAGACATATCGCTGTATCAGTATCATTCGTTATCTCAGCATAATCATAAAGTGTTGTAGAGATAGCTATTCTAGATTTTCATTAGTCAGGAACAGGAATTAAGTTCTTGCCCCCAATAAAAGATGAAGCTCTGTGCATGTCCTACCTTAAAACATGCCACTAGTTTAAGTGAAGTAGCTGAAAATCAGGAGACTAATTAATGAAATGACCAACCAAATTAGTATCGGGGGAGTCATGAGTTAGATAAGGTGATGTGAGAGCAGCAGCACTAAGGGAATGGGGTTACTTGGCAGACAGCGGTGTTCAAGATACCTAAGGCAGTATTTTTGTAGATGGTTATGTAGAATAAATAAGCCTCATACAGAATCTGTTCACACAGTTGTGGAAAAGCAGACTTTAAGGTCTGAGCATCAGAGTTTAATGTGAACAGAATCTCTAAACAGAGAGTTGACAGTGTTAACAAAGGTAATATTAGATTTGAATGAGAAACTTTCTATGGTTAATTAAAAATCAAAGACACTGTTATAATAGAAGTAATTATCCAAAGGTATTAAATCAGTTGCAAGTCCAAGCCCATAAAAGAATTAATCAGGAATAATTTAATATTTGATATTGAGGACTTATATTTTCCACTAATGCCAAAATCCATTCCATTAACCAATACAGTTCTTCAAGTCTATCTATAAAAGTCTTGAAAGCATGACAACAGCTGAACAACTCTCTGGGAAGAAGTTTTAATTCTGCTTTTAAACTACAGTTACAGTAAATAGAATACTGCTTCTATCTAGAGAATCACAGTGGCTAAGGCCAATGATTTTTCTGATCCAATTTCCCATGTCCAACGGTGGCTGATAGCAGATATAAGGAATGAGATAAGAGCAAAGTAAGCTGTTTTCAAGGGTGCGTAACTCAGCATGTTTGTGATCTAGAAGCATGATCTAGTTCTTTCTTCCATTAATTTATTTAATTGCTCTTTAAATTGTAATGGAGACCAATCCATGCAAACATTCCTATTTTCTGTGGCAATGAATAGCATGATTCAGCTACTTTGTGTGGAAAAACATCGTCTTCTGTTTGTTTGGAGCCCTGCCATCTAATAATTTTCCTCTTCTCTTTTGTGATGCGAGACACTGAATCTCCTGTCTCTGCTCCCTTTCACCAGACCACTGATCATGCCATGGATCTCTCTGGTAGCCTCTCTCAGTCATCTTTTTTTTCTTGCATCACCTTTTGGGGTCCTTCTCAGTTGTCCTAGACATGAACAGCAAATAATCAAAGGAAGTTAGAGAGGGAAAGCAAAAAGGATGGTTTGCTTTTTATGAAGAGGGAGTGGAAATACTGGGGCTATTGGGGGAAATTCCTAATGTAGAAAGCAGAAAGGCATTAGAGAAGCACCGAATGATGGGGAGATTGTGGTTACCATCTAACCACTGGTAACTTACCAGCTCAGTCAGGTTAGAGCTCAAACCAGACCTCACTGAATTCAGTGCAAGCCATCACACTAACTTTGATTCCTGAAAACAGGCTTTTGTTGAGCAAAACTGTCATTTTATCAAGGTAGGTCAGGAGCGTTGTGCAGCTTTCAGCTCCAGGGCCCCTAGCTTGTAGTAAATTTTGAGAAAACAGTAAAACCTAAGCAAATAAAAGCAAAAGTGAGATTATTTCACTCCCATGTGTCTGGTGGCACCTTGAAGAAGAACCAAGCTTTTATTGCTGTCATCTAAAGAGTTTCTTCTTCTTTTTTAACCCAATAAATAAGCTTGTCACAAACTAGGACTGAGGATACTGCAACCGTTTGTCAACTTGGCTCCTGCAGGAGAAAACGTCTAGAGGCAGTCTGTATAGCTGGTAACAAGATGATAAATGGTCACACCAGGCTCAGTGTTGGCATCTGGAGGCAGTTATTTATCAGATCAAGCACTTTATAAACTATTGATAAAAGGCTCCAAACCTTCTCCTTCCTTCCTAACTGTAAACTTACTTCTGAACAAGCTAGCTAGAAAAAAATAATTCCTCAAGCATATCTTTCTTAATTTTCAAACTTTGAAAAAAAAAGGCTAAGACTTTGAGATACTTTTACTTGCATTTGGTTAAGGTTATGGACTACCATATCACAGATAGATGATCTGTTAGTTATCAGGTTTGCACTGATTAAAATCAGTGAGAATTTTGCTGTTGAAGTCATCAAGTATAGTATGAGTCCCAGTCCTTTCTAGTCCTTTCTAGATGTCTGACCTTGGAAACAGTCTCCTATGTAGTCATCTAACACCACAAATAATGGCACTTACTATTAGAGTGAGTGCTGCTGGCTAGAACTGTTCAGATTTGCAACTTCATAATCATCATAGAGTGACTAGTTCATAATCTAGTGCTTTATTCATATGATTTTTTTTGCCCTCCAATTTAAAATGAGAGGAAGAGGAAGGCAGAAAAAGAAGTTGTTACTCTTGCACTGACATCAGAAGAATTATTGGATACAGATCTCTGTATACATCAGCTTAGGAAAATACTTCAAACGTCCTGGGTACAAAATACGTAATTTGATGTCAAGTCCAGATTTATTTCCTTGAGGACATTGGACTGCCACTAACACAAGTTCTCTACCAATCATTCCAGAAGGATTAGACATTAAACAATTGTTGCAGAACGTTCAATGTAGTCTTAAAGGCATTGAATCTGCAGAATGCATGTTCCCCAGGATTTTATTACAAGACTCTTCATGTCTTTTTTCTAATGGCTTTTTTGGATTCCCTGCTTTCAGTCTGCTGCAACCAGCTTTACAAGTGTCCAAGCAGTCTTTTTCTCTGTTATTAATTTTTTTTCTATTGTAAAACATTTCTGATCATTCTTCTGACTGTCTAACTGCTTCTTAAGTTTATTGCTTTTCTGTGGTGCTGTTAGGGATTTTATTTCCCAACTGGTATTACTTTTTAACTACTCATGTAAATCTGTATCAGTTCAGATTCATGCAGAAAAAACAATTTGTCACAAATCTGCAAAGGCTAAATGATCAAAGCAGAGCTTGCGGGCTCACTACTTTCTTTCTCTGCCTACTTCATCAGACCTAAAAATATTCTGTCTTCATGCAGATTCTTATACTGCCCTGTGCTATAGCCTTTATGTATAGCAGGGGAAATAAATGTATGGGTCAGTTTCTGGGCATATCTGCCAGATCATCAAAGCTGTACCCATTTATATCTGCGAAGGATCTGGCAGTAGTTGTCACAGGCTAATCACACACAAAAACTTCTACAGCAGTAATGCCAGTGAAATCCAGACACCAAAATATCTTTCTGGGCACAGAACTTGTAACCAGGGAGGTTTTTGGAAATAAAATTTTGGTTGCTGTGTCGTATGAAAAAAAATATTATTGAAATGTCCTTACCAAGACCAAATGTGAAGAGATGAAATTTTGGGCTTCTCATCTGTAGAGATGGCAGTGCTATAACCAGAGGTATGTGTGCATAGATGGCACTTGCCTGCCTTTGTCACTAGAAATGCAGTAATAATGCCCTTCTCAACACATGACGTGGCACAGCAAATGGATGAGTTTACCCATGGGGGCATGAGGGTACAACCTCTGCAGTCACTACAGGCATAGGCCAGCGTCCTTATTCAGTCACTGTCATGGTTTTTTTCTAAGGACCTACTGTGACCCAAATTCTGCCCAGGGCATCGTGATGTCCTCATGAAGGTCATGGTCACATGTCTCAGAGCAGACTTTGGCCCCATTTGCCATATGGGAGATAGAACATCATATTTTTTCTAAATGTCCCTTTTGTTTATTTTTGCGTTTCTGTTCAAAGTTCAAATAAAGAGCTAATTACTAAACCAGCAGAGCCTTTGGCTGCAGGCTTCCCTGCTGCTCTGCTGTTAGTCTGCTCATGAATGAGTTTTGGTTTTGAGGCAGGTTTCCAGGGCCCCCGTGATGGTCCCAATTTAGCTCAGGCTGCTTATTGCTTGGCATTCCTCAATATGAATATGCTACGAAAACTACAAGGCCAATCTATAAGGGAACATTGGAACGGGCAACTTAGTCACATCTCCTCTGCAGAGGGACCAGGAGAACATGAGTTCTCTTGTTGCTCACAAAACTCTTCTCTTTAGAAATGTGAAAAACAAGTTCAGGCCTTGCTCTCTGGCTCTGCCATGGGAGCTTGTATTAATCGCCACATTGGGGCAGATTTCATCCTTGCAAATCTGTTTTTTTCCTCATTGTCACTGCACCATTTTCTCCTTGTCTTCCCACCATGCTTTGTACATCATCCATGTTGCTATCAGGATTTTCCATGTGCAGCAGAGGAAATGGGATGGCAGAGCTCCAGGGGTTGCTCCTGGTTTTACCAGTGGCTCCGTGTGGAGGCCTGGGCAGCTCTCCGGACCTTACTGCTTCTCAGCTTTTGCCTCTGGAAAACTGCAAGGGGGAATAGCAGAACTTTTAAAATGATGTGAGAATCAAGTCAGAGCGCATAAATATGTTAGGGTTGTTGCAGATAAAGCTGAATGTCTTTCCTTTCTCAGAAGTACTTTGTAGACATGGAGGGAACTGAATCTATATATTTATAAACACCGTATGTGCACCTTGATTTGCCTGTTTTGCTGGCAGGTCTTGCTTGACCTTACAGAATTAAACCAAAGTTGTCAGAGATGGGAGGAGGGGAACAAACATGTCTGTTTAAGACTTGCAACATCCTGTAGTCACTATGGCAGAGATGAATTTTAAAGAGGGTTGTAAATTAACTAGCCCTGCAGGTGTCATGGGAAAAAGCACGGGTGTGCTCGTGAAAGAATTGACTGGTAGACAGTAAAAGCTGAGAAAGTTGTAGGAGATAATAGAGCAGCTAGGTAGGATGGGGCAAAAGCACCACGGATTTTGAGGCGAAAGTGAGGCATTTGCGTTGTGTGCCTGGGCTGTGGAGATCCTCAAGTTCAAAAGACTAAGTGGATGCTGCGTGCTTGGTGCTGGAGCTAAAAGCAGCGTTTGGCAAGCCAGCAGTGGAAGAGGGGAGTCCTCTGTGGAGATCAGTAACAAGGAAGGCTGCATCTGTGCCTCTGCCCACATCAACTGGGCTTCAGATAGGTCAGTGTAAACATGTGGCTGACAAAGGAAACGTGAGTCACCAGGGCAGACTCATGGTGATAGTTTGGTACGTGAAAATAATGGAATGTTTCACAGCAGGGCTTCAAAGTACGAACAAAACTCTGTACGCAGCACTGACGGACAGGCCTCAGCAGATACATCATCACACATTACAGGGATAGTGAATTTGTTTTCAGGTGTGAATTTGTTGGTAAAACAATATAAAAAATCTAAATTTATTCAGAAAATAAAACATTGAATCTCCTTTTGTTCCCTCTGTTTTGCACATCTCAGAGGACTCTGATGGGGCCTGATTCCTACATGGCCTGAGTCTGGGGAAGCCTTTTACAGAAACCTTGCTCCCCAGCAGCATAGAGACATCATTTATACCTCTGTGATAAGCACTTAGAAATATTTTTCTGAGAAAGGTGATGTAGCTACTGTGATCATTGATGCGTTTATGCATTCCTAATCTATATCTGTCAATAGGTCTGGTCAGTGCAGAAACAAGCCTCGTCCCACGTGTGATTATGTGGGAGGGAGAGATAGGTGATGGAGTGTGAGAGCAGCGCGTGTGAGCAGGGAGGTCTCCCTGCTAAAGCAACAGCTTCAATTATCGGCTGCGCCCAGCATCCATTGCAAACTTTGTTACATGTACCGTATTATACAGAAATTTGCAAAGTGCTGTAACCTTTAACAAAGTGAAGTGGGGCAGTACTTCCCGTGTTGTCTTTAGGTAGCAGCTAACCTTCCCTGGAGAAACTGTAAGCGTCCCCCTCCTCCCCTCTCCCCTTCCCCTGTTCTCTGCCTCAGATTCCTTCCAGCTCCCCACCTCCCACCCTTCCCAGCCTCAGCGCTCTTCCAGCTCGTCGTCTGCTGGTTGTGGCAGTGCAGAAATGTGGCTGTGGCCACTGTGGCAGGCAGTGAGGACTGGGGCAGGAGGGAGTCCCTGGGGGCACAGAGCCCTGTCCCTGCCCTGCCACCCGCCCCGGGGCAGCAGCAGCCACAGGACAGGGAGAGGAGCAGAGTGTGTGGGCAGGGAAAGATGCAGATTTTGTTGCTGTCTGGCTCTGGAAAGCAGAGAATGACAGAAAAGAACCTGTCAGATTTCTCTGCTGGATATTTCTGCGTCCCAGGGGCTGCTCTAATCTGCTCCTTGTTGGCCAGGCCCCAAGGATCTGCAGAGCAGATGGGGAAAGGGTTCCCCGGCTGTGGCCCTTGGTATTCCCTTTGGACCACCAAGTGCATGGGGGTCAGTGGAAGATGGGAAGGATTCATATGCAGCTCAGAATACAGTCGGGAAATGACAGCAGCAAGCTGTGGAAGAAAGAGAAGAAAAAAACCCCAAAACATATTAAACAAGGCCAGTGATTTGTTTGGGGATTTTTAATGCTTCCCTCCCTGAAAGCAAAGCTGTTTCAGTCGGTTTGACCCCAGTTTTCTGGCTCTGCTACACATC
Source organism: Aramus guarauna (assembly GCA_013400195.1). Taxonomy (NCBI): domain Eukaryota; kingdom Metazoa; phylum Chordata; class Aves; order Gruiformes; family Aramidae; genus Aramus; species Aramus guarauna. The sequence continues at coordinate 1,880,800 of VXBL01005970.1, read as the reverse complement.
ACACCAAATATTTACTCTGCTAAATTGCCTTGCTAGAGTCTCATTGGCATCTTTTCTTTGAAGTGATATCCTAGAGCTTTCATTTTGTTCCTGGAAATCCCTACATCACATCCCATAGTCCACCCCTTACAGAGCTCCAAACCCCCTGCAGGCACCAAACCTCTGCATTACGCTTCCTAACTGCAGGCCCGAGAATCAAAAGAGCCTTCATGCTGGCACTTCAATCCGGGAGCTGAGATACTGACCCCATGTGTGAAATTTTGATTGGGTTTAGCTAATTTCGCATGACATGTCCCTACCAGTCTTCCCAGTCTCAGCAATTCAGCAGCATCAGACACAGTGTATTCGTGTACCTTAGGCCAGATCTCCCAGCTCGGCTTTTCTGAAAGGTCTTCCTTTGACAATCAGACATGCCTTTCCCTCCTGCAACAATGTCTGAAAGTGCTGGCAGCCTGCTTAGGAAAAGCAAAGAAGAAATCCTCCCCAAGTTTGTTTGTTTGCTTTTAAGAACAAACCTTGTTGATTATCAGTCTGTCTAGAGACCAAAATCAAGTATGCACACACAACTTCATGGAGTTACAGTTTGGAGCCTGTGAATTAATTAGCAATTTCTCTGAAGAACCACGGCCTGACAATCCACAGACTTCATAGCTCTCTGACTTCGATAAACAGACAATGTACATGACAGATTCCTGGGATCACGGTAGCCTACTTAGCACTGCAAATCACCAAAACACCAAAGGAGGACTTGCCAAAAGTAAGCTAACACAATTCCTGAATGTTAGACATCAAAGCATTAAAGAGACCTTGTCATTTTAAACCTGAGACAAATTAAAATTTGCATTTAGTCTATAGCTAGAAAAAAATGAACTCCTCTGGGAGGGTTTGACTTCTCAGCTATCAGAGCGTAAAGGAGATCCAGTACGGCTTGGACAGCTTAACTGGTAACGTTACCAACTGTCCTGTTGCTAAATAGTTCATTACCTTCTTTAGGAATTCTGCCTGTGTGCTGCCTGCTCCCAGAAATCCTTAGCAGAAAATACAGGCTTAAAATGACACACTTCTGCTCTGTAAAGTCACTCTTAAAAGCATTAAAACCTCCTGTGCCTTTACCCCAGCAGCAGGGCTGTAAATAACAGCACCGAAAACAAAGGCGATGTCCTGTCACCCCTACTTTGTTCTTGCATTTGTTGCGTGCTTGCCGTGTTCCACCCTCAAGAAAAGTGTTACCTGTTGGTAGGTGGTTCAGCAGCTTGACCTCGGGTCTGAGCTGGGGAGCGGACACTGCACTAATAACAAAAAGATCCCTGGTTTGAGGTGGTTCCAGTCTAGATACGTGACACAGACAAAGGTAAGGAAAAGGGACACAACAGGCAAAGGCATTTTTCTCTCCCTTGGAGTCAGGTGATTTATTTCCTGGCTTTTTCATCGCTTCAGGGTGTGGAATTGCATCCCACAATAAGAGGCAGTGTCCACAAGCCAGAATTGCCTTGTTGTAACAACATACAAACGTGAAACATGGGAATTTACTGGCGTGAACGGCAGCTTCACTTCAGATGCAGTAGCACCTGGGTTTTGCTTCTAAGATGCATTTCTTTCCTTCTTGAGCTTTGTACTGAATGTTACAGGCTGTGTAATGAGGGACCTCTCACTGCTGGTCATCTTATTAATGATCCCACTTTTCCTTTGAAACACCTACCTGTTATTTTGCTCCTTCTCTCCCTATTTACTACACACAGCTTGTCTTACATATTTAGCTTTTCTTCCCCCCACACACACTTAGCAGTGATAGATTCTATCTAGACAGAGATGAAAGTTTGTTAGTGAGAATACAAAACAGCTAAAAGACTTTGCAAAAGTTAACTCTAAGATTACATATAATTAGGCATTTTTCCTGAATGCCTCGTGTGACAGTAGGAGGGGCAGTCTGTGATTATCCCATGTTGCTTTTTTTTCCCTACGACACAATCCAGCTGTTGGCTCTTCTGTGTTTTTAACTGCAAAATCGTGATTGCTGTGCTTTATATGTGTTTGTGGCTTTGTTTCACTGCTCATCCTTGTCAAATCTGCTCACTGCGTGAGCACTGCTTCTGCCCCAGTGGAGGAGGAGCGGGAGCGTGGCTGGAGGTGGGTCAGCCCCCAGGGCATGGCAGTCTAAACTGGTCAAGGAATCACGGGCTGAAAAAGAAGGAATGAAAAATATATTCAGGTGTTGATTCTGCCACACGTTTCTTTCTTACCAATGATTTTGCAATGACATTTTGCTGTTAAAAAAAATCCATTTTTCCCTCTAGGAGCTGTGTGGAAGACTTGGAGTCAGCAGGTAGATATATCCAGAGAAACATGCATTTGGGTTTCTGTTTATGCTCTTTTTTAACCCTGTGTCAGCACATCTGACTGGAGACCTCTTGCCTGTACCAAGCTAAAAGGAAACCGATTAAGTAGCAAGTGCTTAAATTAAAGGTGATTAATTTGCTTTTATATCCCCCCTCCTCTCTCTCATTCCTGGTGACTTCAGATTTCACTCTGCGCAATGAAAGGTGCACACATGAAACCAAACAGCTAACTTTGAAGTTCATGTCAGTCTTTTCACATTTTTGCATTCAGGTTTCACCTTCATTTCTCACACTTGCAGTATTTCAACTTGTACTTGCAACTCTTCCCTTTAGATTAAAGACCTCACAAATTGTTTTGCGTTATTTCTGGCCCCAGTTCCTTTATTCCTTTGGACACAGAAGAATTACAGTTAATTTTTCAATTTAATTTGTTGTGGCTTTTTTGGTGTGCATCCTAAAGGCTCGGAAACCACAGAGTAAATAAAGAAATTAGAATTATATTTTATTTACTTCAAGCTTTCAGATCAAGTATTATTGTATTTTAGGAACTGAACTCAAGCTGTTTGCAAGCTCAGAGCTGACCTTAACGTACTACAACCCAGGAAATTTGCTTTGGTGCATTTTCAGTTCCTCTGTGCCATCGTGTATCTAGCCCCACCAGCTGCTTCTAAAACTTGTACCTCAGCTGCTATAATCTTATCATTAAAGGTGGATTTAAGTTGTAAGAACCAATGAGCAAATCTTTGTGCTTGCAACAAGAAGCTGGGAGATGACTCTGCATTTAAGGTGCAAGCTCAGCTTTACTCCAGCATTTAGTACTAATCCAGTATAATCGAGTGTTAGGTGGTACGAACTCGGAGCAGCTCCTTTAGAGAGATGCATCTATTTGCTTTATTGTTCAGCTGCTGCTTTCTGACTTTTCAAATCCCTTCTATGTTGTTGTTTTTGTTTCCTATCCTTGCAGTGGTAACATGAGGAAAAAAGCTGAATTTGACCACATCCATGAGGATGTCAAGCAGTTAGACTTTATTGGTTTAGAAGCTTACTAAATTTAAACAGAAGCATTAACGTGGCCTTAGGCTCTCTTGACAGTTATAAACTCTTCCTTGGGGGGATTTCTGTAATGCTTTCTAATCAGCTTAAGGAGTTAATTAAACAGCTGTCACTTAGCTTCTTAATTCTGAGACTTGATGCTAAATAAGATTTGAAATTAGTTATGCATGACTGAAGCATGGATTCTCTGATATAAATAAGATGGCTGGTAGCTGAGGAGGAGGAAAGTCTAGGCCGTCTTTAAATAGACAGTGAAAAAGTTCAAGGTGGTACCCTGGATTAATGCTCCACAGGCTGATTAATAGAAAAGAAACAAATAAAACAACAACAACAACAACAACAACAAGAGGAAAATGCCAAATGGGAGGGACTTTCAGGCAGCTATTCATCCTCATTTGGTGATGAGCGCTGGACTTCAGGAGGTTTCAAGGATCATTTTATTCTCTTCCCTATTGAAGTCTGTACATAGTAAACCCAAAAAACAAGATGCCTATTGAAAACAAAAAGGAACATGCTTCATTTCAGAAGTTAGATATTTATCCTGCAAAAATATATTCCACTACTGTAATAAAAAATGTAACTGGAGACCTGCTGTGCTTAAGGAACATGTATTATAGTGTTGTGGGGACTTTTTAATACTTTTTTTCCTTGTATTTTGTAGTAGGACAAGTATTTTTTCTCCTGAAGGGTATGAGCTGCAGATCAGTCCAAGTTATTTTGAGGAAACTTGTCTGCAGGTCTTCTTTGAAAACGGGCTGGTGCCTTGTTCACGGCTGCTTGTGGTGTTGGGGGGTTTGTGAGGGCTAGCACGGATTCGGCATTAAAACGATGTGTTGAATCATGCTAAAATGCTTTTGGAAGAGAATAGTACTGATAGTACCAAACTTTTCTTTGTCACATAAATCTGATGTGGGGCCTCAAAGCTAAGCATGAATTAGTCATGTATTTATTTCTTTGAAAAGTCATTATTAATACAAACAGTAGGAAATATTGTGTATAGGGAGAGAACTAGGAGAAGAAAAAGAAATTCCTTGAGATTTATGAAGATGTTGTTAAAGTCCTTTCTTTCACCCCAGGAATTATAAGGCAAAAGATATCCAAAGGGAAATTAAATTGCAGGGAAGCTACCAATTAAAATTGAAAAAAAATAATAGGTATTCACTTCTGCATTTCTACTTAAGTAGATGCTTACTGTGTACATCTTCTGAATATGTTTCTGCTGGAGGGCTTAATATGCTCAGTTATTTAATATGAATCTCTTCAGTAGGCAATGAATGCTCACTCCAGAATCTTCTTTAAAAGTATTACTATTTTTTTAACATGGTAGCAATTTCAGAATAAAGATTACCTGGCCTTCCACTTCTATTACATAGAGAAAAATGTTTTTCTCTATTATTTCATTTTATTATTGGGGGGTTTGGTGTATGTGAATTATAGAGATATGCTATGTAATAGTTAGAGAAAGTTCAGCATCTTTTTAATAGCTGCTCAGGGAATCAACTTTTAGCCATTAAAATATTTGGCTATAGCTTTGCAAAAGCATAACTATTCCCACCTTGCAATGCCCTGACATCATATCTCCTATAATCTATGTTAGTTGTGGATAAAGAACATAATATTTCTTCAGAAGATTCCTTTATCACTTAAGCAGCAAAAAGTAACACTTTTAAATTAGTAACTATTTAGATTTACAGCTTTTACGTGGTGAGACTCGGACCTATAAATCTCTATATAGCTAAATAAGTATCATGTTTGTTTCCTCAAGATGAAATAATCTTTACGTGCTTTCACCAGGGGAGCATTAAGCCCTTGTAGCCGTGAAACAAACGACTGAAGAAGCATTTTACTCTGCCCCTGCTGTGTAAATTGGTGTAAATGGTCATTATGCCTCTCCGTTCAAGGCTGGGATGCAAAACCAGGTGCCTAAAGTAATCATCCTCCAAGTCTGTACACATAGAGGTATCAAAAACTCTGCAAACAGAACATACAGTAAGTTATTCTAACATAGATAAGCACAGCACTGGACCATCGCCAGCTTGCTTTGCCCTTCTTTTGCTTTAGAGAACGATTGCATGGATTTGTTTTCCTGGGACAGGACAAGGAGTTGCTGATAGAAAATCAGAAAATCACCATAGACATTTCAATGAACTCCAGTCATTACTTGTTGCCCCCCACCTCCCTCATTTCTTCTGGAGAAAGAGGGGACAAAGATTGTTTTGGAGATTTTTATGACTGTGTAAGAATCAGCAATACTGTCATATGTACATTGTGCTCATTGTGCAACGCACGGTTCTGGAAACACTTTGGTTCTGAGCATAGATCTAGAACATGGGTGCAGACAAAAACTGCAAAACTTTGAATCTGAGATCTTTGATTTTGGATAGAGACAACATATGAATTTGCTTCCTTACCTTAGAGTCAGGTATGAATACACTCATCTCCTTGCATTTAAGTATTCTCATTAAAGTCATTGGAATTATTCACACAATTGGGTTAAGTATAGATCTGTCAGACTGTAGCCTCAGACACAAAAAGCTCTGGGACAGGACCTGAGACCATGTTACTGAGCTTTGAAGCCAGCTGAGACCCTGGACATGTAGAAATTCCCTGTGGATTGGATGTGCTAGGCATGTGTTTTTGGAAGGCAGCTGAGGAGGAAAACAGGGTAGTGGCAATGAATTAGCCGAGCACGAAGTAGCCTGTTTTTACATGTGTTTCCGTAAAGTGCCAGGTATCAGATATGTTAGGATGCAGACTGTATTCAGAACATCCAAAGACAGCGCTTGGAAAATTGGGAAAATCGAAAGAAATTCTTGAAGTTTGTGAGAATCATTCTCAGTTACTAGCTCTTGCCAGGGGAAATTACATTTACCTTTGGTAAGCAGACCTCATTAATCACACTGTTCCAAAGGCTCGGTTATTAAACTTCCCTTTGCTTTATAAAATAATTGCAAGGGTCATACTGTAATGTATCAACTGGAGAAAGAGGGCCGTTCCTGCTTGGGGGAGCAGGTCTTTTCAGCTTTGTACTAAGTGCAAGTACCATGCGGTATGGCCTCAGACAGTCCCAGTGAAATGAGATTCATGCCCAAGTGTTTGCAAAATCAGGGCCTAATGCCTGGATTCTGTATTTATTGTGGATGCTTAAAAGCACTTGTTCTGTCAAGCTGTCCCCATCTGAAGCTCTGTGGAGCCTATAGGAGAGTGGCACAAGTATCTAAATAACCTGCATGCAGTAACTTTGCTGCAAAGCCCAGATCTGAAAAAAATGAAAAACCCAGAAACTTAATTGCAAAACTTTCCGAGATCCCAGCTACCTGAATAATATATTCTCTCCTGGAGAACAAATGTGCACTCAAGACAGAAGGGCCTTAGAGTACAGGCAGATATTCTCACCTTTGTATGAATTATAATTTCAAAATATCTGAAGGGCTTTTGTGCTGAGGGAGGGAGAGGATTTTCTTCTTAAGTTCTCTTTTTGTGAAATCCTATTTCACCCTCCCCTAAAGATCACGGTGAGTGAGGATGGGGAGACTTTAGCAAAGCAGCTATCAAAAGACCAGGAGTGTTTTTTCTTTCTTTCTTTAAATATTGCTTTGACTCCGAATAAAGTGTCTCTGTTTCTTTAAGTAATAGGAAAAGGTCTTTTTGATCTTTATCCTTTAGATGAGAGAAATCTCAGCTTCTCCTCTTTAGCCCAAGAGGCAGTAGGGGGAGTCATCATCTTCTGGTAACTTGGTTTCAATCTCCTACTTTGTTGTCTTCCACAAGTAAAATCAGGTCAGTCTCAGAGCTCATAGCATGAGCTATTTAGATAATGAGAAGCTAGCACTTGGGGGGCTTTGGAAGCCTTTATTTCACAGGAGCCAGCTGAAATCAAGAGCCTCTTGTTCTACAGGATAGTCCATGATTTGCAGGCACTGTTCTGAAAAGCTCAGAGACCTTTCCAGGAATGAGCAGTATCTTGCAATTAGGAGCGGAATAATTCAGGCACCAATTTGTGCTCTCTGTGTATCTTGGCACAAGTCAGCGATATCTGCTGTGCAAGACTGATGTGACACCCAGGTAGCTGAGAGTGCTGTTGGGTCTCGTGCTCGTCATATAATCAGAACTCAGCTCTTTTAAATTAGAAGTGGTATATCAAACAGAAGGAATGCATTTTGCAATAATCACAACAATGACATACCAGTGACACCGGTCACTGCAGAGCTCATTTTGTTTAAAGAGCCGAGGCCGTTCTCAGCATCCTTCCTTTTTGGGAGAGGATGGTTTTGCACGAGCCTCATTAAAAGGTAAAGAAACAGTTGTGAACAAGTGCTTGCCCACCATTAGCCAACAAGAGCCTGGATAAGTCCTAGAAATTATAAGTCATTGATGCAGGACCGGAATGGTGGCACTCTTAAACTGCTTTCCGGGGAGGCACAGCAGGGGGAAGCAGATCTTACCTCTCCTGACAGACAGTGCCACTAGCCCATTTTACAGGCTGTGAATTGCTGAATTCGCCAACATTGCATCCCAAAGAGCAGCCTGAAGCCTGCCTCTAAGACTTCCATACACGTGGCCGGCCTGAGTGTCCAACTGAATGTGCAGCCAGAGGCCGTGCTAAGGCACACCGTGCGTGCCAGGTGGTTTCACGTGCTATCAGGTGCCTTTGGTAGCAGCTATTATCCCTGTGCAGGCTGTCTGCAGGCTGGAAGTCAGAAAGTGTGTTGGTATTGCAGAAGACACCTCCCACTGCAGGGGCTTGTAAAAGATCACCCAGGAGATAAGGGGCAAACTGGATTTCTGACTGTCCTCAATCCAAACTTGTTCCCTGACAGTTATACAGTATTTCTTTGGTCTAAATGTTGGCAGTATTTGTCCAAGAGTGTCATAGAATTTCAGTATTTGTAGAAAACCTCTTGGAAAAAGGTTTTGTGGGTAAACCAGGAAGTCTTAAGATGTTATTTTTATGCAATCAGCATAATCGTTAGTGAGCTCCTCAGGATGGTGATTTCAGTATTGCTAGATGCAAGGTACAACTTGTTTGTGTGGTGCAGGGTCATTCGTTGGGTGTTAGGTTGCTCTGACACTTGACAAGCATTCATGAAATAGCAATTAGGGCATGACAAATGTCTTAACAGTTCTGAATCAGGACTGGGAGTTTGGTTCCAGGATTAAAGGGAGGAAATTTGTCTTTCTGCCTGCACTTGGAACAGTTCTTGGAATAGAAAAATTAATTTATAATCTTAGAAATTATAGAAAATCTTAGAATACAGAATTAGAAGAATCTTAGAAATAATATTAGAAATTAAAGCTTGAATATAGGTGGTACTAATGAAGCAATAGCAAAATATATTAACTAAATGGGCTTTTTTTGGTCTCTTAGGAAGCAGAGATCCTGAATACAGCTATTCTCACTGGGAAAACAGTGGCTGTCCCTGTCAAAGTGATCTCCGTGGAAGATGATGGGACTGTGACTGATCTTCTGGAATCCGTGGAGTGCAGATCATCAGATGAAGATGTCATTAAGGTAGGACCATAGTGCTCCATTGCAAAACAGTGGTGTTTTCTAACATAACAAGTTTTTTCACCTTCCTAACTGTTCTACTGCTGAAAGACAAAGGTTTATTATCACTGCTATGTATAGGTTGGTTCAGTAGAGCAATAAAACAAACAGAAAATGACACATTTTCCATCCTGCATGTCAAATACTTGGAACTGTCTGTTGCTTTCCCACTTTTGAAGTATTTTCAGAGTTCATTCTACGTTTGCCTTTTACTTTTCAGCTATATGAGCTGTGCAGGGTCAGGAAAGTTGTCAGCTGATGTTCAACAGAAGGAGGTAATTCCTCTGAAGTTGGTTTGCCACATTGGAACAGGAGCTCTATGATTCAAAGATCAGGTGTCTTCCCGGTACAGCATTGCATTACAAACAATATTAGCTTTAAATTTGGAATTCTCTTTGGTCATAATTGCTACTAGGATGTCTCACAGGAAACATGTTGCCAGCCAATCACAGACTGGGAGCTACTGGATAAGATGCTTGGCCAATGGATTTACTCTGTACAATAGCTTTATAGCCTAAACTTCCTTGAAAGATAAATGGCAGGCAATAATACACTGCTACTCTTAGTTTTGGCTCAAAATGTGTGCTTTCGTAGCCAGCGGTAAGGAGAGAGCTTGCAGGAATTCCTTTAAGTGCCTGTAAGTGCCTTTTTATTGCTGAAATCTTAGGGTCAGACTGGACCCTCAAGAAAATTGCTGCTTCTTGAAGGCTTTCAACTTGTACCAATATTACTACTAAAAGCTTGTAAGAAGTCTCACATATTCCTACTCAATGTGGTTAATGGTTAACACACATTAATGGTAGTGGAGGGACTTGGTCAGCAGTGGTGATTGTGGAACATATGGCGGGAAGTATTCCAGCATGGTGACAGAAATGTTGGCTTGTCTACAGCAGCATTTCTCTTTCACAAACTTACCTGTGACTGTCACTTTAGAAGAGGAAATGAGAGACATGGCTACAAATAAAAGTTAAAATTGAATTTTTTTAACATAACCAGCATGTCACAAACTGATTACAAATACTACAGGCCACCCCTCTGGCTGCTGGAAATCACTGTTATCCCATTAACTTTTGTGAACTGCACCATATTGAGGACTTGGCCTTTGTGAAATTTGCCTTAGCCTGAAGCTGCCTGGAATGCTAAGCTTTATGTTAGTTCATTTTAATTCGGATTCAAACAGCAGAGGGTAGTGTTTTGCTCCAAAGCAAGCTTCCCTGGGCCCCATCGGCTGAAAAAGACTCTTCCTAGTGGACGTTACTTGTCTTTCTAGGCAAAGAGAGTGTTGGTACTCGGTTGTTACTGTCATATGGGAAACCACTGGGAGTTTGAAACATACCTGCAAGTTTAGTAACCTCATGTCGCAGAGGGACTGGCAACTTGGAGCAGGGTAATTGAAGAATAGAGCTGGGTATAGGTTTAAATGGTCTTTCTTGAGATATCTCTAAACAGATTTTAATTTTATTTTTTTTAAAATGCAATTTTTACACTCATTGGACTTGTTTAAGTAATTTCTTCATGATAATTTCTTATACACAATGAACCCAAGCAATTTTGAAGTCTAGCATTTTTTATGTTTGCTTTTTAGAATCTACTCAGGGTTTCTATTTATCTGAATAGCCACCATGCTGGTATTTTCTGATTAAATGTGTGTTTCTGGCTGTCTTAATAGAGACATTTCTTTTTGCTTCTATGAAGCCCTTTTGAAGCTGGTAAATCTGCCAAATATAGCAAACTGTTGGACTGAATCTAGGTTTAAAAACAGAAAGAAATAATTTGAGGTCCTTGTTTTGTGGAAGTTAATGGACTACAGCTTCACTCACTAACTCACTAACTTCTGAGGTTTTTCAGAGAACTGGAAAAAAGAATCTGAAAGCAAATATATCATTTGGAGGATATTTTTTAAATAGTTAAAATAGTTATAGTTTTGTTATCTTAAGTTTTAGTTTATCGGAATGATTTGGCATGTTCGTTGTACCTTTGTGTAATGGTTTTGTCTGATATTAATCTGCAGCAGCTTGTAGTATACAATACAACCTAGCAAAGAGGTTAAAGTGGTAGTACTGCTTAAGTGTATCTCTATTATTAATAGTAAGTACGTGAATATACCAATAAAGGCTTGTGTGCTTAATATTATTCGTATAGATACCATTGCACAGTGATGCTAATGATAGGCCCTGTGCCAAAACTGGAAATCACAGGTCAGAGATGAAGACATTCTGGGCTTCTGCAAACATCCCCTAGAGTTCACTCCTCTGCAGTAGGAAGGCGGGTTTCAGCAGCATTAAAATGAGTCGCCACTTTAAAGCGAGCTCTTAATTGGAAATGTGACTCTGAGTTTCCAGTTTACCTGCTCTGTTTCAGACCAAGCCTTATTCACAGACATCTTATCTAATGAAGATAAAGATATATAATTACTGGCCAGCCTTCAGCATGCAACAGTAATTAGAGTTTCTGTTCTCTGGGCATTAGAGTGGTGAATATAAAATGGAAGAAAAAGTCTACTTAAAATGCCTATTGAAATATAAAGATTAAGATTACATTTCTCTGTGTCTTTACTGTTGCTGTTTTTCAATGAATCTGTCATGTAGCATCTAGCAGATTGATTACATCTTTGTGGCTTAGCTTTTATTCCTATTGTTTTGGTGTTGATTAATGATGAGTTTAAGCTCAATTTCCTTGCAGAATGAGGATACCTCATTCTTCGTTTAGTTTCAGGGGCCACATTTATTACTCAGTTCTTTCATCTGGGACTTCAAAGGACTTTAAAAAGCTGGACCAGATTCTGCACTGACTTGTTTTCTGCCATAGTGCATCAGTTTGAACTTGGTCAAATAGGTCAGGACAAAATTTAGTCCATTAAAACAATATTGTTATTGACAAATGATTCTCTGAAATTATTTGTTCCACCATGACAGAATAGCCACACCAAAACATGGAGGCATGCTATAGACTGTGTTTCACAAATGAGGAATCTGAGACACAGAAAAGTTAAGGTGGGAAATTCAAAGTGCTGTAAAGAAGTTCTGACCATTGAAGTAGATGGTAAAACTCCTACTGACCTTATGAAAAGGCAGATTGGTGAGCAGACATTTTTGTTGAGTGGTTAATTTGGAAAAAATTCTCCAGATAACTCAAATCAAGAATGAGGAGAGGAGAGAGGAAAAGTCAACAGCTTTTCATTTTGAAAAGACATTTCCATTTCAAAATGGCCATTCTGGCAAGGCTCAACAAGCCTAAAAGTTTCCAAAGCAACTTTCCAATGCTTTGGGTTTTCAGTTTGATGAGTTAATTGAAAATCTGCATTTTTGTTGCCCTGAAATGAAAACACCTTTAGATTCATTTTCTTTGATCAGTCAACTAAAAATTCCAATATATTCTCAGCTCTGTCCAGAAGCCACTTGCCAGAAGTCATGAGGTGAATGATGCCAACACTAGGAATAGGATACACTTTCTCTGGCCCTTTTTTATATTACATCATGTTGTAGAAGACTCCATTCCAAATCCATGAGTTATCCAAAATTACAAGCTTTTTTAACAAAATACCTTTATCTTATTTCCTTCTAGAGCATCTTGTATTTTTCTTAGCTCTCAGATAAGGATGCAATGGGAGGGCAGGCGTACTAACCTTTGTCTGTACTACAAGCAAACTCCTGGGGGCAGAAGGAGTGAAAGGAGGGTTGTAACTACTGTGTACAACCTAGTACTTACAACAGAGCTGTAGGGCTGTCCCCCATATGCAGAGGCCATGCAGGATGTTACAGCGTGGTCTCTTGCTTTGAATTCCCATTTCCCAAAGCTCTACAGCCAGTTCTGGCCGTGGGACGATTGCCTGGCGTTTGTGCTTGCCCTCTGCAGAGCCTCATCTTTCTGGCTTTGCGTGAGGAGCAAAGCAGTAATGTTTTCTTCCTGCTTGCTGTTTATCAAGCAACTGCAGCGTTGCAAAGCCAGACTGCTCCAGCCACGGCCACATGATAGGAAGTTATTGCTGATCGAGCAAAGGGTTGGCAGCTGCTTTGTTCTGTTCACTTGGGACTGGATGAGAAGGGATAGCAATGCACTTGGCAATTTGTAAAATATTACTGCAGACTAATAAATCTTTCAATAACACCGAGTGTGGTTTAATAGGTGGCAAAAAACCTTCTTTTTAATCAAGTGACAGACTTTACAAAAACGGAAGTGTCAGAGCGTTTAAAATAGCCTGAAGCAGACAGTGTTTTAAAACATTAAACTTTTAACAGCTGTTTCTTTTCTTCCTTACACTGGTGCACTTCAGGAAAAAGTTGAATTCTTCTAAAGTCAGTGGAGTGACAGAGTAAAAAAATCAAAGGGAGAAGATAATTCAGTCTAGGATTTTATCTGCTCCTTAGTTTAGCATTGGCAGGTCTAGTGCTGCAGATTTCACAACCATATTGCTCATGGCAGTCCATTTGATTTCCTTTTTACAACACATTCTTGGATGCATTTGATTACACAAGTTTGCAGTTCCAGCTTTCAACTGGAAGAGAAAACTCTCAGGGCTGCAGGTCAAAGGCATGGGTCCCCAAAGCAGAGGTACTGCAAAGATACACAAAAATTTTAAAACAAGAGAGTATGAAGAATCCCAGTTCCCCTGTGATCTCTTGAGTTTAAGCCAAGCTAAGAGTCATTTAAGATGCGTGTTATGGTGTGATTGAGTCTAACAGCTCACCGAGTCAAAAGGGGGAAGCCAAGTATTCACCCTTTCCTGGTGTTTTCTCCAGTGCATTAGTGGAAGGAGACGGACAGAAGGAAGAGAAAGCATCCTAAAATGGGGGCAAAGCTAAGTGGGAGAGGGGGGAGAGTGAGGAAGAGCAAGCTTCTGTTTCAGAAGCAGTGATCTATTAAACTAGCTAACCAGAATCTACAACATCACATTCAGGTGAGGTTGTCACATGGGTTTTGGTTGCTCGGGGTTCAGAGGACCCAAATATAAGGAAAAAGCAGATGCAATCAGCAAAGTTTGCTGAATGATATCAAAGAAAATACTTTCGCATCAGCAAATGGGATTTTGTCTAGATTGAACACTTGCATAGAATATAGCTGTGTAGGGCTGAATTTTATAACAGGTAAATAAATCTCTGCCTTGAGGGTTCAGTGAAGATCAAGTTCATGCCATGGTTTTCCACAATATAATGTGCTTTCTCTCACCAGCTGAACTGCCTTATTCTGTCCCAAATAATTTTGATCTGTCTTGAAACAAACATTTGATTTGTCAGCAAATGGATGTTTTTATTTTCTGCGATGTCTAAACATTTCATTTTGATAGAAAATGATGAAATCATGTCCTGTCATTTCAACTCAGTTTCAGTATTCCTGACATCAGAATCTTTCTGAACTTTTCACCTTAGGATGAAGCAAATGTGAGAAAGAAAATACTTTTTCTGATCTGCTTTAGTAGACAGGACAAACTCAGAAAAATGGACTATGAAAAATAAAAGTTGTAATAATAACCATTGAGTTCAGTCTATGTGCTGTTGATATTGGTTATAAAGGGAACAGGACCAGTTTTAATCTCTCTTCAGTACGAAGAGCAGGCATGGCTGAGTTCTGAATGTAGAATTGATATAACTGTTCCACATCTCCCAGGAATCATCTGAAACTCACCTAAAGCTGTTGAAGTTACTGGATTGGTCTCTTTCATATTCTACCAATTCATCAATCTGATATGAGTCTTGAGAAGTAGCAAGGTTTTTGTGGAGTTGTTTGCTTTGTTGTAATCATCCATACTGAAAATCCCAGTGTGAATGCTACAGTTGCTGTTGACTACAGTTTCTTTATATTTATGAAAGGCTATAAGCTTATAAGATACAAAACTTCTCTGTAATGGAAAAATCCAAATAATTCCTGAATTCAGACTTCCTCAAAATTCTACAGAAGAAATTCTCTTTGTGCTTAATGGGAAAGAATATGTGGTCTTGTAGAGCCAGGGATGATAATTTCTTTCTTCCTGTGAGTATTTTTGTTCCTTTATTGGGAGGAATATGTCTATATCCATAAAAAGAATGAGGCAAATCTAAAGAATGTCCAAACACTGATACCAAAGGGGATTTGAGTAGAGCAGATTTAATCATTCGCTGAAGCCAAAAGGGGTCAATGAATGTCCCTAATGTATTAAACAATTGCTAAGGTGCAATTCTGTGGCTGTTTAAAACTAACCAATATGGAGCTGCCATCCCTGTCTTTTTGCTGGCCATGAATGCAGCTGAGTGAAAATGAATCAATTTTCTTTTCTTTTCTTTTTTTTTTTTTTTCCTTCCCCTTGTGAAGGTGCTCAGGAACTTTTGTGAAGATCTTCCAAGTGGCTCATCTATTTCTGAGTCAGATTTGTACAGCAAAAGATACCTGTGTAGGAATATCAAAACCACCTTGCCCTTCCAAGGGCCTTAGGGGTCTTACCAGTTTTAGCTGCTTTCAAAACCCAACTCACTGTATACTGAATCCCACTACTGAGAAGTGCTCCATCGTCTCGATGAAAAGAGATTGGTTGATCTCTAGAAAAAATGTGCTGAGGAAATAAGGAACAGACAAGCTGAATACAAAGGGAAATTAATTCTCTTCTTTATTCTGCTGGGCTAAACCAGCAGTGCATTCTGAAGTGTGTGATGTTACACTGATCTAAATGCAAACTGAATTGGGCTCAGATCATCCAATAGCACCTGTATCCAAAAGAGGAGCTTGCATTAATCATTGTAAGTTGTGATTCTATCTCTTAAAAAAATCCCTTTAGCTTGTGTTCTTCAGTTCCGGTGACCGTCTGCCACTTTCTTTTTAGAAGATGTGGTATTTATAGCTCTTCGTGCCTGCTCTAAGCCACCCTTCAGATCTTGACACAAAACTCTGCATTGCTTTGTTACCATGCATTAAAGAATTACAATACGCCATATAAATGACTGTCTTCTCAGCCCAATTTAGGATTTTTCTGGACATATCAGATACAGCATTAGCCACTAAATGACTTTTCTTTTGCTTCTAATTTGCAGGACTGTCCAGATATTGTGTTAGCTATGGAGGGGATTTGTCTTATTAAAGTAAAAATATATGTGACAAGATATTTTCAGCTGATTTAAGTATGCTTAGGTCCCGTGACTGTACCAGTACTATATTGATTAATATAAGTTGAAGATGAGGCTAGTTGTCTGGAGTTAGTAGAGAAACTGCTGGTCAGATCTGAAATATCCTGAATATTAGCTATGGGATACTTGTAGGACTCCTAGAGTTCTAAGAGGCAATTGGAAGAGCAAGGGGCTTATTTAGGACATACATATATGATGGAAAAAAAGAGCCTACAGGTGTTAGGAAGGCTAAGAGGTTGAAAGGACATAATGAGCCCAGACTCATAATCACATCCAGTTCTCTTTTCTTCATTGGTAATGAACAAAGGACGTATGCTTTAGTGGTTAAATCTGGGTTGGGATTTTAGGCATTACAGATTCTAACAAGGGCTCAGTCTGCATATAGCATGTGACACTTGATTTTCATTTCATTTGCCTCTGCCTTAATAAAATTGGATAACAATTGGATAACCCATTGGATGGGTTTTCAGATGCTGCACTGAAATGTGCTGGTGATAGTGTGGGCTCTGGCATATGCTTTCAGCTGTGACATCAGTGCGCTATTGTGATCTTTGGCATGTCATTTATTTGATCTGTCTCAGCATAGACACATTCAAAAGATGTATAATGGTTCTGAAGTACCTTGACAGACAAAAAACATTAATACTAAATCCTTGAAAAATGCTTTGAGATCTTTACATAAAATGTAATATCTAAGCATCATCATTGTGATTGTTAATAATATACATAACCCTAACTGGGACAGAGCACAGACTCTTCAGGAAGCACTCCCGTTAAATTTAACTTAATCACAGCACATAAAAGTTACTGTCATGATAAAATATTAGTGGCTGAGTAAGGATTTAGAAATATTTCCAGATTTCTTATGTAACAGAGTCTGTGCAGGTCTGCTGACTGAAGATTTCTTCCCTTTTATCCACCGTCTGGACCATTTTGCATTACTCTCTAGGACCTTGTTGAGGCAAGCATGTCACCCTCTTTGCCTCAAGCTTAAAAGGCAAGGACTTTGTACATCAGGCCACAGGCTAAATGAATTGACTTAAGCAAGGTAATTTTCAGACCTTTGTGGCTGATCCACTGAAATAGGGTACTTTTTAAATTATTTTTCTATTCTGTTTTAGGCAGATAACTATACTCGCTATTTACCAGACCAAGGATTTATTAATAAAGAGAGAAGAAAAGTAGACACAAAACTAGAGGGAGAACAGTTCCCTTGGTGCCATGGAGAGCAATACCTGAGTTTCTGAGCGCAGTCCAGAGCACTCCCAGATTCAGGAAGGAATCTTGCAGATCAATGTCCTGCTACAGCTGTAATGGTAAAGCATCTGTATCCACGGAGTAGGTTTTCATGTCTCTTTTCCCTTCCATATACGTGCAGAAAAATGAATGTAAAGACAGTGTATGGGAGGTGATGTGTCCAGCTTTGGATAGACTTCTCTCTCTGGTGCTTAACTCTGTTAGCTGCTGTTGTCACCTTCACCTAGTGATATCCAGCTCACCCATCATCTCTCACTCCTTCTGCGGTTCTTCTGCAGTGGCTATCCAGCTGCTCCATACTGTCTGTTGCTGCTGCTTTTGCTGGTTTTCTGTGCTTGTTGTGTCTTAAATATTTTTTCTCTATGGTTCTTCCCTTTGTTACCCTTTGGGGCCAGCTTTTAGGCTTTTAGCCATTCCTAACCTTTTCTGAAAGGTTTGAGACAGTAAAATATCTAGTGGTATCCTAATGTCTGATAAGTACCATTGGCTGCATGTTTGGATCCTGCCGTTCCTTATTTAAGATTTGCAGAAGTGCTCAACTTCTGCTTAGGGAGCTAGAGAAGGTTGGGCAGAGCAAATGTATCCTACGAAAGACCAGTTCATCCTTTTGCAGAGATTTTTTTGGTGTGACATGATCAAATTCAAAAAATTGCTATCCTTAAATAGCTCAGAATGAGTATGTTTTGAGGCAGATGTTTTTGCATTGTTTCATTCTGTCAAGCGCAGCGTAATCCTGACTTGTGCTCTGAGCTCCTCCCTGGTTTTCCACGATGACTTTTGGCTACCCACTTACTTCTTCTCTTTGCAATTACTTATAAAGTTGATGCAGTACTTCTGAAGGATTTCCAGGAGCATAAGAAGGTAAACAAGTAAAGCACACCTGAAAAGTGCTTTGAGATGTCAGAATACAGGGAGTTATCTGAGTCCAGTTTATTATCAAAAATAATTATCTGTAATAGTTCTCATGCTTTATACATGTGACAGGATCAGAACTATTGCCTTTTCTAAGACTGTGGCATGGATGTTGTGGCTTTTTGTAGGAGATGCTAGTGCTATTATTTTTCCCACATCAGCTACCCATAGAAATGCTGAGCAACTTTTCTGTTTCAGCCTTATTTTGCAGTGTCGCCTTGTTTAACCGGTTATTGGATGATAAGCCTAATTTCTGAAGCTATTTAGGCATTCAAATCCAATTAATTTAATTGGGAATTAGAAACCTAAGCACCTAAAAAGACTAGCCTTAATGGCTCTTCAATTTTAGTTAAAAATATAACTGTGTATTTAGTGCAGGTGGGTATTATAGAAAGCTGTTTTTTCCTCCCAACTTATATAATCTCTTCCATATAATAACTATTAAAAATAACCTGATTATTTCCAAGCAGGTAATTATTTTGCAACTGTAAAGGGGTTTTGTTTGAGTAATTTAGGGCATCTTCTTCAGGCTTTGGGATTTGAGTGCCTTCAGCAATTTCTTTTAGCATTTGTGAGCATGTGAAAAGCTGTTTTAGTGTTTGAGATTTTGTGCAGACTTGGAGCTGATACCAAAATGAAACCTATGAACATGACGTTCCATTACATGCTCCATTTCATTCTACTAAAAGCCAGAAAGGGAGAAGTGAAACTTCAGTAATGAAGGAAAGTACCACTTGCCCTGGTGACTAGGCATCTAAAGGCACAATGGATGTGGACTAAACTACATTTTAAGCATTGTCTGTAAGCATTAGATTAATTGCACTTGACTATCACTAAAAGAAAAAATCAAGGCCAGTTGCACATGCACACGTACAATTTCTGCTGATGATTGGATCTCATTTCTGTCATTAACAATCCAGAGTTAACCCAGGTGTAGTTAATGGGATTGCTCTGCACTTTATCTGATGAAGAGAAGAGAAAGTCTATTCCTTATTGGAAATTTTTTTTGTGTCTAAGCACTGCTCTCACCATCACTTGATGGTTTAGTTTGGCATCAGCTTAATACTGAAAGCAAAGATCAGCCAGAGCCAATTTTAGCTGTTTCAGTGCCATAGCCATAAGTCAGCCCATGTTTCCCTGAAAGTTCTTCACACATTTTGATGATGCTGAGCTGAGTTTCAAGCTTGTAACAAATCTTGAAAGCAACTGTTTCCCTAGGGCTGAGAATTTCATCACAAGGATTTCACACAGGCCTGCAGATGGGATAAGCAACAGCCCCTCTGGCAATACAGTTATATGTACTATACTAATTTTTGAGGACACCTTGACAAGTAGTTTTCCAAATTCTACCCTTTGTTCCCAAGTTAAACAATGTGTGTGTCTAATCTCATCTCCTGCTCTCTCTCTTCTAAGTAGATTCAGCTGGGATGCATTCATTGATATTTATTTCTTTGGAGCTCAGGCTGCTGGGAAAGCTGTACATAGGTATGAGTAACCTCATCCTGTACTTTTTAGTATCCAGATCTGACAGTTACTGTCTGGTCTCCAGCAGGGCTAATTATTGATAAGAGTTTTCTTCGTGGGATGGTTGGTTGGTTTGTTGCCGTTGAGGCTCTGAGAAAAATGAGCACATGAAATGAGATGTTAAACGTGCCAAAAACAGAAAAACTGTAGAGAAGACAAATCAGAAATTACTCCGGGACATGAATGAATATGATCCCAGAAGCACATTAGCTGGGAGAAGACTTCCTTCACTCAACAGCACAGGAAACAATTGAAGAAATATTCTCTTATTGTGCTGGTGGAGGGGACATCCACAGTGGAAGGGTCTTGGTCTCTTTCCCACTCATCAGCAAAACATGAGTTATCTGCTTTACACACTGTCAAGGGTGAAATGATCAGCTGTTTGCAAACTTCTAGTTTAAACAATTATGTTTAATCATATACTTTTGCCGGAGGTTGGTATAATATGTCAAGAAGTTGTCAATCCTTTAGGGCCATAAGCTGTCCCTTATTTTACAACGGATATCCCCAGATGTGGTAATAATTAGCTTTGTCTGATCTGTCATTTACTTTATTTTTATTTAGTGAAAGGATCCAAGGAAGGATTAGAAAAACAACTTGATTTTAAGGCTGAGGTTTTCAATGTGATTTAAGGTCACTGAGCTTGTACAGTCTAACAGGAGTTGAGCACACATTGGAAAACAATTCAAGAGATCAGTTTAAGTGCATGAACAGGGCAAAATCTGAACTATCCCAGGCAAGGTCTGGCAGCAAGCAGGTGTAGAAAAGTAGAAAAACACTCATCCACCAGCCAGCTGCAGTAAGTATAGAAAATTCTGCTGAATACTCAGACTTACTGTTACGTTTTCCTTTTGAAAAAGCTTTAGATGCAAAGCCCTCTGTCCAGACCCACCTGGTATCTGCAGTGCACAGGTTGGAATTAAGAGAGGCACATTTATGCCTTCTGGAACCTAGTCCCTGTGCAGACCGGTTTGCTGCTAGCAGATTTCATGGGTGCTTCAGGGCTACCCTATGTTTTAATGAGTTTTAATGAGCTAAATCATGATGAGACCATCACTCAGGCAGGCTTTTCTGGAGTTTAGTATGTTTTCTCTTCCTGGGCACACCCCTAACTTGGCTCTTTTGTCAGAAGCTGACACTGCAGTGACCAGTCCAGTTATCTGCAAGAGGAAAAGCCTCATGTTTTCTTTCCTCTTTATAGCATGACAGGTGTGCTGGAGCTGGGGGACCAAGACTGACCTGAGTGTATCTCTGAGGATGCTCGGAGATACTCCCTGCTCATCAAAGAAGGAAATAGGGAATAAATCTGCTGAAAATAATCTGATTCTGCCTGCACTGGTATGGTTGTAAAACAGAGGCAAACTACTGAGAGTGGTTTTGTAACAAAGACATAAACCGGTATAAATTGAATGTCAGCTTCCTAGGGAATGGGGCACCACCATGATTTCCCACTGTCTGATTGTCTGTTCCACTCACACTTATCTGGCCTGCCTGGGGCTTTTTGGTGGTTACATCGTCTTTCATTTGTTAGAGTCATATTTTTCCCTTTCACATGAAATGTAGTCTGAAATACAGAAAAGAGCAATTTCTAATTAAACTCCTGCCTAAATCCATTATAGCTTCTGAAGTCACTGGGACAGGGAGATAAAAGAACTGTAATGATCCCAATATGTAAATATAGATGTAAATGTTTGGAGGGATGGAGGTTAGAGGCCACATATCATGAAACCAAACATAAAGCTTCGTGGCAGAAAATGAATCAGTGCATTAGTTATCATAGATTTTCATAGAAATAAAGTAACAATGCACATTTGTGTTTCAGTTCATAAATGTGAAGTGGCAGCCTATGAGTTAGCAACTAAAATGATATTATAGACCCAAAAAAAGAATAATAGAGGAAATTGAGAAAGCAGAAGAGACAGTTGTGATAGAATTGGGCATTAGCATAAATATAAATCATGAAAGGGAGATTGATTTAATGAGAGATATGAAAGTCAGAAACTCCAGCTATTAAAGAGATCATCTGCTCACCTGGTAAAGAATCCCTAAGGCTACACAACTTTTAGCTGAAACAGCCAGATTTACTTAAAGTAGACTAACTTTCAAATTGTATGAGAACTAACATATTGCAACGCAACATGCTTCTGCAGTACACACAGTCTATTAAGAAGTTGTGCAAAAGAGAAAGAAGCTTACATTGATCCATTGGAAAATCATTTTTGCCCATAAATTTTGTCAGAAGATTTACAAGTAGATATGGGAATGAGAAAGTGTTATAATCCAAAGATCCTAAATAGCAACATTTACATGCTAGCCAGCTACAAGGATTTGGAAGAAAGCATTCTTGGTGAAATGGGTTGGCCAGGCTACTTCTGTGGATGGTGTTTTGTACATAAAAAGCAGGTAGGACAGACACAGATGCCCATGTGAGTGACATCTCCATCTAAGTGTCTGCTAGTGTGGAAAGATTTATTTTAGCTTGTGAACGCCTTTCAGGATTCGCACATACCATCTATAAGTGTAAAGAAACTAAAATCTCCCTTGTTTGCATATGTCTGTGAGAAGAAGGCTCAAAGATCCAGATGAAACTGTGCTAAGATCTGCTCTCAATATCTGAGGGTGATAGAACAACTCTTTTTTAGTACTGCTTTATGCAGGAAAAGATGGAAGCCAACAAGTTTGAAGTGTAGCTTGGTCCCCAGCAGTCCTGTAGGCGTGATTAACTACACACTGAGATTTTGCAGCAATCATAGTTCTGTTGTAAATATCACAGCTTTCATTTTCCTTCTCCCTCCATAATATGGAGTCCTGCTTTTCAAACAAATAAAACCAAAAGTATTAGGGAGCCTTTTCTTAACTGTTGCATCTCAGATTACTGAAATACACGTATACATACACAGAGATAGGGTGAGACACAGCAGAGGAGACCCCAGGGAGGAACTATACATATCCTGTAATCAGCTTTTCTCTTTCCATAATGTGATTTTTCATGGTGAGGATCACATCTGCTTCTGAAAAAAAATCTGAATAATCTTAGCAAGTGCCTCGTAGCATCTTCCTGAGGCACACAACCCTTATTCACCTGAGGGGGGAAATAGGGAGTTTAATAACTCACCTAAAAATCTCACAGCAAATAATTCTTGGAGAAGTTCAGAAGGCTTTGTGGAGCCCACTGAATGCCATCCCACACAACAAAGTGCTCCCTCTTTCTCAGTCCTGCTCTCCGTGGGAAAGGATGAGTGGCACTCATCAGATACATGCAACCTTTTTCATAGTAGGTCTTGAAGTTGAGTGCAACAGAGGTGGGCGTCCAGCGGCAAAAGGGAGGAGAGTGACAGGACGCCAGCAAACTTTCCCATATGCCACTTTGAAGCCCCAATGAGAAGTGCATGATTAGCCAGCACAGGGATACCAAATGAGCCCAGTTGTCTGCTCTGTTTTAAATAAAAAAGATAAGTTCATGAGCAGCTGGAATTGTGGTACCAGGTTGAGCTCAGTACACTTGCAGTAATATTTAGCCCTTGTCATCAGTTGTCTACTCAGCCCACAGATGAGTGTGAAGGATAAAACCAAAGTGACCTCCTACCAGCTCGCTGTGCTGAGAGCTTGGCATTAATATGCATATTTTTTCCAGGGAACTCTGCATATAGTTGAGCTGTCCAGTTTGTTCACGTTATCTGGAAAGCAAGAGGAGAGTGCGCAGCTGCCCAGCCGCTCCAGGTGCCTGCAGTGTAGGCCAGGGTATGCTCATGCAGAGGATTTGTGCATTAGCATAAGTGAAGCACTAAAGACTGAGTATGTCTGGCACGGCATCGGCACTAAATACGTGAGCGTTGCTGGGTTTTGGCCATGAGTTCTCTATAAAAGAGCAAGCGTATCTGTGAAATGCCAGAGAAGATCTGACAGGCTGCACTGTCATATCACTTGCATGCCCTGTAAAGAAGTGAAACACTCGTGTATCCACCTAACTCTTGAAATAGCAATTCCTGAAAAGCCTTGCTGTAAAAACTGCTCCACTCATCTTCCTGGGAATTTCTTAAGCATAAGGAAAGAAGTAAAAAAGCTAAAAAGTAAGCAAAATGGCTCTGCTCTTTCATGTAGGTGTACGTGAGGGACTCTGAGACCTCTAACATAGTTCCCAACTGTGGGCACTCATTGCCAAACCAAAAAGCACCAGCCTCATGAAATGCATTTTCTTTGCCAGCTTTCTTCCTCCCCTCTGAGCTGTATCTGCAAAGGTAAATGCTAAAGATTAGCTGGTGCTGTGGTAGTACTTGAGGAAGCACTGCTTTTGGGAAAACAGTCTGCATCCGCTGGGCTGATGTGTATGGGCTGATTCTCAGCTGGCTTAGAGGTGAGTGAGTCAAGAAAGAGGAGCCAATGCCTCAGGTTTGTTGTAAAAATTGATTGGTCTTAGGCTTGTGGCTGTGTGTTTGTGTGATTTGTAGCAGAATGAGAGATGGTCCAGGACTAAGGCTCCATCACCTGCCTTGTTTAAATAAATAACAAAATCTGAATGTAAAACTCTGCTAATCCCCCTTTTCACTCTCCTACATTATGTGTGCTGGTTTTGAGAGGAGATCTTTTATTTTAGGAGGTTCATTTCTGTCAGCTCATATGTAACAGCAGCTGCTCTTTCAGGGAGCAGTGAAGATGTAACATGTCTCTGAGCACTGCAAAAGCATGTAAAGCTGCTGCTTGACAATCCTCTTACATGTTTTTCATAAATGTTTCTTTGGAGGTGAGTCTATTGCTCTTTGAAAGGAGGTGCAGGTCTCTCCAGGGTTGGTGCAAATCCTGGTGTTCAAAAGTCCCTTGTTTATGCCTCTGAGTTTAAAACCTCTAATGAATTAGAAGAGTAGTGACACATCCTTTGTCTATGGTGTAATCCTGATTTCCAGAGGGAGATTTTCAGCATGAACTAGGAGAATTTGATGTCTACTTCTGATCGCTTGAGAACTCAGCACCCAAGTCCTTCCACTGTCCTTGAGACTCCCAGCGCTGTTATTCTACTGAGACCATTCTTCAATAACAAGGCCGAATCCAGATTAAAAGACTTCCTCGTGGCTTCACCTGTTTTCCTCTTCATGTCTTTGTTGCCTGCATCCAGAATGCATTCATTCATGGAACTTCTCTGCTTCTTGCAGCCTGTGCTGGGAGAGACAGGCTTCTTACTGGTACAGTTCTCCCATTATGTGTCCAGAGTTCATCACAGGCCGTCAACAGGAGTTCTCTGGAAGAGATCCAGCTGCTGAGTACACAGACCCCCGCTTGCTCGTTCCTATAGCTTCTGCACCCTGGTGTCTTCTCATGAAATACAACTTCACTCAGGCTTCTCCATCAGCTATGCAACTTTGTTATGAACATCATTAATGTCTAAACACTGAGAACACACAAGACATGTCAATACGAGAGGATAGTATACTTTCAATGGAGTCTCTATCCCGTAATCTGGCTACTTTTTCTTCTTGGTTGTTTGAAGATAGTTCAGATATCAAAGTTCAGGACTTACCTTGATTTAACAGTAAATAGATACATGGTATGAGTGCTTGTCAGGATGGAAAGAGTGTGAAAGCATTTGGAAATTCAATGCAGCATGACTCCCATCAGAGTCAATGGGGAACAAGCAGCTAAAATCTTACAAAATGCTTCAAATTATCCTCCACCTTCAATTCCCCATCCTTACTGAAACCAGCTCCTGAAATGTTTTATTGAATGTGTTCCTCTTGTCAGTTCTTTGAAAGTGAAAGGAAGCTCAGAGGAACTGTAGGCTCAGGTTAGCAGCAAGATCAACTGCTATTCATTTGAAGGCCAAATGGCACCTTGGCTGCACTGCCATGTAACCCCATTAGTTGCAATAGGGCTGACAGGTTGAGAGCTAGAGCACAATTTGGCTTTCTCTGTGGTTATGGTGAGAAAAGCCAATGTTTTTCTAATCTTATACTGACCCTGAGCATGTTTTAAGAACTGTCTTTGCTTTGCTGACTATTACCCTCAAGCACATCATAGCCTCAACCCTACACACCTGGTCTGTTGTCTTCTGCATTGTAACAGCCATAGGCACAAGATGGACATTTGCTCTTACCATGTTTATTACTGCCTCTTGTAGTACATTTATATTACGGTAACACCTACATCTCCCAACAGCACCGAGTCTCAATGACCAGGAACTGCAGTTCCCTATCAGAGACTGTCCTGTGACAATCTGAACAGCTATGAATAAAACATTAATGAATGAGATAAATGAGCAGAAAACAAACCTTTTTTGAGGTGAAATAGAAACTGCATCTCTTCAGCCTTCACCTGGACTTCTATCCATTCCATGAGTGTGGGTTTTGTTTCATAATTTTTTCTGGAATATGTCTGTTAGAGGAAACAGTTTCTGGCCTCACTTTCCTATTTATGCGAAGTGTAGCTATTTTCATGGTTTGGTTGATTATTCTCAAACCTTAGAGTAATGAGGCTTCATTTGTAGCTCCAGACAGCATTTGCAGACAGCATTCCCCAGCACTTTGTGACCATGGGAAAGTTAAGTAAACATTTCATTCCTTCATTTGCACAATGAGGATAATAACATCTATAGTCTATAAATCCATATTTTTATGGGAAAATGCACACACAGAGACATGCACATGTTTATGTCATAAACACTGAGACTTCACTATGATGTACTTTACAAAGTGTTGCTGGGAGATTTTTTTTCAAAATGCTGAGATGCTATTAGATAATAGGAATAGTTCAAATACAAAATGTTCATCATTACCATTGTTGTTACTATTTTATTAGACTGCACAAAGAGAGAGACACAGAAATGAAACAGTATTGATCCATAGTAATTTAACTGGTCCTAAATCAGGCCTCTGTTTAGCTGTATAAGGAAAACAGGATGCTTTTGCTCCCATCTTTTTAATATGTTTTTCCCTTGAATTTTCTTGATTTAATGAAATGCAATCATTTTTTCAGGCAATGGCTTGTCTTGCACATCAGAATACTTCACAAAGTGACATAAATTATCACCATTATTGCTATAAATACAGGTGAGAATAATATAATTAGCATTTTATCATATCTAATAAGGAAAGAAGAAAGTACAAAATAACATTTACTTTGTGCACTGCAAACTTATTTAATTGAGTTCTAGCAATGTAATTTATTTGAACTAAAAGACTTTAGTTTACTCCAGGTCATCAGAAAGGGTGCTGAACACTGCAGTCTGCTTTTGTCTCCTGTCTAGAAGTTCAGAAGAGCTTTAAGTAGTGGCTCTCACATGGGTTGCATTGTTCTGTCTGTTAGTCTGCAAAATATATTTTCCAGTACAATGGGACATGCTTTTGCTTTTGTGATCAATATTGAATCTGAGGAACAAAGATGAAATACTTGTTTCTCTTTTTACCCAGAAACCCCACATTTCTTGTAGATAATATATGTGGACTACAGACAGGAGAAGTTGTACCTTACATATCTGAATATATGGCTTAAAAATTGCTGACAGGAACCATACATCCAGCTTTGGAAAACATTCCTGACAGTCATCTGTCTAAGCAGACCTTGAAAATTACTGCAGATGGTAATTCTACCATCTTCCAGTCCTCAGTGATCCCTGGAGTTGGAGAGGTTCTGATCTTCTCTAGTTCAGATCCTTTTCTTCACTGCTGTCACAGGGCTGATCTTTCCCCATGTACTTAATTGGTTTTACCTAAATTTATACTTTGCTCTTACCTCTCTTGAATTGCATCTATTTATTTCAGACAATTTTCTACACTATCAAGATCATTTTGAATTCTAATCCTGTTCTCCAAAGTACTTACAACCCCTCCCAGCTTGGCATCATCTGCAAATTTAATGAAATTAATTAAATGAAAATTAAATGAAAGACTCCCATTGACTTCAAGGGGCATTGGAGTGAACCCAAACTGTCTTACATCCTTAAGAAGTGGTTCAAGTGAAATACACTTATTGCTTTACAGGCCGTTTTTGTAAGGGAAAAAGACAGATGCATGCTGAATAATTCAGGGTCATCGTTGCTGACTGAGAGAGATTTAACTAATTTGTCAAAATAATGACCTTTGTTCACGGTGGGGAGCAAGTGGGTTTGGATTATTTCTATCCCCAGAGAGATGCTGGAGGAGCCTGGGTTTAGCTCAGCAGCACTGCAAGGGGCTTGGTTAGAGATGTAAAATGAAAGGTAAGCATTAGCAGCAACGGTGTTTGCAGATGGTGGGAGGCACATTAGAATTATGAACATATCGGCCTAGACTGACGGAAACAGCACTGCCACACAGTCTGTGAAATACTTGGGAATATCAGGATCACTCCTGGCCTCTTCCCAGCTTTGGCCTTGTGTATGTGTGCATGTCTCCTTGATTCATCACTGTTTCCCCATTAAAAGGAAACCACTAGGCATTGAGAGCTTGAGATCTTCCTTAAATGAGAGCAAAGAGAGCACGTACCCAGCAGAGGGGGAAAGGACAGGCAGCCCTGCCTGGAGCGTGGTTGATAACAAGCAAGCTGCAGGGAGGAGTTTGTTAAAAACAGTGTATCAGGCAGTGACCCCCCCAGCCATGCCAACCTGCTGCAACTCATGCAAGCGTGGTCGCAGTCTGACCTGCGTGTGTCACAGCTTACCGATGTGAGGGGTGCTGAGCCCACAGCCATGTGCCATTTTGCAATCCAGCATGAAAACTCATTTATCTTCAGTTGTCCAGAAGTAGGCAACTGGAGAAAGAGAAGGTTAATGGGTGAAGTTAGGACAGAAATCTCAGCATCCTAGCCCACAGCTCCAGTGGGGAAGGATACTCTTTCCTGTTCCAATACAAACTTTGCAGTCACTTTTACAGTGAGTGTAGTTTGGAAAACATTCTCTGGCATTTCAGCCTGTACATGTTGGCTGATGCCACCTTTCATCTGGCACTTCCGTATTATGGCTGCTGCTCTGCTTTTGGAGCACAATCCTGCTTATATACGCCTCTCTGCAAGTAATTTTTGGCCTAAAAAAGCATAGGTCTCTTTGAGAAATTTTTCATGCTTTGCTGTTGCATTATTTTTCTCCAGTCACTGCAAGGTGTTGGCCAGCTTTCCGGAGCCTGGCATGCATGCATGAGTGCATGTATATTGCAACAGATTTTTCCTTTTTCTTCTAAGTGGTAATGTTGGATATCTAATACTTGCCAGAGGAATAGAACTAGACTTTGCCTGTGCAAACTCAGTGTCAGAAAGAGGATTGAATCTTTAAGAGCCTTTGAAATCATCCTATTATGAAGATGGAAATCTCTTTGTCCTTGTACCTCTAACTTCTAAAACCTGCAATTGCTAAACATCTCCTTTTCCCTGTGTTGGAGTGACTGAAATGCAGTGCCCTTGGCCAGGATGGTGTCTAAGTTGCCCAAGTAATTTCAGCAGTGTTTGGTCATTGTTCTTTTAAGTACCAGCTGAGACATGGTGTAACTCAAGAAGTTGCCTGCAGATATGTGTTTGTGGGACACTGAAGTCTGAGAGTACTGAAGATTTCAAACTCCTCTCCTTTTATCTTGGCATTCTCGTCTTACTGCAGGGTCTTTTCATTCACTTCTCCAGTGTGGCTCTCACCTCCTTTAAGTCTGTGGAGGTCTGGTCTCATACTTGGCTTAGGTCAGATCAGTTCTCAGTGGTGTCCCTAATTAAATTTATGTATAACTCATTGCTCTGTTGAATGAAATTAGAAGAGCAGGACATTTCGTATTTGAGGGCAGAAGTGCTGGCCCTGGAGGGTAGCATCAAAGCTTACCAGAGTCAAAGAAAATTCTGAGGTTTGGATTAAATCCTTGGGCAGAAATATTGTACCCTTCGTGCTCCAAACATTAAGGTTGTCTTAGGAAGAAGAAAGTGCTATTGTCTCCATCTAATGGATGAAAAACGGCTCTACTAAAGACTGGATCCTTGAGCATCCAATAAATTTGTTGCTGGAGGGTTAGAGATGTGGCATGCCTGTGATATCCGTGGCATGCCATGGCCTGTGGCATAGAGATGCCCAGGGTAGTGAATCTACCCAATGCTGTACTCTATGGAGGAAGGTATGGAGCTAATTTATGTGGGCATAGCACCACGAGTACATAATTCCATTGCTTTTAGTGCTCAACTGGTTAGATATGTTGTCAATCTCTATAGGTCTCCCAGCTTGAGGATTGGCATGCCCATAGTCAGCCCAGGTGCGCCTTGCACACCTGCATTTCAGAAGGCTTGGCAGAGGAGCCAACATGACCAGGTCTTCTCAGTTCCATGTGATTGCCTTCACCGCTCTCCTGTCTTCCCTCCTTTATGGCTGTTTTTGTCAAGAACACAGGCCAAACTTTATAATCCATTTGAAAAAGTCAAAGTGTCATTTTTGAGTCTTCAGTAACCACCTGTCGCTGCAGCACGAGCTGCATAATTAGAACTGACATTCCCTGTCTAGAGATTTCTTGGAAGCTGGAAAAATGAGAATGTTGTCAAAAAAATAGCAATGCTTCCAGTCTGCAATGCAGTGATGGAGATGAAAGATGAGTGATTCCAAGGAGGCAGAGAAAGTATCAGCTCAGTGCCTTTTTCTAACTAGTTTAGAAGTCCAAAATGGTCTATAAGGATTTGCATTTCTCTTGTAGCCTTAAAGAAAATGTATTTTAACCTGGCTTCTCCATTTCTCGCTCTTTACTGGACCAAATCAAGAGCATGTTCCATAGCAGTCATGCTTAAAGCCACAATAAGGGTGAAAAATACTTTTGCATCAGTTGATGCAAAAGATTTTTTGTATTTTATTAATTATTTCAGTTTTTTAGTAATTTTATATACTATTATGAAATCCTTTTAAAAGAAGATTTTATTTTTTCTAACAGAGAAAAAAAATTTAATTGGAGGCAGTGTTGAATCACACTGTTCTCAGTTCTGAGTAACAGATACAAATCTCAGAACACGATATAAATTTTTTGTAGGTGGACAGTGACTTTCAGTGGCCTTTAGTGCTCACATTTCAGGGCAGAAACTAGTCATCTGTAGAGGTAGGGATTTCTCTTCAGGGGTTGTTTAAAAGATCTATTTGTAACAACTGTCATCTTGGCTGACACTTTGAGAATTGAGCTAGGGACCTCCTGAGTTAGGAGCTCAATTTGAAACAGGGGAACTAAATGACATAGCTTGCCTAGCCGTGGGATCTTACACTGTCTGTGCAGCAGGGCGTGCGGAGGAGCTACAACGCGCACTGCTCAGCACATCATGCATGCTTCACTTCCATCCCACCTACACCCTCAAAAGCAGCTTATATGTAATAGTCACTTGAATTTGCTCGTGAAGTAGAGCTCTGCTTTGCACTTGTACAATACATCAAAAATGACCTGGTAAGGAGAGATGAGAAATGACAGGAAGTGTGTCTCAGGGTACTAAAGAAAAAATAGGAGTTCTTTAGAAAGACAGGTTTGTTAACATAATTGTAATATATGTAATGGCAGTGCCAGAAAAGAAAACTTAACATAGCCAATGGAAATACTGTACTATGCAAATATTGCAGAGATTCAGACAGCCCAATCCCTACATCTGCCTGTGTGATTAGACTGCATGGGTATCACTCAGAAAGAGAAAAGGTACCATGGCTAGTGAAGCCACAAGAAGCCACGGTGGGAGCAGCAGTGTGTGTGCCAATAGCAAAAGCGTGGTGGTCCCGCAGGTAGCGGGGTCAAGGGAACTCCTGGCTGCAAGACCAGACTCTGCCCTGGGTTTGAGTAACCGGGCACTGTGGTAGGAGAACCCTGGGATTTTGGGAATCATTTCTTGGCTGGGTCACAAATGTTCTGTGAAGCCTTAGGCATGTGATTTGCTCTCTGTGTGATTCAGCTCTTTGTCTCAAATTGTAAATAAAAGTCTGTTTTCCTGCCTTGGTTAGATATTATAAGAGCTTTATGAAGGGAACATCACCAGCTGGGTGTTGGGGGTCTCATCTCCTCTGTGACTGTAAAGTACAATATTAATGTTAATGAAACATTTTTGGGAGGACGAAGTGTTTGGATTTGGTGATTATCAAAGGGGAATGATCTCCACATCGCAGAAACCATGCCTCACTGAGGAGCAGCCTGTTGCAAAGCATCTTGCAAAGCAAGATGTGAGGTCCTCAGTGGTAGATCCCTGGTGCGCTCACCTCAAACAGGAAGGGAGAGTTCAGAGGGGTGTTCATTTGGGACTAACCAAGGACTCAAGCACGTATGAATGTTTCTCCAATTGGGAAATACTTACTAAACAGTCAGTGTTATAGTCCAGCTGTGCTACCAGCACATCTCCAGCTTAAGAGAAGGATGAGCCTTGGTCTCTGTGGGGAGGACAAGCCCACAGCTTATTGCAGTAAGAAGGGACATTTTGAGAGGCTGCACTCTGCCGTGGTGGCATAGATGAGAAATGTCTTTTTCATGCAGGGAAATCTTTTCTTAAAAGGACCTTTTGCTTTTCTATAGAAAAGTCAGTATTCGAGTAAAACATTTATTTTAGCATCGATCTTCCAGCTATATGTTTGTTCTAGCAGGCAACTGAGAAGGACACGCATGCTTTCTGTGGTCAGCATACGAGGGCATAAAGCACATAACTGGTAAATTCCTCTGACCATAGATTTGTTGCTTAATATAATACAAAGCAGTGTAAAATCAATAAGTATTATGGTAGCCAATAGAAATATTTTTGGCCATTTGTGAATGAAAGAAATACAGGGAAAAAATGTGATGCCTTCAGCTGAATTGCGTGCTGGATTGCCTGTGGAACAGAAAGGAGTTGGCAGAGATTTTAGTTTCCTATAGACAAGAGGAGTATAAATATCCTGGATATGACAATTAGATGCTTTGCACACCTAATTTTTCTGTCCTGAAAATTATAGACAAAAGCAGAGTTACTGACTGGTTGTTTAGTTTCCCAGACTGGGTCTGAAGTCCATGTGTCGGTGTGCTGTCGGGAGCGCTCCAGCCCCAGCGTGCTGGGAGAGCCAGGGTGCTCTGCACTGGCACTGCCAGTGCTCCTTTGCCTGCCCTTTTTGCCTTTGGGGAGATTCAGCATCTCTAAGGTCCTTCAGCTGTCCCAGGAGCGTATAGGAGTTATTTGAAATACGTTGCCTTCCTGTGTATCTGATCAGTTCCGTACCGCATGCAGTTCTGCCCATTTTCCTGTCAGCTGCCCCCAGAGGGGGGGTCTCACACACAGTGTGAACAGCCCTTAGAACGGGCTTCGCTGCCTGGATCTGGTGAATCTAGGAGACTGACTGTCCCCTTTACAGCACAGTTTTGTTTCAGAGTTTAGTCCATCTGATTTGTCACATTCTTCATCGTCTCTGCTTCACTTGGAAGTCGGGCATTTATTACTCGGACAGAAAGAAGCAGCCTGTGTGTCTCCTTTCTTTTCACGAGTGTGAAGCAAAGTTGTTCTGTTGTCATTACTCCTCTTTAAGTTTTACTGGAAGGAGAGGAGAAACCCCATTCTCAGTTTAGTAATAAAAAGCTTGGGATAATGGATGTGTTTATCATTCTTTTCCCACTTTGCATGGATGACTGCAGTGAGTGATACAGAGTGCACGTGGTTTTCAGATCAAGGGAGAAATAGGAAGATGTAACTTAATTAACATAGGCAAGAAAGTGTTGTCACATTCATTATAAACAATTGTGGCTTCTAAAATCTAAAGCCTGAGGTGGTGGGTTGAGTCCAGCAGCTCTCTGGCTAGTCGTCAGACAGTACTTGCCTGTCTAAAGCTCTCCTACGTGACAGCGCTGACATTCCCGCGTCCTGCTGATTTAGAGGAGCAGACACCGAAGCCGTCTCATTCTTTTGCTTATCCTGTGCTGGCAGGATCACTGCTCGCTGAATA
Source organism: Aramus guarauna (assembly GCA_013400195.1). Taxonomy (NCBI): domain Eukaryota; kingdom Metazoa; phylum Chordata; class Aves; order Gruiformes; family Aramidae; genus Aramus; species Aramus guarauna. The sequence continues at coordinate 1,847,239 of VXBL01005970.1, read as the reverse complement.
TCAAGAGCAGCAGGTGGGCAGGAAGTCGCCACCTTCCTTTTCCAGCTGGAAAGCAGGAATTGCAGCCTAGCCAACAGCAAATGAGGGATGGCTGTAGCAGCAAAAGGAGTGGAGAACAGCAGGAGTGAATGAAGCCATTTGATTTCTCTTCGCATTGCCTGCTCGCCAGGGACACAGTTTCGCCCTACGCCGTGTCCCACAGAACTGCATCGTGCCCTCGGTGTGGCTGTGATCGACTGCTGGCATGGGTGGAAAAAGAGAAGGACTGTCCTCGGACTACAGATAAATTTTAAGCAACAGAAAGATGTACTTGTGTAACCCTAGCACCTGAGCTCGCTCTTGTTTCTTATAGATTAAGCTTTACAAAATCCCTCTAAAACAAGGGGATAGTATCCTCATTTTACAAATACATCAAAGGGAGATTAAAGCCCAGATCCTTAAAGAGATTTAACCACCAAGCTCCCCTTGAGTTCGGTGGGTGTTAACACTTCAACATCCTTGAGAGCATGGATCTCAATAATTTACACCCAGTCATCTACTAAGTGTGCTATGGAGTTGGGAACTAATCCCAGACTTTCGGAAATGTTGTTCTGTGCCTTCACTTTCCTTCCTGCAAATGAGACTGGCACTATTCATGGTACTAAAGGTATTCCAGATTTCATGTGACTGGATTTTAATTAAGCAGAGTTTCACTGCGATGGTTTTGTTTTGATTTGTGGCCCCAGTTGATTATGGCTTATTGGGGAAGATTTGGCATAATGTATTCTGTCAGAATTTGTAGTTCTGTAAACCAGCTTCATGAAACTATGCTAATTTCCCTGGAATTTCATCTCTGACAGAAAAAGGAAGAAAAGGATGCTAGCAGGTTCCTGTTGTGTCAAAGAAACATCTTGTTTTGACATTTCCAAAATGAAATGTTTTGATTTTTCATTTTAAAATAACTTTTTCCTTGATGTTACAGTATTTTTACATAATGTTAATCATTTGAAATTGAAATGAAGATGAATTTCATGACCCAAAAATGAAACCAAATGTAGGTGTCTTGAAAGCCCTCCTGAAATGAAGCATCCATCCTCCAGGCAGCTCTCCTGCCAGTCCCGTGGGAAAGGGGCTGCTCAGCACCAGGAACACAGCATCCCCAGGCAGGTCCTGGCTGTCCTGAGCACAACGGCTCGGTGGGGACAAGGACGAAGCTCTTTGCAGGTTGCCCTTAGGCAGGTGAGGACGGTGTGTACAGGGGCTTTGTTCTGCGTGTCACCTGCTCTGCTCTCAGTCCATCCTTGAAAAATGTATATATTCTGTGCAAATCCACTGTACAGAGATGAATTTGACTGCTCTTAGTAGTGGGAATGGGTGCTAAAGCGACATTGAAGGGAAAAATCCACTGAAATCTTACACGCCAAATCTTGATTTGAAAAAACAAAAGGTGATTCCTGAGGAGAGACTTCTAATGAGGGGATTTTTCAGTTAGTTACACCAACACACTGCAAACATTGTGTCAGATCTATAACGTTCACAAAGGAAGTATTAAACTTCCAGCTAGAATTGGATGGTTGCCCAGAATTGTAAGTCCTTTTAAAATGTGCTATTGCATATTTCACTCTGGTACCTTTTGCTGAGGATAATATATTGATGTTTGCCACAAAGCTATAGAGCAAACAAAAAAAATGTTTAGATATTAATTGGTATAAGAGTACTCTTAATCAATACACTCTAGGATGTGCTTCAGGTGGATTAGTGCAATAAAAAACAATTTTCATTTGCACAGGTCTCTGCTAATATCTGTTTATTGCTGAACTTCCTCTGGAGCAGTGCTAGGTGTGCTTCCATCATGGCACTATGGAGATGCCTGGTAGGAAACAAGCTCTTAAGACTCTTAGAAATTAAGGAAGGTGCTTGTGTAAAAAAAAGCAGATACAGTTGCAGATCGCAGTATTTTTTGGTGTCGTGCTGCAACAGGAAAACCACTGCAGAAAAGCGTGGACACTTTGAAGGCTTGGACCTTCGAAGTTGAGAGCACCCTCTGGTTCTTTTGCCTCTGCAGCTCAGATCTGGCACTTGACGCCTCCTCTAAAGAAGGCACAACCTCTCTGCACAGCGCAGAGAACCAGCTATAAAGGAATGATGAGGTATGAAGCCTTGTGAACACAGCTTGTCATTTACCAACTTTGAAAGGGTGTTTTCAGATTTTGGCAACTGTTTCAATACTCACAGCCAAAATTTTAAAAATTTAAAATTAAGAAGACCTTATGCAGTGTAAATCCCCCCAAATGGGGAGACCTGTCAAGGTGATGCTAGATTTAAAATCTGTCTGAAATCCAGTCACTAGGGTTCAAGCCAAGTCTTTCTTCTTTCAGCAGCTATGGAGTAGCCCAGCTTGGGACTTTAGCCCTGCTGAATGCACAAGTCACTGAGTAACTCAGGAACGGGAAGAGCATCGCTAAACTTGATGTGATACCCATTTACCGTTACTGTTCCTGTCTGGGAAAAAAGCTCCCTCTCTTCACTGCAACACAGGAGGTGCTTTAATTATTCCTCAAGAGCAGCTGTTCAGTGGTTGTTCCTAATTCCAGCAGCATCCAGGGTGGTTGACAGATCTGCTGCTGCCATCACATCTGAGGACGGTGATTTCTTACCCTCAGGGTCCTCACAGGATCCCAGACTAGGACAGGTCCCTTCTCGAGACACATAGCGGGCTTAGGGCTGATCTACCCCCTGTGCTGCTGCTTCATTAGAGTCATTTATCTTTGCCTTGCCTAATTCCAGGCTGGATTCAGTTATCACAGCAACGAATCTCCCTCCAACGCTGCGGGTTAAGCGCGGGTGATTAAAGGTGACTCCGCCTCCCCCGAGTCATTTCTAAGTGACTTATAGAGCTAATAATGGCCTCATCCTTTTGTACCTTGGTACACAGCTTGTGTTCTGGACTCTTTTATAGCTCAAATGAGCTGCTTTTGCTTATTTATTTCCCTCCTTATTCATTTTTAATGGTTATAAGAGACTCCCCCATTCTTCTTCTGACAGCAATGATTTAGGCAGGACTCATTAACATAACTTACGTTACTAAATATCGCCATTTATGCTGGTAGACCAAGGAAAATGTGTGCAGTGCGAAATCAGAAGAGTTCCCGTGAGCTTGCCAAGGTGGCAGGGCTGTGTTTGAAGTGTCTATTATAAACAGAGAGGGCTTGTATGAGGGAAGGATCACTCAGAGAAGCATGGATCAGGGACAGTGTCCCAGAGTGTTTCCAAAATACAGATTTTATGTGGAAATATCAGAGACTTACTTTCCTAATTGGCCACCCTTGAAATGTCTGAACCAGAACTGCTCTAGGTACATCTTATTTTCAAAGACTTATTAGCTGTGACTGGGTAAGAGTTCCAACAGAATTACTTTAGCAGAAAAGCAGTTTTCTGTGAGGGTTTTACCATTATCCCTTGGGAATTTAGTAAGGATAATGAGGTGGGGAAAGACTGTTACAGCTACTTCTGAGAGCTAACAGTGATATGCTGGGTACCTCTTCTGGGAGCTATGATGTACATTCCCTTTTCCCTCCCTCCCATTAGATCTTTGGGTGCCATTCAGCCCAATCCTAGCCACAAAAATTTGTATCAGCCATAGACAGATGGGAATGGGAAAAGCAGTAAAATCCTTTGAGGAAAGGGATGGGAACAATTTTCGCTGGAGAACTGGATGCAGGAGGTCAGTGTGATAGGGATCACGTGTGATTTGTGAGGGGCCTTATTGCTTCTTTCCATGTTTTTCCCAGGCTGGCTGTAGGTCTGCTACTACAAGGCTTCAAAGGGCTTAGTGTTTTCTTCCATTGAGAGTCTCGCAAACTGTGAAATAAAATACGAGAAATTAATAAAAACTGATTCCCCTTGCTTGTGCTCGTACCTGAGGAGCATCCAGAATACAGTGTGTTTTGAAGGAGAGTACTGACTTCTTTTCAAACAATGCAAACAAGCTTTTAAAGTAAACATAAAAAAAGAGGTGCCTTGGACCAGCAATATCCTCCTCCTTTTCCGGTCAGTATTAGTTTGCCAGGGAACCAGTCCTGTGTTAAAGGGACACAGCAGCATCACTTGCACAGCTTCAAAGCTACCAGCTGAGTTTTGGGCACAGTTTTGAGGTTCCCAATGTACAGGGCTGCGCGTGGGGCTGATGAATGAAGATTTACAGTGAGGATTCTCTGGTAGGAAGCAGCAGTGACTTAAGTCTATTCCCATTTCTGACAATAGGACCGGGGGTTTGAATTAATTGCAATGCTGAGCACATTGGAAATATTCCACTCTGCACATTTTGAGGCAGTGATGATTGAACTCGACATCCAGCTTGCCAGAAGCCACGTGTTTGGTATGTACATGGCGCACTTAGAAATCTAATTCCTAATTCTGTGCTGTGCTGGCAATAAGGGACCTCTGACCTCTGCTGCCCTGGCACACGGAGATTAGATGTGTGTGTGCCACTCAGAGGAAGATGTCTTAGTTGTTCACCCATGTAAGGGAAAGAGGTGGAGCTGCAGGGCCCAAACGAAACCCAAAGCACTTTTACAACCTACCAAGTTCATGCCCGTGAAAGCCATTCAAACCCCAGTTCCCTCAAGAGATAAAAGTTCCCTGTATTGAGAGAATTTCTGGAGCATCTTGTGAGCACTAAGTACAGCCTCCCTTAATTAATGGAAGGAAGCTCAGTGTAGTTGTGTGAAAAGCTGCTGTGACACAAAGCCCAGAAAGGCTTTAGCAAGGGAGCACAGCACCAGAAGTGTTTAATGGCATTATAATGTCCTTGAAATACAGTGGCCACAACAGAGAGAGATGTATTCCAGCAGTACTTTAGCAGAAAAAGAAAATCTAGTCTTTCTCTCTTGAGTTCTTGTTACCTTTACTGAAAACTGGAGTCACCATCCTTGAGATATCAAAACTCAAAGACAGGAGGAAAGGAAAAGGTGTGGGTGGGAGTCCTCAGATTTTGGACAGAAAACAAATCGGTTTTCCCCAGAAATCACCCACCCTGCTCCAGCCCCTTGTAGTTCCTATTGCATTTTATAATGTGCTTGACAGTCTTCTGAAATCTGTCTGTTTGAGGACAAAGCTTTTGCAGCCTCATAATTCCCTTAATAACTAACTGTGGGGAAGCTGTTTGTTGATTTAGTACTGACCCCGTCTTTCGTTCGCACACTCGCACAGACATATCCGAGGGTATGTGCAGACGCTCCGTTCACGCGTTTAATAAACTTGAACCACAGCCATTCCTGTTGTGTGTGGCGAGGCGTGTAAAGCAAGAACTGTAGGACAGGAAGGAGGGTTGGTAGTTAAAGGCTGTTTATATGAATTAACGCTAAAGAAAAGGAGCCACTTGATGGACTGAGGACTTGAAATCCATTACGGGTTGGAAAGAAGACATGCGGACTCAGAAAAGGCAATGGCAGGAGAAGTTTCTCTGTGCTTCCCCCATCAACGTTAACATGGAGATGCTGCGCGAGGGGGGAGCTGGTCGCTCCTGCCGCCCGTGTCAGCCGTGGGGACTGCCCGGAGGCTGCCAGCTGCTGAGCTGCGTTTGACGGGTCTTTGCTCATGCACATATTTGCCCTGCCGGGGCTCAGCTCAGTCCCATCACACTCATTTCAAAAAATGTTCACTCATTTCCAACAGTTTAGAAAACTCAATCTCAAAAGAGATAGAGAAGCTTCATTTTTCTTCTTTCTCTGTATCTTTTTAGTTTTTCTCTTGTGCTGGAAGATGAATGGTTCGGATGTGTCTGCAGTGACACGGGCATGGCTAATCTGCCTTTCTATTGATGACCTGTTTCTGAATGTCCTGGCCTGATTTATGAAAATGTACTGTACTTTGCACCATGTTTTGATGTTGCTCTGTTAGGACTGCGTGCAAGCTGCAGCAGAACAGTGATGCTTATTCATTCAAACAGTGAAGGGCTGGCTGGGAACTGAATGAGCTCATAGTTGTTGCTGTCTTCGCTTATAGAAAGGGAAACAGGAGAAAGCGGGTATCCCAAGCCTAGTCATTCTTTTCCTGACCATCAGTTTGTTTTATAAATCATAATCTTGAAAGCACAAGGTCATGGTATTTGTTTAATCATTTATATAGTAGGTTTTTAGGGACGGATTCTTATTTTAACTCTCTTTTCTGTAATAACCCCTGATAAAGTTGGAACTGAGGTCTGTTTGCCTGCCAAATTTTCTTTCTCTTGCTATTGCTTGAGCATTAATGAATTTAAAATCAGAGAGTCTGATTCCTATCTCTCACTAGCATAATTCAGCAGTTACCTCTATTGCCTGGGAGATTCTCAGCCTTGCTCCAGCCTCCGTGTGCTGAGCTGCTCTTCACACACACACAGACCAATCGAAACAACAGCAAAATCCCACCCGTACTATCTAGGTGTGCTTGAAAAGCCACTGCTCAGACAAGAAAGCCTTACCCGGGTGGAAGGATGTTCCCCTGCTAGAAGCCCTGTCGCAGGTGCAGAGCAGAGGACATGCAGGGGGGGGCAGGAGAGGTCTGCTGGGGAGCAGGGCTCCAGGAGCTCAGCACTCTGCACAGGACACGGCGGTGGTTTGGAAACATCCCTCAACTACGATTTCTGTGCTGCAAGGCACAGAATTTTACCTGTTACCTTAAATCACTAGGAAATGCTTTCAGTCCTGGGTTGATCACCCATGGGGACGTTTAATTGCCTAATGTGTTAATTTAGCTAAGATTCACGAATATGAGGTGTTGCTAGCTGGAAGCAGAGGTGGTGAGGAAGTCACACTGAAAGCTATTACCTGGCCTCATGCCCTGCTAAAGAAAATCCTTGTACGTGTGGTCCAGCCTGCAGAGCACAAAGACAAGTGAAGGACCTCGGGGCGATCAGCTCCCAGGCAGAATGTTTTCCATGGGACCACCTTGTCTTCAGCTTTAATCTGTTGCCTCTCAGGTGGAAATCAACACTTTGAGACTCTGCCTGGTTTTTCTTCTCACTGGAATCCCAGGGAAAAGAGGAAAGGTAGAAAGCGGCAGACAGAGCTTATTAGCACATAGGAGAGTTGTCTGGTTTGAGAACCAGACAACTTAAAATACAAAAAGGCAATAGGGCTAAGTGCAGTGCCGGTAAGGAACAGATGATTTCCACTTACAGAACCAAGGTACTCCATGGTGTGGGAGAAGGAGCACATGTACCAGGCACTGCCTGAAGGTCTTCTGACTTCCCTCCTGTCAGACAGGCTATTAGGCATTGCAGGTAGGAAGTGTGATGTAGTTCTTACCCTGAAAATATTACGCTTGCATTAGTGTGCCTTCTGCAAGGATGCAAGAATAATGTCTGCTCTTTTGCTGCTGCCCAGACGTGCTGCTCCCAGAAGGGGGAAGTGCTTGTGCCTCTAGCCTTCTCTGTAGCCATTTCTGCAGGCTCACATGAAGCTTCTCCAGGAGCTCTGCAGAGTCTCATCTTCCTCAGCTCGGGCCAGTTTGGATCAGCATTATGATGAAGTGGGTGTTACATTAGTGACGCAGGACCCAGCCAGAGCTGGGACTTGTCTGTGCTCAGCTGCCTGCTGGAGGTCCTTCCCTTGTGTTACATGCTCCCATGCTTTGAGGCTTTTTTGACGGCAACTAGGTTTTCTTGCTGTGCAGCATGAGATTGGATCCTAATAGGAGATGTTAAGAGCTAGTGTAAAACACGCTAACATGAGAATATCCCCAAAAACATAATTCTGCCTGTAAGTAAACTCCTTATGCTGAAACCAATGGAAACTATAAGATTTTGCCCTTAAAACAGACATTGCTTGCAGGAGAAGCATCGAAAGAATCATGATAACTTTTTTTGGTATGTTACCTAGGCTCAGACAAGCAAGGATGGAAATGGATTTGCTATGGATCTGTCTGCAAGGGGGGTTGTTTTTGTTTAAAGATAATAATCTTATGAATGCAAATTATCCTCCAAAAGCTGGTGATATTCAAATACAATTTAAATTCATTTAGCATTTAAACAGAAAAGTAGAAAATGGCATTAAATGCAGATGAGGATGAGCCTATGCATTCTGGAGTCGGAAATATTAAATACATCTACAGAATGGAAGAGAAGGTCTAGCTGGTAATAGATTGTGAAAAAAGTTCAGGGTTTTAATAGATCATTTCTTCAGATTATCAGCACGGTAAAGTGGTAGTTAATAAATTATTTGACGTGTACATTTACTCATATATTTTAACTAGCTGTAATGAACAAGTCCTGTCAGCTCACCTAGATCCTTGCAATAGCTGCTAAATCGCTTGAGTGAGATTTAGTAACTCTCAGCAATATTGATGTCCAGAGCTGCAGGTAATAAATAAAGTGACATCAGGACTAGCTTGAGCAAAACATTGTGTAAGACCTTTGTCAGGCTTGCAGCAGAGATGAAGCTGTTTGGCCCCAATGAACACCACTGGGCATCAGTGAGCTCTTCCCTGTGATTAGTTTTTGGCTGATGTGACCGCCCCATGCCCTGGCACCTGTAATGGGACTCCTGAAGAACCCTTTGTCCCAGTTTGGGGTTGACTAGAGAAATTGGTCCCCTACTCAATTCTGTATATGGGCATTTACCTGTTCCTCCCCGCAGGTACATGGTATATTCCTCGGGCTGCACAAAAAGTAGAGGAGGAGAACAGTAGAGTCTGACTGAGCTTTGGGAAGGGGAGGAGAATCCTCTCTCGGTGCCGTTATACTAGGAGTCTCCTAGTGTTGGAGTGGGAATTAAGGACAGAAAGAAGCTGTTCTTTTATCTTAGATTATACTGGAAATGTTTATAGCAGAAAAAGCCTTCCTGTTAAAATGATGCCAAATTAGACAGGCTATTAAGGGCACACCAGGCACCTTTCTTGTTATTCCTAGTTTTCCTCTGAACTTGGAGCTAGTTTGAACCTATATCCTTTCTCTTCCTCCCACTCACTTTCCCAGCATGTGGTGTACTTTATAATTTGTGAAGAGACTCATTAATTTTTTTTTCTTTCCCCTTTTTTCAGGTTTCTGACAGATGTGACTATGTCTTTGTCAATGGGAAGGAAATGAAAGGCAAAGTGAATGTCATAGTTAATTTTACTTACCAGCATCTGAGTGCCCCTTTAGAAATGACAGTCTGGGTTCCTCGTCTCCCGCTGCAGATAGAGGTCTCTGACACAGAACTAAATCAGATCAAGGGGTGGAGAGTCCCCATCATCTCTAATAAGAGGTAGGTTTCATTAGAGGATGTTCATTCCAGGCTGTGCACTTGCCAAAGACCTGTCAGGGCCAGTGGATCTGAACATGCTCATTTGGCCTTAATGCAATTCCGGTGTAAATTTGAAGGTCACCAGACATTTATTCAAGAGGCTCCTGCATTGGACTTATGAGGGAAATGGAAACTGCAGGTTGCACAATCCAACATTGGAAATCAATTTCCTTTTACAGCACTAGTGACTGAGATGAAAAAAGCCAATTGGTCAAGTTAGGCAGGATCAGCCACGAGGCAGCAGAAGACACCAACAAGGACACTGGCAAAGCTGGTCAGTCTCCAGCCTGGTTCACAGGTCCTGCCAGTTAATTTATTCATTGGTAATGATCACAATTAGTACATACTTGTTTCATATCACAGTAGGGTCCAGTGGCACTGATCGGTGTCCCAAAGTCAGGGCACTGACACACTAGGGCTTTAAAAAACACTGTCTGTGCCCAGGTCAGTGGCATGTGAATGACAGCAGAGCGGGTAGATGGAGGCAGATCTAGAGTGCACATTATCTGTTGTCATTGTTAATAAGACAAGAACAAATTGATAAAGTAGGTACTTAGTATTCCCACCTGCCTATGAAGACATCATTTATTACCATGTTTCTGCCAGTATCACAGCAAGAGATGGGGATTTTGGTGGAGATGTGATTTCAGCCTGAATGCCATACAGAACAGGACTAAGTGCAGACAGGGGAGATTTCCATGGCAACACAAAGATGTTTATGGAAAGATCCAGAACAAGAGAAGTGTGAAGGTCCTGAAGGTAAGGACTTAACATGGAAAATAATGAGAGGTATTTGGAGAGGACAATGTGGTAGTGAAGCTAGCAGGCCAGCTGGTGATCTTAGCAGCTGTTTTGAAGACATAAGCAGCCTGGAGACCTCAGTTGTGAACAAGGGAAACAGGGTAAAAGTGGGGGAACGTGACTGATTTCAGAAATGCACTGAAAGAAGCAGCTTCAGCAGGGCAACGGAAGAGGGCAGAGGTCCCTCATTCCAGCACCTGGGCTGAAGACTTATGTCTGCAATAGCTCTCCTGTTGCAAGCTTTGCTACCACCAGTTTCAATTAATTTTTGATTCTTGGTGTCCTACCAGACCAGCCAGGGACAGTGATGATGAAGAAGAGGATGAACGCAAGGGAAGAGGCTGTGCCCTTCAGTACCAACATGCAATGGTACGAGTCCTCACGCAGTTTGTAGCTGAAGCGTCAGACCCCGGCGGCCAGCTGAGCTATTTACTGGGTTCTGACTGGCAGATTGACATCACCGACCTAGTGAGTGACTTCATGCAGGTGGAGGAGCCAAGAATCGCTAAACTACAGGACGGACAGGTTTTGATTGGGCAGGAGCTTGGAATGACGACAATTCAGGTACAGTTAATTACTTCCTTTACCTTCATTAACCCACCACCTTGGGAAGTGAGGTACTGATAAGGTGTACAGCTTCTTGCATCAGCAACAGAAATTGGAGCCACGAATTTTTGAATGGAGCAGAATTGCAGCAAGGGGTGGAAGACACAGAAAAGATGGTTTTCTCTTCTTATCTTGTGCCCCAAAGTGATGTAGATTGCAGTTTTAGTAAATTTAGTCCAACCTTTATACTTGGAGGCTGTTTCTGATTATTTTTGTCTAAGGCTTTTTTTGAACCTGTAGCCAGTATATGGGCTATCACAAGGCACATAGCTGGTGAAACAGCTCAGTCTTCTCAAAGCCCACATTGACAGAGTAAAGGGTAAAATAAAGATTGACTAGTGCTGGTTGAGGAACTGAGACTGAAATATAAGTCTCATGGGATCAAATCCCTGCAGGTCTTGCAAGCTCAAGGAGTGTGTTACAAAATACAAATGTTAGGTTATATTTCAGAATATGCACAGAGCAATAATAATAGCTGGCACTTCTGGAATGCTGTTACAAGACTGATATGTGACAACTGAGCTATGTTCTCCAGGGCTGCAGGTTTAGTTTCATCAGTTTCAGCCAGAATGGCCAAGAATATGACCTATAAATACCCCTGTGTCTGTGACTGTGCCTTAGTGTCCCCGCTCTGGAGTAACTCACCTAAACCTATGCATCGTGTCATTGGCATCTTTTCACTGCTGTGCAGAGAAATAGTGGCCTAGAAAACAGAGTCCCAGAAGAAAAGAAAAAGCAATAGAGGTTAATCCAATGGTACTACAGAGTAGAAAACATGTTAACAAGCACTAGAACAGGGAAAAAAAATCTAGCTCTCCAAACATGCTCATCATCCCAAACTGTCAAACCAGAAAACAACCACCATACCTGTCGATACCACAGGTTGTCAAGGCTGGAGAAATTGGATTCGAGATTTTTAACTTCCTGCAAAATCTGTAAAGATATTCTGAATGACTTTCCAAAGCTCTGGGACTTACAATGCTCCAACAAATGCACATAAAACTGTGGAAAGAAAAATCCAAGGGAAAAAAGCGGGGAGCAAGTTATATTTAAAGAATACCTCTTATAAAGTGCTTGAAAAATGCTCTGTACCCTATATGGATCATTAAATTCAACTTGCTTGCTAATGAGCATCTTTGGATGTCACGTATCAGTGCACTGAACTCCATGCACATTTTTTTTAACCAAAATAAGTTTTCTCTGTCAATTTTGTATACAGTACCATAAGTGGTGATTGTAGCAATACATTAGCCTTTCTTTCGAGAGGATAGAAATAAATATTATTTATTTGATGGGTTTTATATAAATCTACAGATTGCATTGTATATATGCTACCTGAAAACACGATTATTAATCAAATCATTGCATTTCACATAAAGATTACATTTGCATAGTTAATACATCTGAAACAGATGTAGTTAGCATATCGCGGAGGTGAATGGCACAGCTGATTACAATTACATTGGTAAAAGATGTTATAAGCACCCTGTTATTGCAGAAGAGTTATAAAATGGGACTAGCCATTTTTAATCATTTTAATAGTGTCTGTCTGCTAAGAGTAATTCCACCTATTAACATAAATATCACTTATCTGTATTACAGTAGCTCCATGTAGCTATTTTGCTTGGTTCTATGCAAACTGATTGTTGCTAACTTTGATTTTTCTTTTCAGATATTGTCCCCCCTTTCAGATGCTATCTTGGCTGAGAAGACAGTGACAGTTCTGGATGAGAAGGTGACAATAACTGACCTGGGAGTGCAGCTGGTGACTGGATTGTCGCTTTCTCTGCAGCTCAGTCCAGGAAGCAATAAGGCCATCTTTGCTACAGCAGTAGCACAAGAGCTGCTCCAATCTCCGAAGCAGGTACTAGTGCCCACATGTATTGTGTTGTGGAAGGACATCGCTCTCATTCACTATACCCAACATTACAAGCTGATGGAATCAAGCAGATTTTTATTAATAATATGCTAACAAAACATTTTCCTTATAGGCACTTTTTTTTCTGAAGGCCACCAGGTACCCTAAGGAAAAACCAAGGATCTCACAAAAATGACACTATGTCTACACAACCCCAGTCAACAAACAGGCTCCATCTGTCATGGCTGCATCCCATAAGTACACATGCAATGCAATGATGTGTCATAATTAAGCGACAGCAGTCCCTTTACACACACACACTCTCCCTCCCTCTCTCTCTTTCTGTCCCATCCAGCACCTACTAGATCAGAGGAGATATTGCCAACTAGATTGACCAGTTCAGCCTCCCACCACAGGCAACCAAAACAACCCTTTAAGGACATTTTAAAATGAGAAAGTGTTTTGCATAGTGCCAAACTCTTCTTCCTTTACTTACTTCCTATGAGCATTTTAAGAAGTTGTGGAACATCCCTTTCCTTCTGATTCATTACTAGAATATGAATCAACATCCTTGACTCATTTCCTGATTCATGATTTCATAAACCAATTTTGTTTCTCTGTTATTCTTAGTCCCTATATTAGGGAACCAACAGTTACCAGGGGCTTTTGGACTTTTCCATGTCCTTGTCAGTACCTGCTTGATATTTGTCCTTGTGCTTCTCTCTGCATTTGAAATTTAAACATTTTTTTCAACCCAAATCCATCAGTCTGGGACTTACATCAAGGATGCACTGAGCTCTTAACGCTTAGACACGTTCTGAGCTTTAAAGGTAAATGATCATGGCATGCACTTTTGAAATCTGGCCAACTGTTGAGATGCTTTAATTCATCATAGGGTCTTATGCTTGGGATGCAGGATGAGAAATAATGCAGAATTGCTGTCTTTATAGGGTGATACAAATCAGGCTCCCATAGTAGTCCAGGAGTTAAGAAATCAATGCCAGGCAGCTAGAAATAACGCCAGTGAGTTAATCCATTGCTGACATGGGGAGTTAAACAAACTACCTTGAAATCAGCCCAAAATCTGGAGTTGATGGCACGTAGTGCCAGTATGCTGCCCATTTCAGTTCCCAGAAATGGAGTTTAGAAGGACTCCCTCTCCTGTCCAGGGGGACAGTCAGAATAACGTTGGATTGGTGTTAAAGCAGCCAGGAAGATGTGCAGCTCCACCCTTCAAGGGCTGACTCCGTTTTGAAAGGCATCTGATTCTTTCCATTGCTTAGTACATGATTTTCAGAGCACAATCCCTCTAAGCAAAGCAAGGCAAAATTATTAAATGATTATGCAGGTTTAAGCAACACAGTGGGAGGATGAGAGTTGATGACATAAATTCTATGCAGCCTTCAAGAAATATCCAAAGATTAATAAACACAAAGCCGGGATTTATGACAGTGTCAGCAAAGTCTTAGGGCTCTGTCCTGAAATAGAGACAGAAGCAAATCTCCCATTGAAACACGGGGAGCTTTACGGCTGTAGGGATTTCAGAACCGGGCCAGTAGATTATGCACAATACAATCCCAAAAGACCGGAGGCTTATTCTCCGTCATCCAAACAGGTGAATGACTGTGTGCTAGAAACAATTTAAAAGATAATGATAAATATTTATTCTCTGTATATATGTTGAGTTAAAAGGTAAATAGCATTTGTTTGAAAAACTGCTTATTTAAAGAAACAAGACTTTTATAATCATGCTTTCAGCAAGTACAGTTATTAATCTTTTGGATGGGTGTTTGTCTGTCTGTCAGGCTCTCCCTCAGAGCAGGATGATCCCAACTCTTACCAGACAAGAGCTCACCTCATTTTAGACACCAAAGAATCCACTCATCAAGGCAGGAGTCTTTCTGATACGGAATTCGCCAGTGTCTAATAAGGTGCAAATATCCTAGCCAAAACGGAGCAAGTCAGACCATCAGAGGCAGGAATTAGATTCTAGCAGAGCAATCTGAATTTTGTTTGTAAATGATTTATGTGTGAATGCAAAGATTTTTTTCAGGTAGCATGACAATTTTCAATAGCCATTTGAGAGTCCTTAGAGAACGTGATTTTCAGAAATGGGTGAACACATGTTTCATGAAATTTAAGAAGACTTTAAAATGTTTCAAGTTAGAAGCCAAAAGTCAGGGTTCCCAGAATGCATGTACAGACTTAGTACTCAGGTCTGGCCCGTTTGTATTCAGTAAGTCTCCATGCATTCTGAAGTATACAATCTGCATTGCTGTGACACAAGATTAAACTTCATTATTGTCTGGCTTTTAATTGCTAACAAGCCTGAAAATGACCCTGGCTATTTCCTAAAGAAGCAACAGATTGGTTTCCTCTGCTTGTACAAAACACTTACTTGATCTGAGAGACAAAAATCAAGAACTGAAGGTATGGAGCCATATACGGACCTGCTTGCTATATTAGGTATTTTTTAACGTGTTGTGTGTAACAAGAGGAGACTTTGTATTTTAAGCAGTTTAGAAATAATGTGATTTTTTTCTTCTTTTAAATATACAACAATAAATGATCTCAGTCACTGGTAATGCTTTCTGACATGCAATTTATTATGGTGCTGAAGTAGATTCTGCAGAGCCCAGGGGATACAGCTCCTTTAAGCACCTTTGGGGAAACAAATCTTATTATCAATGAGTGTTTTAAACTAGTATTTCTCATTACATCTTGGCAAGGTATTAATTTTATTGCTCTCCCTTTTTATTTCTTTTCTGCTTATAAATGGTATATGGATCTTGTGAGGAGGAGGTAATAGACCAGGACAGAGCATATTCCCCTCGATGTTTATTCTGAGTGTGCATATATTTCTTTTATATGTTATAGGAAGCAGCCATCAGCTGCTGGATCCAGTTCAGTGATGGATCTGTCATGCCCCTGGATATTTATGACTCTAAAGACTTCTCCTTATCAGCTACATCTCTGGATGAGAAGGTGGTCTCCATTCACCATGACCCCAAATTCAAGTGGCCTGTGATTGCTGCTGAGACAGAAGGCCAGGGGACACTGGTGAAGGTAGAGATGGTGATCAGTGAATCATGCCAGAAATCCAAAAGAAAGAGCATCCTAGCTGTTGGAAGTGGTACCATTAAAGTCAAGTTTGGGCAGAGTGATGCCAACCCTAACATCAGTGACAGTAAACACAGGGGTGCTGGTGTCCACCTAGAAAATCATGCCAGTGACCGTCGTCAGAAAACCACTTTGCAGGAAAGAGCTGGGTTAGATGGCCAGTACTACAGCTCCTCAATGGGCCAAGAGCAAGGCAAAGGGACCACCACTCAAAGGTCTATTTTAAGTAAAAAAGAAGACAGAGAAAGCCTCCTGGATGATGACAGTCATCTGCAGAACATCCCAATAGACTTCACAAGCTTCCCTGCGCAGGTGGATTTGCCAAGAAACAATGGAGATTTAGAAGAGAATGACCTAGTCCAGACCCCTAGGGGACTCAGCGATCTGGAGATAGGAATGTATGCTCTTCTGGGAGTCTTTTGCTTGGCAATTCTGGTCTTCCTTATCAATTGTGTCACTTTTGCTTTGAAGTACAGAAACAAACAAGTTCCCTTTGAAGAGCAAGAAGGCATGAGCCACTCACATGACTGGGTTGGGCTCAGCAACAGGACAGAACTTCTGGAGAATCACATAAATTTCTCATCCCAACAAGATGAACGTATCACAGCCATTGACAGAGGAGTAGACTATGAAGAGAGCAAATATCTCCTCAACACAAATGCCGCCAAAAATATTAATGGACAATCTTTCAGGTCTACTGAGTCCACATTCACTGAAGGGAAAGAACAGAAAAGTGAACCAACTACTTCTCCTACCTCTAAGAGGAAACGAGTTAAATTCACCACCTTTACCACCATATCCTCTGATGATGGGTGTCCAACTGTCAACTCAATCTTGATGAGTAGTGAGGATGACATTAAATGGGTCTGCCAGGATATGGACCTGGGGGAGTGCAAAGAACTTAAAAACTATATGGAGAGATTACATGAAAATGTGTAATAAGACACAAAAGACTTTTTTGTTTGGTTTGTTCGTTCATTTGTTTTTCACTCACCTTCTGCCTTTAATTTTGGGTAGTGGGGCAAATTGTTGTATTGATAACAAGAATCAGCTGGTGGATAATAACTCAATGGAGCCCCAAGAAACCACCCAAAAGCAGCTGGGAGAGCAGAGATCCTGGACAGCTCGTAAAATTCAAGTCTTCTCTGTGTTCAGAGATGGAAGTGAGAGATGTGTGTGGTTTTTTGATGCATGGTAACATGAAAAAAAAAACAACTTAGCAAGATAATACGGTCTCATTCTCTGAGCTTTCCCAGGAAATCAATAAATATAACAAACTCCAGTGCAGTTTGGATATTGCAAAGTTCGCACAGCTCTACCGTTCAATATTGCAAGCTTTGGTTAAAAGCAAAAAATTGGTCTCAAAATAAATAGATTCACAAAGAGAGCATGCCATTCAAGCCACATGCAGAGAATATCCATCCAAGAACATTAGTTTAAAGCTGACAAAAACCAACAGTGTGAGCAAAGCAGCTCCCAGAGCTGAAAAGTCATGAGTTTCCAAGGAATCTGGAGGGGAAAAAGGAGTAACTGGGCTGTTTACAAACCAGCATGTTTGCCTCCCAAGCACTGAGAATGGATACACATATACAGTTAAAACTGAAACTCTCTTTTTAAGTAGATGCCAAGGTAATAAACTTTGCCAGACAATTTTCAGTATTTCTTAATTTGTAAAATAGGAGAAGATATTATCTATACTCAGAATATCACTCATATAAAGGAAGGTCTGTTTTGGAAAGTTTGAGAGAACAAGCTATTTTTAAAAGCCCACTTTATTTGATTGTCCTGTTTCAAATTTGTATTCCCGGCCATTTCCCTGGAGCGCTCCCCACCTGGTATCCTGAGGGCACTTACTAGCATCAGTCAACTTTGGAAGCTTGTGGTTTCTTCCTTCCCTTCCATGCACACTCGCTTCTCCACGGCGTGCTCTTGCCAAGCACAGACACTGTTGGTACCGTGCTGGTACTTGCTTTACACGCTGTCATTTACCAAAGTTGGCCACTCTCTCTTGGGTAAGTGTAACTTGTGCTGAACTTGGACACCAACAGCAACTGCCTTTTTGTCCGTCCCCTTCCCTGGGAGAGGTCAGGTTGTTCAGTTCCTTCTGCTCATGCTTCTTAAGACCCCTGCTCAGCACGTTTAGAGGACACTCGAAGGTCGCAGAGGAGTGCTGCACATTCAACATTGAAACCGGAACAGCTAAACTCAGGAGATAACATTTGTTTCTCCCAGAGGTGATGATTATCTTTTGTTTTCCTCTGATAAGGATGTACATATGGTAGGATTTCAGTGATTACCCTTTGAAACCGATGTGCTCTCCAGCCCTAAAACCATGACATTTTTGTGAGGTCCAAAAGCAGTCTCCGATGACCAGTGGCAAACTGCCAAAGCACTAACTAAAATTCAACTTATATTTCAAGTTTTCCTTTATTTTCCAGAGTGAGTCCTTGCCCTCCTTTTACTGTTAAGTCTCTTTCTGTCATTGAATCTAGGTTGCTCAGTTTAATACACACCCGCCCTCCCACAAACACTTAGATTGAATCCCTCTATATTTAGAATGTACTGTAGATTGTAAGAATGTAATATATATATTTATAAACATGCCAACTGTGAATAAAATTTGCATTTTAGTGGCTTCATCTTTTTTCCTACTCTGAACGCCTCTCTCCTTTCACTGTCAGAACGTTTACCCTAAACGAGACTGGCAGCAGTACGGAGACTTGTCCTTTGATGAAACGGTGAGTTAAGGCTCTTGGCACGATCTAGTCACAAAGTTTTACATTGTGCAATGTTGGGGGCAGAAGATACAACATCAACAACATGTTATGCTACAAATGTATTTGCACCAAGTCACCCTTCCAAGATTTGAAACTATTTGCAAATAAATCCACGTGCGTATTTCTAGCCTGAAAGCCTGATATGTGAGTTTCTGATTTTGGTGCGATTGGAAAAATCCGCATTTGGCTAAATGCCTTTGAAGAAAATTCTAAAAGAGCAAGTTGTTGTAAATAGGGTAAATGTGCTCAAGACTTTGGAGATCAGTACGTGCACATCTGTTGGTCTTTGCTTTGTTTCAGCTCCTCTCATCAAGGCCTGGATTATTCAGTCCTATGCAAGGTCAAGGTCAAGGTGTAACAGAGAGGACAGCACAGAGCAGGGCCCAGACGAGCTCTGGATGAGTGCTCAGGTGAGAGAAGCAGCCTTGGTGCCATAACAAAGTAGTGCAGCCTCCCAGCAGGTTCAGCAGCGTTCTAGCCTACAGTCTTGCCTCCAATTCTGGAGTTATTTTGGGTGCTTTTTACACATCACTACATTGTGTCCACAGAGACTTACTCTTAGTAATGTGGAGGTCAGAGTAAAAGTGGCCAAATCGCGGCTAGCAGTCTGTGCAGATCAGATGTGTGCACGCATGCAAGGTTGCCTTGCAAAACCGTCACTGGATGGCCAGTCTTTCTCCTTCGGAAAGAGCAGGTACAAGCCGCGCTGGGAGCAGGCTGTCAGGATTGCTTTACCAATAAGCTGCTATGGCAAATCCAGATTTCTGCGTTAGCTGCCTCTGGGGAACACGAAGAACTAACAGCAAGTTCATCTGGTAGCACAAACAACTGAAATGTTCTCCTAGGACAAAACAGCCGCCAGCTACAATGCTAAGGATACTGACATTCAGATTTATGCCTTTCTGCTTGCTCAGAGGTCCCTGCTGTCTCTAACAGCTGTAGTTTGCTATTATCCATAGGGCAATACTATAAATAATACCTTGTATTTAGAGTGCTCTTTGTCCATAGATCTCAAAGTGCTCTGAGCAAGGCGGATTCCTTATTGACAGGGAGAACACCAAGGTTAAGTGATTTGCCCAAAGAAACATAGGAAATCTATGGCAAAACCTGAGACAGAGATCACTCCCTTGCACCCTTTAATGTATCACAGTCACTGGGCAGGATCCTGAGCTCTGCTCAAGGAGAAGCCAGGGAGGATTGTGGCCATCTTTATGCAAGCAAACAGTCTTACTAAATCTGCTAATAGCAGAATAAATCAACTTCCTGTAGAGATTTTTGTATATATGTGTGTATGTATGTACCTATCTATTGGGATATGTGTGTGTGTAAATCCACTTTTCTCACAGCACAGGGTCCGGACCTTCAAGTGAGAGCCTCTGCACCATGGAACATCTCAAGGGGAAAGCTTGTGTTTCAGGCAATCACATGAGAATCCCATTTGGCAAATGAAGGGGGCTAAATTCTGATCCCCATCATAAAAGCAGTGATGGTGTTTAGATGCTGCATACACATAACATTTTGCAGCTGTGGCTCCCACTGGCAATCTCTTAAGCCTCATAAAGAGCCCTGCTGATAGCGAGCAGTCTCCTGTGAGTGTTATTAATTACTTTTTTTTTTTCTCTCCAGTTGCCTCCTTATTTTCCTGCTAGAGTCTCTTTTCATGTGAGTAGCTAGACTGATAGACTGATACAGGCATGTTAACAAAAGAAAATGTATCTCATGCAGTTTGGCTTTTTTTTTAGAGACTTCCTGCATAAATACAATCAGGAGTAGAAACTCGGTTGTCCTATAAATCAGGTAAGCTGGTTCTTTACTGTCTTCCTTCATTTTAAAGGCTTCCCCTTCAGCAATCTTAAATATACAGTGGTTAGGACCAAGCTGCATTAATACTCCAGTGAATTCAAAGTCTGAGAAATGCAGCTAAATAATTGGTTTGGAACAAGAGCTCTATGGAGGTAAGTGACTTGAAAAAACAGAATAGGTATTAAATTGATGTGCAGCCTGCACTAAGTAGCTCTAGAAACTACTTTCACACCTCGTTTCCATAATGAATGAGATGTAAATGAAATGAGCACACTGGAGACACTTTAGTTCAGCTCTGTGTATGTTCAGCTTCTCCAAGACTGCCTGCTCTCATTCCCCTGTGGTCTGTGGGGCTGCTTCTTTCTGGAAGATCCTTAGCGAGAGCTAAAGGACTCATGTACTACAACTGAGAAGAGTATTTCACATGTGTCACTTAGGAGAGAGTGTTGGTTGGAGTCACGTATGTATTGATTAAGCAAAGTCCAGTAAGCATCACTGAGGAATTAACTCAGGCACGGATCTATCATTGCCAAATGTTGGGTTTAGAAAATGCCTCAAGCTTTTAAAAAAAAAATTCTCAGAGATGAATTTATTTAGTCCTTGAAAGCCCAGGAACTCTGCCACATATTTCTATATGTTTACTGTAGGACCGATATAATATATCCGATCCATGCAGTGTTAGAGCACTGCAGCGACGCATCTTACTGCCTATCATACAATACCTGCTGTATAAAATCAGTTCTATATTACTACCGGCCCACACTATCAGGAGTACACAAGATATCGTAGTTTTAAGGAGGAGAGGCTTGTGTCCTGCAGCAGGGCTACGTGGTGCCAACGTGAGCTCCCCAGACAGGGCTGACAGGGCTAACCATTCCTCACGGCCTCCTGGGGACGGGTAGGAGACCCAGAGACCTCTAAAACAAGTTAGGATATCACTTGCAAAGTGCCGAGGAGATAGGATTTGCATTCTGCTGCCAGTTCATTTCTCACTGTTTGAAAACTCACAGAAGGGGCTGCTCATGCACTTAACTCCAGGCGTATGTTTAAGCACCTTTCTGAAGGGGGGTTTGGTCTCCAACAGCCACCACCTTCCCCATGCTTAAATAATGCCTCCTTCCTGGGAAATCAGTGAGTATTACTGTGCTGTTTGGCTTCTTGGTGAAAGCTTTAATGGTTGAAGTTCTAAAGTGGGAGCAATAAGGGCCTGGGAAGAGCAGAGTGCCTGGAACATCGTGCCCACAATCAGGACTGTTAGAAGGGCCAAGGTTACATGAGTCAAGCAAGTATGCCTGAAACTGGATCATTTTCTACCATTTTGCTGATTTGATATGAAGACCTCTGTCAACAAATCCTTCATTATGCAGGCTTCCTGCTCCGGCTCTGTGAGGAACAGCAAATTAAGCAGCCCACGTATGTAATATTAATGGCTGGAGAAGCAGCACTGCTGCTCTGTTTGTATGTACTGCCAATGCTCATTAAGAAATTCCTGTCACATTGTAAAGATGGCTGGTGGATTACATGCGACAAGTTCCTGCATCTGTCTCCTTAAAAGAGCCCCTGGAGCCTGGAGGGACGTGTTCAGTACTGAACCACATTTGTTTGCATCACCTACCAGAACTCACGTCCTCCTTGGTCTGGTGGGTGCAAATGAGGCCACCTGTTGCATTGTCACCTTCTGCAATCACAGACGCTTCTCTAACTCCGACTGATGCTGTGCCGGCACACTGACAGTGGCTGGATATTAGCTCTTTGGTACCTGAATCCTGTGGTACCTGACAGAACTCAAACAAATATTACCAGCACCAGAAAGCTGCATCTTTGAAGTGTAACAGGGACTTCTCTTAATTCATGTTCAGGCCTTTGTTCCTAATAATTAAATTAGAGCTTCCTACAGTCAGTTAACATATTAATGATCTAAAAACCAATCCAAAGAGCTTCACTGTTCAGCCCTGATGATAGGACACTGCAAAGATGACTAAGAGCCCCATTTTTAACATTTTGCTGAGCCCAGTAAGCACAGATGAACTGAGTGGAGGAGAAATAAGGATAGGGGTAAGGGAGCTGTACTCCCCGTGAGCTCTCCTTAGCTTAGCACACACTGGATGTGTCCAGCCACCTTCAGCAGAAGCATGGGTCCAGTGGTAGCTACAGATTTTCACTGCAGCTTATCCCCCATCTGCTCCTGCATGTTTGTATCTCAGCCTGCTCATACAGAAGCTGGTGCCAGGAGCTGGTCCTGGGAGCCCCAGCTGCATCCCTGCCTGGCGATGCTCAGCAGCCAAGCTCAGAGCAACCTCCTCGCAGTGAGCCAGCAAAATCAGAAGTCCCTCTGAACAGACCACCCCTTCTTCCACCCTTGTGCTCTGCCGTGAGGCCCCACGGCAGCACCGACAGGTATCGCTACCTACCTCTGCCTGCACAAGCACTCAAGGCTGTCCAAGCTCTTGGGTATCTCACTGGGTATTTATTCATAGAGAAGTGTGGGCTTAGTGAGGGATAGACTGGTCCCCAGGAGCCTTAGTTCTTCTCCCAGCACTGATAATCCATGTTCCTCTGCTTTCTCTACTGAATTGTTAACTTAGACCAAAGTCTGCCGGACAGGACCCTGCCTGCACTGCTGCACAGCAGGGCCATGGTCTTTGGTGGGAGGCAATGTTGCTGCTGCCCCAGATGCTCCTGGGATGCTTCCCAACAAGATGATCTATATCCACGTGCTCTGCTCCTGGTGGGATTCTCCCACCAGTACAGATGCATCTCATGCCTCCCTGTTTCTCCAGCAAATCCTTTGATTGACACCAGACCCCCATTTTCCATCCTGTTGTCATCAAGCCAAAACCCCAAATCACCGTGCTCCTCTCTGCCATTAGCAACTTTTCACAGCTTGCTTTCGTCAGTCCTCCCTCAGGCCTAATCAATAGCTTTGCTCTTAGCGTTTGGCATTTCCTTCTGTTCTGCCAGTCAGGATACCAAGGTCAAATCAGTCCCTTTGGTATTTCTCCCTTAAATAAAGAGTATCAGGCTGCCACGTCTTAACGCAAAATACTTTGTAATATTGAAAGATCCCACGTATTGATCAGATCGAGCTCTGTACCTAGCTCTCTACACAGTCTTCCCTGTAGCTTTAATACGGCACTCAATAATGTGTCTTTTGCAAGACCAACTCATACAGCTGAAGAGGCATTTTTGGCAGGCTGTGAGATTTTTTTTCCATCGCACCGTATAGCTCTCACACAATCACGCCAGCCCCTGAAAAGCAATAGGATTTTAATCAGCTCTTCTAATTGTTTTGTCCCCTGATCTAGTATGGAGCCGGTGCCCCCCACTCCTAAAGCACCAGCGATGAGGGACTGTAATTGAAGAGGATGCTCTTCTAACCCAATTTTAATATGATTTGTGAGGCTACTGGGGATGATTGCTGCAAAGCAGCAGCAGGGAGACAGGACAGACAAACTGAGCACCGTTACTCAAAACAGGGGGAATTTCAAGGTTTTGGAGCAGAGCACAGAAAAATTTGCTAACAGCTAAATTATGCTGCCTTGTTGCTCCTAAAAAAAGCACACCACCCTCACCTCCTTCAGAGTCACACCCTTACATCTTGAAAGGCTGGTTCAGCTTCTCCCACCCCCCAGCAATGGCCCGGGCTATGAACAGTCTCTCCTCCATTTGGGGAGTAGGCTGGGAAGCTCCGTAGGGGATGGAAAAAGAGAAAGCAGCAGGGAGGGAGAGAAAGGAGCAGAAGGGGACAGAGCTAAGCTGGGACGTGGGGGGCAATTTGTAGCCTGCCCTGTTGGGAGGGGGAACAGTAACCAGCTGCCATTTCTGGGCTTCGTGACTAAATGTCCTTGGTGAAAAGCTGCTGGTTTAATCATGAGTTCCCAACCTGCCGCCCGAGAGGGCCGGTGCTTGGGTGTGTTTAACGTGGTTGCAAAGCACAAATCTCTGAAGGAAATGCCCCACTCATTAGTGTTATCTGCTGCTTTGGCCTTGGATGGAAGCAAAGGGTGGGAGATTATAATTTTCTATTATAAGGCAGCAGGAAGCCTTAAACAATACATATTCATGTATTTCTCTGTGTGTATATACATATATGTATGCCTTATGTATATGTGAAGTAGACTTATGCTGTCCTTGTTTCTAGCCTTAATTCATCATTTGCTTACTACAACTTCCCCATCCCCCA
The DNA here is from genome assembly GCA_013400195.1 of Aramus guarauna. Lineage (NCBI taxonomy): Eukaryota > Metazoa > Chordata > Aves > Gruiformes > Aramidae > Aramus > Aramus guarauna. Next base: position 1,822,849 of record VXBL01005970.1, on the reverse strand, counting down.
TTTTAATATTTCCACTTACCGTGCTTTGAAGAGCTAGAAATAGCTTGTCAGATTGAGACAGCTCTTGAGAAGTTTAATTTTCCTAATGCTTGTTGGAAATCCCCTTTCTGAATCTGCAGGAATATTAAGGCTCTTAGCATGAGCTGTGCAGAGAGGGAATTTGCAAGTAAAGCTGTCAGTGAATTGCAATTGGGTTAGGAGAGCCTTGATGGGCAGCGCTGATGGGTGTCGGATCTGTCTCCCAAGGAGGGAAGGATGCTTGCTGAGCCTGCCGTGGGTGGCAGAGCTGGGAGGTGGCGGGTTGGTGCCAACCGCTTGTTTTCTCTCTGTCAGCCCTACAGGGAACACAGGCAGTCAGGCAAAATTAGAGCAGAGGCACACGGAGCGTTTACAAGCAAAGGTAACAGTTGTAATGGCTTTTGCTGCTGCTCCCCCCCCTCCCCGGATTTCTAATGTCACCGTTTCTGGCTGTCACAGCTGGTAGGAACTTGTTGCGCCCTGATTCCTGGTCACCGGCAGCGCGATGGTCCTGCAAGGGTGGCCTCTGTGGACAGGCGCTGCCGTGTTTCTGGCCGTGCCCCCGCACCTGAATGGGAGCAGCTGGGACGCCTCTGACGGTGCCGACGTTACAAAGTGCAGGGACTGGACTAAAAGAAGCTCGAACGAAAACTTTATTGACAGCACTGTGCATTACCTGAGTGTTCAATGCCATTCCCAGAACGGTAGCATTCGTGTGAAGGGTTCTTCATCTAGAGAGAGGAAATAAAAAGTATTTTGCAAAGAGGCAGAGGATAGCAGGTGTCCCCTAGCTATTGACAGTGACGGGAAAGCACAGTAATTTGAGGACAGGTACCTGTCAATGTCTGAATCCTTGTGCTCGGTTCTGTGTCCAAACAGAGGTCCCTATCTGACCACTGCACAAACCAAGGGGGATCGTTCCTGCTGTGCCACCGAGGGGACATGAATAAGCAGCCACATTTGCAAAAGCAGAGCCCGAGCAAGGACCCCTGCTTCCATGCCAGGCTCGGAGGTCTCTGCTGAGTGCAGCTGCGAGTGCTGGCAAACCCAGGAGGTCCGTGGAACTGAACACGCTGCAGGTTCGGGGCTGAAGATAAGGCCAGTTGTATCTCTGCTGCTGGAGCTGGGCCCGGGCCAGACCACAGGCCAGAGCTTTGCAGCAGCAAGCCCATGTGTTCTGGCTCGGGGACTCCGTTCCTATTGCATGCTATTGCATATATTTTTAATGGAAGGCAGATAATTTGTAAGTGGAAGTGCCAAGCGAGCGTCCTCCTCCTCGCAGGAGGCCAGCAGCTCTGCTTGCCGATGGCTGCACCAAGCTGCTCAAAACACACGGTGGGCTCGCGCAGGAGTTCAAAGATGCAGGCGTGCAATCAGCCCATTTTTCTCTATCCTAAGCAGAAGCAAAATAGTTAAGTGAGATCAGAAAGGCTGATAATTCCTCCTCCTCCTCTTTTACCACCTACTATTTTCTTCCTGAGTATCTAGACTCAAAGTATTACTGAAATTAAACATAGCAATTCAGGCTGCCCATTGTTCCTTGCTCTGTAATGTGCCGGAGTGGCACCTTTGTATTCATCCATCCATCCCCATCTCCTCAGATGTGCTGCTCACACAATAGTTATTGTTGTAGAAGGGACCTGGAATGAGCTCTTGCATTATTCACTTCATTTATTTCGATACAATATTTGGAGCCACTTCATTAAATTCTCTTACAATGTCCTGTCATTTTTTTTTTTTTCTCCTTGCCAATGCCTGGCTCATACAGATAATATAACAACAACAATATGGGGTGTGGGGAGGTGGGGGAATAGACTTATTTGCTATAAAAGGGGCCAGCTATGAATTATTTAACTTGACTTACTGATCTCAGGATTCCCTCCCTTCCCTCCCACCCCCCCAAAAAAAAGAATACAACTAGCTTGAAAGACATCATTTGCGGGTAGTAGATATGGGCAGTAAATAGTCAGGACAATTAAGTCTTGAACAAAGAAAAAACCATACAGCTTTACAGACAGTGTGTGGATATGTAGAAGGCGAGAGGATAGATAAACACCTATTTACTAGCACTGAAAAATGAACTAGAGTCTCTCGCCTCTTTCAGTGTTTTCATAGATGCAACAGATCAGACTCATGAAACATTATTTTTTCCTTTTTAATGTTCCAAGTGCTTGCGATCCGAGGAGAGACTGATGCAACACAGCCTCTCCATTTTACTCAGGGTCTGCTGTTTTCCTGCCACCGCAGAATTTGTCAGAGCTGCCAGGGATGTCAGGGAGCTTTCCTCCCCGGTGTGGCTTGCAAATTGCTCCAAGGGAAGGGCAGACTTTGACTCAGCAGTTCAAACTCTCCAGTGAGCAGGATGGCTGTTGAAGAAATTAGTTTGGTACAATGGGGCTCAGCAAACAAACCCACTTCTTCCCAGGTTATTTTTTTTTCCCAGCATTTCTATCCCGCCTCCTCGCAACAATGGTCCGTGCAGTATTTAAGATGCAAAGGCTTGAGGGCTCCCCTGCACTTGCTGTTCGGCTACATCCAAGGCGGGTGCGCAGGCTGACCTGTGTCCTTCTCTTTCCTCCAAGCTCTCCCCGTACACCTCCTCATTAAACCGCAGCCCAGGCAGCAGCCTCCAGCACTTGCTTCCGCGAGAGAAAACACTTGCAAACTTGTGGGGGAGCTTCATGGATGTAGACTGAACACAATGGGGAGCAGCACGGCAGCAACGACACGATCTTCCAGAGATCTGATAGTGGTATGTGGCAACCTAGCGGTGTCAGGCCTAATCAGCAGCTCTTTACTCAGACGTGGGGTGCTCTCCACACCACTCCAGCTTTGGAGGAATGTGCTGTGTGTTTTCAGCTCTTCAGTCCCTGTTATGGACAGATATAATGTTATAAGACCTTGTACCACTAAATGATTTCCTTTGCCATATGGGAACAACCCTGTGTGGGTGTGAAGTGCCCGTCTGTCTGTGTTTGCACCGAGGGCATGGCACAGCCGTAACTGTCACAGGTGGCGTCACTTCTGGTGTGGGCAAGACCCAAGCGGTCAGATCTGACGTGGTTTTGGAGCTCCTGTTACGCTGTGAGGAGTCCTGCCTGCAGTTCGGGGATGCTGCTAGAAACCTTGGAGGTGTGAGCAATGTCTTAGACTGCAAGCCAGTGGCAGCTAGGAGAAGTGAGGAAACAAAAGAAAAGTAATTCCAAAAAAGATTAGGTCAGAACAGTCATTTAAGCCAAAACTTTTCAGGGCTAAGTGTTCAGTCCGTGTAACCGTAGAGAGTGATGGGCAGGAGCCTCCATGAAGCCCAGCTGCGCTGCAGAGAAGCCCATTCTGCTCCTCGAATTATGCCACAGAAAATGCTTTCTGGCAATGTTGCATTAAAATGTCAGAACATTGTGGTTCTGACGGAGCATGTGCCGGCCGTTTGGGAATTGGAGTCTAGACTTCTGTGGCTGGTTGTCTGAATAAAGAGCAATAAATAAAAAACCAACAACAAATAAATGTATTGGATCCATGGGGCTGTGGTGGTGCCTTGAGAATTGTCTTGGCCAGGAGACTCAGGATTGAACTGTGTCTCCAGCTTAGGCTCTCTCTCTGCAACCACACATGCTTTTCATTTTAAGTACATAGTTACGCTTATTGGAGTAACAGAGCTAGTCCTATGTTTACCCAAAGTATGTAAACAGATATTAGGTTTCACCTATTTGTCCTTATATTTATGTTTGCTGCTCATCATCCAAAGCCAAAATACCCGAGGAAAGGTATGTACTTGTTTGGACTGGAAAATAAGTAGTAATCCGGAGGTAACTGTAGATCTCAGTGAATTAGAAGCAACTGGCTGTAATTGTACTGCTGGAGAATGTGCTTTCTTGGACTGCGCCTGGAAGTAGAGAGCTGCAGTGGAGGAGTCAGACCGGACTCCTGTAGCAATTAAGCCAGTGGGTCTCGGGCAGGAGCCACAGAGATGAGGAGACCTCAGGCCAGCCCGACAGGAACTGCTTAGTGCGATGTACGTACCAAGCTTTGGGACAGCTACTGTAAATATGAGACTGAAAGTACTAATTGTGGTGATGGAAGAGGTAAAGACTTGGTTGTTTATTATTTTCTGTGATAGTAGTGCTAATAAAAGCTTGTCCTTTCCATATGTGTATTTTTGGCACTGCAGAGAGGCTCCTGGCCGCTGCGACACCCAAGAGCTGGGGGTGCGTGCTCTCCTCCCCGCCTTTTGATGCGGGCTTTCTGCAGCGGCATAAATTTCCTTCCTTGACAGACGAGAGCCGCTGAGCCAAAAGCAGCCAAAACTCTTTTTTCACCCTAATTGCTCTGCGGCCCAGTCCTCCTTCAAAAAGTGCCTTTGCTGAAATATTGCAGTGACCATAAATTTTGTATGTATTGAGAGAGCAGCATGATTATTTGGCTGTTTAGACTTTATTTGCCCCTAAATGCAGAGCACGGTTGATATCTGAACCTTGTGTGTTGATTCATTGATCGCATTTACTCAAGAGGCTGGGACAGCTTTTTGGAAACAAGTTATTAACAGCAACTTCCTTTTAAAGGTTATTGTTAATTATTTGGCTTCTTGGAGGTGCTAGGTTTTTACTAGCTAGCAGGAAGGGCTTGGGGCTTGCTTTTTTCCTGGAGTCCCCTGGAAGCTGTGCCCGGCGGGCTGGCAGCAGTGGTGCGGTGGTTGCTGGCAGCGATATTTGAGGACAGCTCAGGGAGGCCAGCGCTGATGATCAGAGATCTTCACCTTGCAAGGGCTGGAGAAGGGCGCCCAGATCACCTTTGGACCTCTATCTAGTGTGTGATACATACAATAGAGGAAAGCATCTTAGGGTTTCCCTTCCATTTTTGTTTTTTTTCCGAGGCTGCTGTTGCATTTCAGTTCTCTTAACTGAGATGTTTCAGCATATCTGACACCATCACAGTTGCCTTTCCAGGTGGTGCCAAGACAGAGCAAGGCAGTAATAATTTCCACCTGGTTTTTGTTCCTGTCTTTAACCATATCAGTTGCTATCAGAGCCGAGCTCTTGATCGGCACGAGAGGCAGGCTGCAGGCTGGCCCAGGTGTTGTCACAGCCACGCAAAGCGGGGGAACTTTCAGCTCATAAAGTCTTGCTTTGCTGTGTGGTTGGGCTTTTTTATTTTTTTTTCCCTGTCGGAAGTGAATATTCAATATAAAATAAAATGCTTTGAGTTTAGGAATGTCTTATGAGAATTTTTCCATAACATTTTGGAGGATTGGGTTTGGGGTTTCTTTGCCTTTTAAAGAACCTTAATTAGGTAAAGCTGGACTCAAAATACTTCATTTGCAACTGTTCAAATTAACTTTTTCTGGTGGAAATAATAGAGGTGGGTGATTAAAACTACTATTTTATGCTTTCTTTGTAAGCAAGTGAATTAATCATCCACATGTTAGTTTACTTCAGTTTAAATTACCATAGAAGGACTAGGAAAGGGCTAATACAGAACGCAGCCTCCAAAGGCAGCTCTACTTCCAATGGGCAGGTTGTTCTGTTAGTAGATTGACATTTAAATATTTCCTATGGAAGAGAAAAAGGAACATATCACTGATTGCAGCATAAACCAGGGTTTGAGTCATTCATAATCTTTATGTAGAAGTCAATTAAAGATCTTACTGGAAAGCAGAGGTTCATGGGACAAAAGTCCGCTCCTGATTTATCAGTCATAGAAACAGTTTCCCATCAGATGAAGTAATGTTCCAGAGTTTTCTCTTGTGTTGACAATTATTTTAATCACTTTAATGACAGATTAATTCTTTTATAATTTTTAGTCTATACAATATTACTATATAGTAACTCCTTGGTTTCTAAAGCCCGGTGAGCTGTACCATGGCTGGCATCATTTTGCAGCTGAACCTTCCCGCAGGCTGCTGGCACCGGCCGTACGTATGTGCACACCCACTTCCAGACAAGACCTGCAGATGGCTCATGGGAGAAAAGGGAGGGAAACAACACTATTGTGGGCATATACCCTTCTTCCCAGTACTACTTACCTCTGCGGGAAACAAACCAACCAACCAACCAGCCCCCAGGTAAACACAGCCCTGATCCGAGGCCGTCAGAGCCGGGCAGTGGGGAAGGTGTCAGCTCCCCAGTGACAAACCTGTTTTCTTAATCGTTTCGCTTGTGCTCCCTGGCCCTCCCGAGCCGGTGCAACTGCAGATGCTGTTTTCATCCTCACCGAGCTGTGATCGTGCTGATTTGTGCCCGGAGCATCTTTCATCCGCGCGCTCCCAGCCGCCGCAGCAGCAAACAGCTGTTCCGCAGCCCCGACCCCCCTGCGACGAGCTGCGCCCCGCTGACAAATCTGCCTGTTGAGGCAGAGGGAGGACAGCGGGTTTGACTGTTCGCGCACGGGCAGCGTGGGGACACGGGCAAACCCTGCCCCAGGCTGTGAGGGTGGGCAGCTTCGTGGCGGGGGGAAGCAGCCATGGAGCACTGGCAATAGCTTGTCCTGCTAATTTTTCTTTTAATTACAAATGCCTGTTTCAGTTGCAAGGAAGTTTGATTTGGGGAATATTCTCTCTCAATTATTATAGCAAAGTGCAACGCTTTCAACTGGTCTCTTGCCCAGCAAACACCAGCTTATTAAATCTGTCTCTTTTTTTAATGACTACCAAGACAGTTGCTGATTTAGCCCTTTTTTACCTCTGAAGACACAGCTATCATCGCTGTTATTAGTCCTCTCTAACTCTGTGTTGACATCTGTGATCAAAATTAACTTTTATTACCGTATCCTTTTGATAAATTTGTTTTTATTCTAGTTGGTGTCAGATGTTTTCTAATAAAGAGTTCAGGTTGTTAAACAGACGTAAAAGGCCTCTGACAACAGCCCTGGGCGCTACCTCTGCTGCGGATCCAGTTTCCAGAGGCGCAGAGCAGGGCTGTGGGTCTCCATCACAGATGGATGGGTTTATTTTCTTCAAACCTGTTGGGGAGCTAATTCCCCTCTCGGTTTTGGAGCTGCACCGTTCAGGGCAGCGGCCATGCACCGAGGAACTGGAGAGGACTTGGTCGCTGGTGGACACGCGTGGGGTTGCGAGCTGGCTGACAGCCCAATCTGCTAGAGCTGGAGCTCGAACCGCAGCTCGGGAAACAGCTTGGGAAGTGGCTGTCCGACCCTCGGCTTTGCATAGCTGCTAAAGCCAGTGTCCTCAGCAGGCCAGTCAGCTCTGCATGGCTGTGCCGAATTTTCAGCCTCTAGCAGGTGTCGGGCAGCAAAAGAGAGTTAGAAGTGAAATGTTTTCAGAAGTGTAGGACTTTATCTTCCTCTTCGCTCCAGCCATTGCCTCCCAATCGTGCTGGCTTGGGAACTGTTGAGGGTTCAGAGAGGGGAATGATTAAAAGATCGCAAAACATCTCAGAGAGAGAGAGAGTCAAAGAGCGCAATCTGTGCCGCGTTTCAAAGGGACCTTATGTGGTGCTTTGATCACAACCCCTAAGTACTTATGTGGTGAACATAAATTTGAACAGACTCTTTAATCCATAGGCAAAGACCTGACCATCAGGGTATGAAACTGTAGCTGTACAAATGCAGAACCGGAAACAAGTTCCTCAGGGTGAGGGAACAAGTCACCAAGGATTGCAACAGGTTTATTGCTCGTGTGTTTAGATGTTTTTCTGGAAGGAATGTTGTGGTTCAGGTGCTGCCACCAGGCTGGAGGTAGGAAGTCAGAAAGTCTGTGCTCCATGTAAGTTTAAATTAGATGACCGTGGTGCTTTCTTTTGGTCTCAAAAAAAGAAAATAAAAAAAAAATCTGGCAGTGTGTGGGTAAGGCGCTCTGTAGAAAAAAAGGCAAAAATAATGTTCTCAGCTCTTACTCAGTTCTAATTCCTTTGAATAGGAACTATGTTATATCTAAGGCATGGTAAGGACTGCTTTTAATCTGATGCAAGTGCACGGGCTGCAGTCACGTTGTTTCTCATTTCACTGAGGTTAACTGAGAATGCGTTTCAAACTACACATTGCTCATTGCCCATGAAAAGGCCTGACACAGAGTTCACTGAAGTACGATTCCCACGGACTTCAGTGAGTGCTAAATCCTTCAGCGCTGAATTCCAATTTTAGCTACACCAGAGCACATCTGAATGGTGCTACCTGCAGCGTTCACTTTGGTTTTCAGCATCACCATATTTGAGCAGCTCAGACTTGCCGGTTGCCCGTGCCGCGCAGAATTCCCATGCAGTAGGAACAGTCATCTCCTCTGCCAGCCTGGCCACACCACATGGTCCCCCAGCCGAGAGCTGACTCACATCTCACAAACACTAGTCCAGAGTCTTAAATGTGGGCTTATGCCTCATTTTGGGGTACACTAAAATAAATATAAAAAAATTCTTTATTTTGGAGTAAACCACTCCAGTCTGGCCATAGTCATTTTTATATAGCATTGAGTTTTCTTGCCAAATGGCTTGTCTTTCAGAATATTTCATTAACCTTTGGTGTGTTGGTGGCTTCAACTTGGGAGCAGGGATAGAAACTCAGACTGCCATCTTCTGCTTTTACTCTGAGTCAAGCAGTGGGGATGAAATTGTGTGTTTTGAATAATTATGTGTTTTCTCACTAGAATACTGAGCCCCAGCCTTAACCTTCCCAGTAGTTCATGGCAGTTACAGCTGAGTTATTTGATTAAAATATTATTTTTACCAGCTACTTGAAAGTACTGCAGCAATCTGATTTATTCTCATTGTTAGTGCTTGTTTGTTTAGTCTTTCAGATGAAATGAACTTACCATTCATTTAGTGCTAATGCCAAGGGAACTATTGTATTCAAAAATAATGGAACATAATATGCGGCGAAACATGGGTATTTTGTTCACGCAGTTGCATATATACACAACGGAAATTATTTGGTGGCTTAGGGTGTTAATCTGCCTCCTCTGTGAATGGGCACTCGCAGCTTTTGTCTCAGCCCACAGTTATTCCCGCTCCACGGGGGAGGTTGGTGTATCCAAAGCCAGAGACGGAGCCTTTCTCTCTGGGGCTCCGTGCCGAGTGTGGTCACAGATAAACGACAATGCGCTTGTCGTGACAGCTCTTTACTGCAAAATCTGGATTTTTCTGGATTTTCTGTTGGCCTGAAAAATACCGGGGAACTAAAGAGATGGAACATCTAAACCCCTCAATTTTAAAGCAGTAGTTAGTGTGGATTGCCCAGTTTCTGACACAAAGGCCTGATTTCAGAGGTGTACCATGCAGCCAATATTCTTAATAAAATCAGTGGGAGATGGGAACGCCACTGAAAACCAGGCCCTGACACCTCAAAGCAAAGGCAAACATGAAACCGTGTGTAGCCTGGCATCTATCTGGTATTCTGCGTTCCCCAAATACGAACTCAAGGTCTTACCCATTAATGTCCTTCCAAAATGTCTTTGCAAGGCTTATCCTCTTTAATAATGGAGGTTTTTTGCATTTCTTAACAATTGGCATATGCTGTTAAAAATCCAGTTTTCACTTCTTGTGTGTATGGATACTCAGTCACACACAAAACAATGTAATTGAATTTTAACACTGCCAAAACAAAATTTTACTTTTCTTGTTAAAAGTAAAAGCTCACTTTTTTCAGACTACTAGGCAGAGAGTTTCTAACCCTGGAATGTGTTGCAGGGAAAACTGGCAATAAAGAAAGGGAAAAGCAGGGAAAGCATCACCAGTAGCCTCATTATTGCATTTACATTAAGGGCATCTATTATTACATCTATTTTTGTCCCTTCCAACAGATGAAGGAACAAGGTTTTATTTAAAATAAGTTTATCTTGCTCAATCCTTGATAGCTCGAAGTTAAAGCCCAGAGGGATCATATAACTTATTTTCTCTTAGTTTCTAAAGCAGAGATGCTACACAAATCTCTCCCACTAGTACAGCCAGATTCCCAAATCTTCCCCTGAAAACTGTGTGCAGCAACTTGATTTTAATACCTCCCCGACACACGTGAGGGTGTACCTGATTTTCCCGTTCTGGCCAGACACCTACTTCAGCTGTAAACTCTTCTGACATTTCTGATGGAGATAATTATAGTGCTCTGGGAGGCTTTTGGCCTTACCAGAAATAGATGGGAACAGGGAGATATGCATGTACAGGCAAAACTACAAAGATGCTGGGGAGAATAGGCTCTATATTATGTGACAGCTTCTGAAAGAGCATCACAAAAGTGCCTGCTTCATCTCCAGGCTTTCATTTCTTTTTGCTTCCCATGATTAAATTTCTGTCTTCCTGGAAATCTTCCAATATCAAGACACATTAATGGAAGTCCTTGCACGCACATTATTTTTTTTTTTTGCGTGACAACAGCAGTGGAGCGAGAAAGCATTTTACATCAGGTGATATAGTGTGACACCTTAGGAAGGTCCCAATAAACATATACTGACTCTTACACACCTGCACTGTGCACAGCTAAGGATGGATGCAGGTTTCTGTGGGATTCGAGATCAAGCTGTCATGTTGTTTTTACTTAAAGGAGAAACCTGGTTTGCTGTGATTCAGGAACCAAACTTTTCTTCAATTAAAGGAAAGTTACCTGTTGTTAATTTCTATGAAACAATCAGATTACATTCCCCCCCAATGTTATAGCAAAAATGATGTATTTCTTAATGGTTTTACAAGTATTTAAATATTAATAATAAAAAAAAAAAAAGGTAACCGGGAAACAAAATACTATTGAGGGGAAAAATGCAAGGTGGACTGTGGCTAAAGCCTGGGGAACACTTCTGCTGGTCGTGGTCTGTAGCTGCCCTCACTGGATGGACACACAGCGTTGCCGGCTCGCCGTTAGGTTCGCCATCAGAATGGCCATACCCCTGTATCGCGCAGCTGCCCAGTCTAGATCAAGAGAAGCTCAGAGATATTTGTAGCTCGTTTCACTGCTATCCTCACGGTGCACACACGACGATAACCCCCCACACACCACGTGTGCAGGATATTGCTTTCACCTCCAGAGGTCACAAGGGCTTGGGGAGCTTTCGCACTTCCAGGGTATCTGCTCCTTGTGGATCTTCCCTACAGGTGTTTGTCTATAAGAAGATTCTGTCCTCCAGTTTAAACCCCTTGTCAAAAAGTCCTTACCTGAATTTGAGGTGGAATTTAACTTATTGACATGTGGGTGTTGGAAAGGTCTCACCCTCCTTCTAATAGAGACAAATACCTTCAGTGGGTGGATGATCCTCACTAAGGTTGTGTTGATGAACTATTGTTTTGATGAGGCCTGGACTCCCCACTGACCATAAAGGAAATCTGGACAAGTAGTTTTCTATGTTTATGAGATCGTCACATGAAGGTGAGATTAATCTTGCTAATTGTAATATAGTTTAAAGGAAATCAGTTCCTCACTATTTGTCTTCATGCAGAAATTCCCCTGCTGAGGATTCATTTCTCTTCCATGGGTCCAACATTGCCTCCGCTTGTTTCTTTGCAGGCAGGATAAGCTCTTGTTCTCTCTCTCTCCAGCTGAGCTGCTGTGCGTGTCCGTCACTGGCACCAAATGCAATCTGCCACTGCCCCTTCTTGCCAGACTGGCTCAGACACGTCACCTTCATCTGTTCTTTCCCTCCAAAGTTCATATTCAGGAATCTGGCCTCTTCTGAGATAGGTCAGTGTTGCATGAAACCTTCCCATTTTCCCCTGAGCTGCCCATCGCCTCTACAGACACCAGCTGAACGTCAGCACATCTCCGTTACATGGCTTTTAATCTACTGGTTCAATTAACTGTCCAGGGCTGGGACTGGAGACATTAAACAAGACACATAAATAGGAGCCACTGACGAGAATTAACAACTGCTGCTTAAAAGCTACAGACCTGAGGATCAATTCTTCCTGCCTAAAAATGAGATTTAACTTTACAGGTGTTAGCAGCATGAGGTAGGAGGGTAGTGACAACAGCGACTGAGCCTCTTAGACTGGTCCTTCAATTTAAAGCCTGATGAAGCTGGGATCTTACCGCATGATCAGCTGTATGTTTAATCTTTGTTTCAATGGGATGAAAGCAGTTGGTCTCAGCAGTCTCAACCCGGTCCTTATGAACAAGTGCTTGCATTCAGCCCCAACAAAAATCCCACCACTGTAGTTCACTGGGCTGCAGAACACTCACAGGCCAGGACCACAGGATTTATTCTAGTCCAGTGAACGACTTGCCGTGTGATATGTTCCCTTCCACACAATTGTTCAGCCCCCCCAGTCTGCTCCGTTGTCTCCTGATGTGACATTTAGACCGATGTTGCATTGCACTGGCAAATCTCAAGCGAGTGCTACAACAATATTAGCAGGCTGGAGCTCCTGCAGTGTCTGCAGAGACATGTGCAGCCATCAGTCATTGGGAGATCCCAGCCTCACTGGCCAGAGTCTAAAGGCACTTTTAAGGAAAAAAAACAAAAAAAATTCTTCGGTTTTCAGTCGTCTCACCTGCTGGAGGGAATTATAGTTCTACAAACTGGTCTTCTCCTTACCCTCAAAACACATGCAACCTTCTTGAAAGACATCAGTAATAATCCTTCAAAGCTGCCCCTGCTTAGCAGAGAGCAGGGTTGAGGATACACCTCTCCTTTTATTCCTGCTTTGGCTGCCTTTCCCATTTCATTTACGGATTTCCCTGTATGCCCATGGGCACGTCTATGGCTCCCACTTCTCAGCAGTACAAAGCGCCCTGTGCTCTGGGCTACACTGCGAAGGGCATCCCATAGGCGCACGGGGTTAGGTGACTCGATCCAGCTGCAGAGCTGCATGTTGGCAAAATCTGAGCTTGGCGAGCAGAGGGATAAAAGAACAGAAGTAGCTTCGGCATGGACCAGTGTTACCTTAACAATGATGGCTGGGAGACTTCCCCCTCCGTGCAAGCTTAAACACATCCTGATGTTTTATTCAAACAAATGACGTGCAGGGACAAATGTTTTAAGAGTGGAGGGGATAGAAAAATCACCTCATTAAGCTACAGAAAAGTAACTAAAAAGGATGGAAGATGCACTAGGTAACTAGATGCATAATACTCCAGGGACACCTTGGAGTATTTCCCAAGGCTGCAACAATATGAGATGTAATCAGTAAGAAACAGTAAATACAAAACTGAAGATGAGCTACAGGCTTTGTGAAAGACTTTAAACCTATTCAGAACAGAGTCATTACTAGGGTCATACTGAGATCAAAAAGAGAGTGAAATGGTATTAAAAGATGATGAATATTCAGAACATGTCATACTAATGTTCTCCTATTCCAGAAAATGGTTATTAAATTTCCCCATCGTCTCTTACCTTGCTATACTTTCATACAGAAAAAGATACAACTTTTTGTGCCCAACTTGCAGCGCAGGCTGTAAATAGCTCTACTGTCACTAATACTTGGCCAAGACAAACTTTTTTTAGACCACATTACAAAGTGTGAGCCAGCCTTTAAGGCATTTATTCACGTCAGATAGCACCTTGTAATCCAACAGTTGCTGACGCTGTTTGAGGAGCGAGAGGTAATGCCACAGTCTGAGTCTCTGAATGCAGCAGTCGACTTCTAAATAGGGACGGGAGTGCTAATATTTTGTACCAATATTTGAGAGCATTGCTACTTCACTAGGGTGTGTTACCTTGACAGCCTTACCTTGCTCTTCAAATAACTGTCATCGTTGCTGGATTATCCCAGGTACCTAAATAGGGATTGTAGAGCCAAGAGTATTGATTATTTCTGCTGTAGACCAGAACACCGTTGTGCCAAAAGCCATACCGATAGCCTGCAGCCGCTGCCCTCCGCAAAACCACTGAGCCCTGGGGCTGAAGGGTATGGGTAAGCACTACCTCTGGAAAGCAAAAAAATGATTTAGGTGACTTAGGTATGCACCACAGTGGGTGACGCAAGGTGTGAACACTTGCACAAGTTAAGCAGGAATTGATATATTTTTAAATGTGATTTTTGAAAGAAAAAAATAAGCTAGAAAAGAAGCTAGGAGGCTGTAAGGGATGGCAAAGGCCATGCTCAAAGCATATAAGCTTTTGATATATTACTCAAGTTAAATTAAAGATTCCATAACTGATTTCACTTCATTACAGCCACCAAAATAACAGTGCAACTTTTCAGCGGCAGAGATTAATTCTGAAGCAGTACAGGGGCATTTAGTTTCAATGCCTGATGTAACTTGCTTGAATCAGACAAATGAAATAAGTGACCTCTATCTAGCAAGGTTATAGTTATAGCTGGACTTATGTCTTAAGGAGATTTGTGCTGAAGTACACAAGAATGGAAATTGCAATGTAAAAAGCATACTAAAATGTCATAAAAGAGGTGTTACAACTTGCTTCTGGAGCAGGAAGGGTTAAAGGGTGCTGTAGGGGAGTTTTAAATACTCTTGCAGGTCAGGTGTTGGCAACTGTGATTCCTCAGTAACCAGATGTTCTCTGCTTATTAAAATGTATTGTTTAATTTTAAACAAATGTTTTGAATTAGCTTAATGGTAGTGCTCTAGGGGAAATGAATTTCTAGAATAATTTTTCACAAAAAAAAATGCTGGCCTATATTTTTGGAAAGGATGAGAGTTTTCAAGTGCCCTCAATATTTAATGCCTAAAATTAGATGCCATAGGAATAACATGGAGTGGTTTCTTGATGAAAATATGGTTCATTTAAAGAGGATTAAATTACACTGAAAAATTATCCACCCCCTTTAGAAAATTCAGATTGTTTTTTAAAAAGTAGAAATCCTGCTTTTATCGTACAGTTTGCTCTTACATTGATGACCATAAGTTGTTTTTTTTGTTTGTTTTTGGTTTTGTTTTTTTTTTTATAATAGTAGATCCTTTACTCTAAAATTCTAAAGACTTTGGAAGATCAAGACTTTCCTTGGGCTTCATCAGGCAGAATGAAAGGTACTCGTGGCATCTAGGAATACTGGGGCACATGCAAGGCGATACCAAGCAATTGCAGCTCAGGCTGTAGAGATCTGCTCTTACATGGACTTTAAGTTTCAAACATTAATGCAACTGGGCTTGGACCAACCAGACAGAAGAGGGTGGAAGTGAAATAAATTCTGGAGTGATGAAATTACTTTGGACAACTTAATGAAAAAAAATGCTCAGATCTCACTGAGCCCTTAAATGATTGATTTCCACATGGAAGCACCCATCTCCTCTGACAAGCCTTTGACAAAACTGTTTCTTTATTTTCATGTGGAATGGTTCTTGACCAAAAGATTAAAAAGACTGAGGGGAGAAAGGGACAGGACAGGTTATGAGCCCAATAGACAGAAGAAAATATGTTGAAAAAGAAGACTGAAGTGCTTGTGCATTCATTAAACACAAAGGTAGCATTTGCAAATGTTTGGATTGCTTAATACTCAGGCTAAGTTGATGGTAAATGATCTGCAGAAGGAGCACAAATACTTTTAAATCTTCCAATGTATAATTTAACTTTTCTTTTGACAGTTGTCTTTAAGTCCTGATATGTCAGGAAGCTTAATAGCAAAACATCAAATCTAATTTCCCTGAGATCACCAAGCAGCTACCTTTTGCTAATTTGGAGCTCTGAGGTTCTGTTAGACTTGAAATCACAATGGTCAGCATCAGATTGCAAGGGGCATCCCAAAGGGCTCTGAATTTATTCATTGACTCAGCCAGGATACCAAAGCAATCATGGCTGACCATGTAGGAGTCCTGCAAACCTTGGCATCCCTGGTAACTATTGTAACAGTCAACTTCTGCTGTGTGCAAAAGCTGAATTTAAAATGTTAATTCTGTAAATGCCATGCCACTTTAAGTATTTTCAGAGCTAAGTCTCCCCAGATACAGCCTTTTCTAAAATATTGAAAGAATGTGCTAATATCCTGCCATGGTTTAGCCCCAGCCAGCAGCTCAGCCCCACCCAGCCACTCGCTCACTCTCCTCCCAGTGGGATGGGGGGGAGAATCGGAAAAGTAAAAGTGAGAACACTCATGGATTGAGATAAAGACAGTTTAACAGGTAAAGCAAAAACCGCATCCGCAAGCAAGGCAAACCAAGGAATTCACTCCTCACTGCCCATGGGCAGGCTGGTGTTCAGCCATCTCCAGGAAAGCAGAGCTCCATCATGTGTAATGGTGACTTGGGAAGACAAATGCCATCGCTCTGAATGCTCCCCCTTCCTCCTTTCCCCAGCTTGACCTGCTGACCATGACATCATATGGTATGGAATATCGCTTCAATTAGTTGGGGTCAGCGGTCCCGGCTATGTCCCCTCCCAACTCCTTGTGCACCCTCAGCTACTCACTGGTGGGGTGAGGTGAGGAGCAGCAAAGGCTTTGGCTCTGTGTAAGCACTGCTCAGCAGTAACGAAACCATCCCTGTGTTCTCAACACTGTTTTCAGCACAAATCCAAAACACAGCCCCGTACCACTACCAGGATGAAAATTAACGGATGAAAATTAACTCCACCCCAGCCAAAACCAGCACACATCCTCACAGCCATAGTCATGCTCCGGTTCCTTCCTCTGCTGCTTTTGGTTTCATTCATGACTTCTGAAGTCTGAAATACTCTAAATGTTTCTAAAATAAGCTGTAACAAGTCCAAAGAGAAAAGTTTGACTGTTGCTTTCTTTAAATCCTTAGAGATAGATATCTAAATCCTTTCCCCAATTCTATCAGACTACCTTATTTCCCTCCAGACACATTGTATAGGGCACCCCTAAGGCGCTCTGGCGATTGCTAAGATAAACTAGTTCGGATCAGCGCAATCTCTTTTCCAAAGACTGGTGTTCAGAGCCAGCTATGATCGCGCTATTGGCAAAGGACAAGAGGCTGACAGATTTTGTGTTCGCTCTAGGAAGCGAAGATCTCCTTGCTTCCTACCGAGACGCTTTGTAAGGGGTAGGACCAGTTGCCTGCTAATGCTCTCCGTGGCAGGGTAGAAGCAGAGGAGGGGAGTGCAGCATTGGCTCCACTTGCTGGGGAGAACAGCAGAGCCAAGACTGCAGAAGTGGGAGCTGGTAAATCCTTGCAGGGCTAAGCCAGCAGTAACTTTTGCCTGGGAGTAGACAAAAATGGGAAGACTTAACTCAGTATCCGTGTTCTCAAGGCATACACTGGTTAAGTCTGCAATGAGGATGTTGAAACTAACTCTAAAAATTGGAATACGTATGCTTTAGGGCTAATTAAAATGAAATCCTAATTCGGGAAGCTCTCATTCCACACACCACAGGGTCTAGCTGGGTTTTGCCACACACTACCAAATTGTCTCCACTTCTGAAGTAATCGTGCCAAGAAAGGAAACAGCATAGTAGTACCCATTGTACAGGTCCACTGCTTTCATTCAGTTCCTGTGGATTCAATGGCAGAATTAATTGCAAAATAAAATGCATGTAATTGGATTAATTAACGTACATTTCAAGGTCCTGAAATACAGAATTAGCTGCATGGTAAATGCACAATGCAGGTTTTTCCTGCGAGCAGAACAAGTGCTATTTTTGGAGCTGTATCTGTATCTCATAGAGGTGTGCCTTGCTTAAAAAGCTGCTAGGATAAGAAATGGGGCTTTGAAGGGAGAAGATAAATACTATAATCAGGGCTGCAGGACAACAAAAGGATTATTCTTAAATATATAATGATTTGAGTGAAGTTGCTTGAAAGATAATTATACCTAAAATTGCTTGCATGGGTCTAATATTTTCTTTACAAGGACTTACAAGACTCATTGAATATTTATGGGCCTGGAACATAAGACTGGATGAAATTTAAAACATAAATTCAATAGCAATTTATTATGATGAAATTCCCTAGCAGTTGTTGCCCCAACCTTTTAGCCTTAATAGACAGGCTTCATGTTGCAGAACACAGGCCCATGTGATAAACGATATCAAAGCTGAATGCCCTTGATTGATGAACGCTGCCTTGTTTGATGACTGTAAAACAGTCCTGAGGGATGATCTCGCCACTATTTTGGTTTTTTTTTCCTTTTTTTTGGTCTTAATGCATATATTGCAGAAAGGTTGTTTGTGCTTCTGGTATGGTTATCACATGCAAATGAGCATGCTGTTTCCCAGATGCAGATTTCATATTTATAGATTAAATACAGCCTGAAAAATTGTATGTTAATTACATTCTCAGAAGGTAGCAGAATTTCTCACTTGAACATGTTTTGTTTTGCTGGAAACAGCACAAATTCCAGATCAATGTATTTAGTTGCTTAAAGCTCGGTAATAAATACATCACACTTTAGAAAAAGCTTTCTAATGATTACGATTATTAATAATTTACCATTAGCTCAATGCTTAGACTTCTATCCCACATCACGTATTTGTTTTTAACAATCTGTATTTTGCAGAAGACAACCAATACTACAGGAAGGGGGGGTGGAGGAATGGCTAAGGATCAAAGCCAAACCAGCAGATTATCAGAGATACACTGGCAGAGGAGATCTGTGAGAAGATGTTTTGAGAAGAATAGGACTCCCTGCAGCTGGCTCGGTTAGCTATAAATTTTTTTTTTTTTTTCCCCCTATTGCCTATAAAGATCCCATATCACACATGTCATGCTGAAAATCCAAGTTGTAGGGGTTCCTCCTTTAGTATATAGTTTGCTATGGCCAAAAGAGACACTGCAATCCCACGGGAGGCCTCACTGTGCACTGGTAACAGAAATGTCCGAAGAAATAAGGCTCCTCCTTAGAAACTGTTCAGTGGTAGATGTTGGCAGGTGGCTTTTAAACTGAGAACTAGCACAGATGTACTTATATCCCCACATGTCGAAGGACACTCCAGAAATATTTAGGAAAAATGTGCTCCAAAGGGAGTGTAGTGATTCTTGGATTTCAAATCAGGTCAGTTTTGCCCTTGAGAATTGTGTTACTGAGGGCAATGCTGAGCAGAATCCCATTACAATAAAAGGGGGGAAAATTTTGGAGAAGTCAATATACAACATACAAATTACTTTCTTGTTTACTGTCCCAGCAGCTGCAAAACATCAAAAATAAGAGAGGAAAGCTTAAAATACACAGTGAACTTCATTATTATAAAGAAAAGTCTGACACAACAGCCATTCAAATCAATACAAAACATCTTACTGGTTCTCACTGGGGGGCAGGATCAAGCCTATACAAAGCAAAAAGAGTTTCCTAATAACAAGTAGTTAAAAATTTGACCCTCTTTTTTTCTATAAATGGAAGTCTTTTGATGACCAATTATAGATTCAAAGATATGTCCATAATCACTTGGCTGGCAGCAATGATTAGTATGGACTTCAAGCACAGATAAGTCTGACTTTAAAATAGCCTGCTGCAGTATATTACAATATATCTTGAAAGCCACAAATGAGAATGAACAGTACCAAAATACGTAGTAAATTGAAAATACCTTCCCCCCGCCCTTCATCCCTTTTTACAGCTCTCATAAATCTTTTAGTAAACAAGTAAATCACAGAGGTACCAAAGAAACTGGCAAACTAAGAGGTAGTTTACAGAATGTAGCATCTTTGTCTGCAAGCACCGTGCAGTTCTGGAATCTGAAGCCACGTACTGTCGGCTTTTATGCCAACCTTCTGGCTCTAGTCCCAGTACCCAAGAGAAAATGCAGGCATAGGACTGTTTGGCCATATCAGCTCCTCTGAAATCAATTCAGGTACTTAGATGGCAGTACAAAACATGCTCTATACTCCTTACTTTTTCCCCAAGCATCAACACTCCATTTGCTTTTTGCCTGCCTGATCATTTAGCAGTCAATAGATGCATTGATCTTTCAGTCTTAAGAAAGCTTTCATCTTAACAAGTTTATATTCTGTTTATGTAACTTATCTTATGCATGTCACACGTACCTGAATACATTCAGATTGGTGTAACTGGAAGGAAAACTGCTACTGCAGTTGGGTTAGGATGCAACATGATCAGAACACCTGATGTAAGCTTTATGTGGTGGAGTGCTCCACTGTGTACAAGAAATCATCCTCCTCTCGAGGCCTTGCAACAACAAAAGTTTTGTGTCTGCTCAAGGAGTTTATTTCTCCTATGTGATCTTACAAAATGATACTGATCTGTGATGAATTGGTACACTAGAGACAGTGCACTGAATTAGATAAATTTGATAGTTTGAAGTAGCAGGCAACTCCTGTGATGTTGGTATGTTTGAATAGAATAATAATGCATGTCTTTTACTATCTCTTCTAAAAAGAAACCAAGAGAAACCCAAATCTAATTACATATCCATCATTAAAGTCCTCCACACAGACTGCTGGGTATCAACTGTAGTCTTGCAATTCACTGGAGCCTTAGGACAAGATTCTGATAGGCTTTTCTTTCACCTTCCCATGAATGATGTTTCTTCACGTAGTCTTTGGCCCTTGTTACAATTTCTCTTTCCATAATGGGGT
Source organism: Aramus guarauna (assembly GCA_013400195.1). Taxonomy (NCBI): domain Eukaryota; kingdom Metazoa; phylum Chordata; class Aves; order Gruiformes; family Aramidae; genus Aramus; species Aramus guarauna. The sequence continues at coordinate 1,802,518 of VXBL01005970.1, read as the reverse complement.
CATTCATCAAACTCTGGGACAACACAACAAACTCCTGAAGAAGATAAAGAAAATAATAAATTTAAAGTTCCTTGAAGTTCTAATGATACCGAAATAGCTTGTACCCGTATCTTGATTTTGGTAAAGCACTTCAACTGTGAGCCAGTATATGAAACTGTTCGAAGTCATTTTTCAAGGTCAAGTACCATAGTTTATTTATAAAAAAAGATCAATAAAAAATTATTTTATATATTATTTTATGCAACCCAGCAACTAAGACATTTAAAATCAAAGACAATCCCAAGAGTGTTAAGATAAATATGAACAACAATTTTAAGGACACAAAAATTGTTTGCCTACCCAAGTGTTAGAAAATCATGCTGGTTATAAATTAAATAATTCACCCGCTGTCCTGCATGGAGGACAACTAGCATCAGATGTTTGATCTCACCTCAGCTAACCTTATATATCATTGCTACTGTGACATCTTCAGTTAATTTTATGGTAAGACTAAAAAAACTCACTACATAAATACCGTCACAGTATAAACATAAGAGCTCTTCCAGAGTAGTTGCATCTGGGCAGTTACAGATACAGCAGTGTTAGCTCAAGCAGCTCTGCAAAAAAGTCATAAATTAATTTCCTTTAACTTTACTGGGCAAGACACTAGACCTCACAGATTACAACTATTCCTTTGCCTGCTCCTCTACCACTCTAATCTAGTTCTACGGAAGAGAAATTGTGAACTTCAAACACGTGAAAGGCAATTTGATGTCTGAACTAATCTATTCTGAGCAGCTGGTCTACTATCAAGAGACAACTTCCAGAACTTCAGCTTGATTACAAATGTGCTCAGATCCTTGCAAAATAGTGTCTTGGTTCAGCTCAGAAAAGCACATAGCTATTGTGTCAATGGAAACTTAGAATAATGCATTACTACATGATTGGTAGTGAAGATCAGTGCATAAGGACATGAGGGACAAAAAGGATGGGAGCAGATATATTATTCATACAATGTGTTCAGCTATGAAAGGAAAAATCACAAATAAGACCAGAGTTCATATCAACACTAGATTAACTAGCAAACTATACTTGAAAACCTAAGGACACAGTGTACAGAAATACATACACAGATATAAAATCTTTGGTTGCCACAGAATCAATGCTGCTGTTGGAAATACAAGCAATGGCTATGCATAATACATAACTATAACATGACCCTCGGGAAACACTGATATGTGAAATCACATTGAACATGTTATAATCACTGCTTTGACTCTCACTGACAAGACAAACCATCAATATATGCATCACTGCCATGAAATTTAAATAGTCAGAGATGCACATCAGTTCTGTTGGAAAGGTTTGTAACTAGGTAATAGAATAAGATGACTTTCATACAGGCATATTAACAATAACCTCTTATTTTACATAAAATCAGTACTGCTTGTAAACTTTTCTCTGTCCACACAGCACTGAAAGAGTGGTCTCTGGAACAGCTGTGAGGGCCATATGTTTTGTATCCAGCCTGCTTTCCATCCACAGCTACCTTCCATTCAGGTACAAGCTAATTTAACCAGTGTATTCAGTTCCTTACTTGGAACCCATGTGGTCTGAAGAGGGTATTTTCTGGGGTTTTTTGAGACTGTCCCTAAAGAAGATAAGTGAGGCTGGTCTACAGAGTCCCCCAAGGCCATGTCTATCACACACTGCAGATACAGCCAGTGACTCCAATTTTAGAGACACGTTCTTTTCCTTTCTCCATATCTGCCAAGAATACAGAAGAGGGAAGGTGGGAAAGTCTTACATGACTTATGCTGGCTTCATCCAATTGCCTGTATAATCACAGTAATAAATACTGTTCACACTGAACTACATTCCAACTTTAATTTTATGCTCCTGTGGAGGATTTTATTTAAAGTCATGTTTAAAAATAATTTATGTAAATTACCTAAGAACAGAAGCAGCAATGTAACATTTCTTGACAGGTAGTCCTATTAGCATTCTTTTAAAATGTGGATACAGAGGACAAAAACTTGGAAACATGTAAATGATAGAAGAAATGAGATCCTTATTCACAGTTACAATACTTAATGCTGGGGATAATTTCAGCAAAATGCCAAACTGAGTCCAAAGCATAAAAGTTAAGAAACTGCAGGAGAGAGAAAAAGCAAATGGAAAAATACAAGGAGACGGAGAATAAGGACTTCTCAGCTTTATCCCTGCTTCTCCTACTAATCAAATGTGACCACCTACAAGTCACTTGCAATCTGACTGGAAGCCAATAGCAAGATTCACTATGACTTATCTGGGTTCTGCCTCATACCCTTCGAGCAGCTGGCTTAGCTTGTTTTCAGTTTAGGATGCTCAGCTTTAGATAGCAATAACTTCATTTTTCAGGTGTCTCCCTTAACTACAACTGACTTGCATTTCAGTTGTAGGTTTGTGGTAAGTCTGAAGCATGGGCTCCCACTTGCAGAATGCAGACATTCAAAACTCAGAGCTCTTTCAGAAAAGCAAGCAGTTAATTTTTCTTTTCTAGAAGCCTATGATATACAAATTACTTACGGCGTGGCAACACATCTTTATCAGCTGTTATGCTGTAAGTAATTGTGCAAGTGATGTTTGCACAAATATTTGTGCACTCTCATATTTTGTTGTAGATGTGAAGTAAGCTTCACTTTTGGTGAAAGAGGGGCAAAATTCACAAATTACTTTTCAATTATCAAACATAAGTGTATGCACTTCAGCAGCCAAAATGAAGGACGTGATACACATACAAACTTACTACTTGGGGGACATCCGTATTTCTAATAAGCCTTTTATTCATGTACAGAAATGGATATAATTACTGTGCACGTGACAGGAAAAACACAGTGTAAAAGTTGAACCTCAGTAGTTAGCCACAATCTAGAAGAAACAGGGAAGAAGATCATCTTATGTACATCCAGAACTGATATTACATGTGCCCTTTTTATGGGTAGTACTTCACTTCAAACACAGGCAATTTTCAACAGCAACACCCATAATACATTTTTCTCCTGGTAAATTGACCAATCATCTTTAAAGAAAATGTCGGCTTCTCTATATAGTACCTAAAAGAAATTCTGTATAAAGTTTTGCAGAGACCCAGCAATACAGGTATCTGGGAGATAAAGCTAGAAAACGAGTGCACTAAGTAAAAAGAATGAATATTCCTTCAATTACCATGAGAACTACATCAATGCCTCCGTTCACGCATAATGAAAATAAGATCCATGGTTAATATATTATTTATATAATGAAAGTAAGTCTGCAATTAAACCATTTCATATCAGCTTCAGCAGATAAAAGAACATGATTCTTAAACAACAGAGAATCACCCCAGGGAAGGCAAACGCCAGATGTAAATTCAGAATAGCGACAGATCTGCCTAGTGGCAGGAGAAGCTCAGAAGCTAGGTGGCACATCTGTGCACTTCACAAGGCAAGGGGCCAGTATTTCTAGGGGAATATGAACAGCGATTGCTGGTACTGCCAAAAATTGCAAATTAGTCTATTCAGTGTGAAGGTTCAAAGGTCTAAAAACTTTGGCTATATTTTGGCTTGAAGCCCTGGTAGAAACGGCACTGACCCATGTTTGGCGGGGGAGGCCAATGTACCTGCAACGCGTTGCTGCCTGTAGTCAGCTGAGCTGCATTTCCCTCTTACCACTCCAAAATATGTCTCTGCTAACAGTAGTCTTTCCAGGTCCTGCTCTCCCTCAAACCCTGTTTACGCTTGGCCCCTCTCTTATTGGCTTTGAAGTTTATTTACCTCTTTCTGTTTACTTAGCTCCTCTGTGAGCTTTTACAGATGCTGAACATATAATTTTGAAACTTAGGATGTTGAATAACTCTTTGTCTCTTCCCTTGTGACATGATTTTGCATTATCTATTGCCCAAAAGCTGCTGGCTATTCTTCTTTCACTTATTTTTTTATTTCAGGTTCCATTAACTCAGTGTCAAATATTCCATGAACTTGCAAATTCCAGAAGTGGCAGGTTCAAACCATGATTTAAAAGCCCTGATGATGTAGTGTCAAGGACAAAACATTTCATAGAGTTCACTTTCACATTAACTGTTTCCACCTGGTTATTGTCTTCAGTGATTGGCAAGGCTTTCATTATTTTCAGTCATGCAGCTTCAGCCTATGTGCAAATGGTTAATGATGACTACAATTCCGCATAAAATCTCTTACTTTCCTGTAAGCCACTAAAGCTCACTTTCAGCAAGAATAAAAGAAGAAAACCAACAGCATTCACAATTTAAAATTATTCTCATTGTGTCATGGTCAACTTATATCCCTCTAATTTAGCTCTCAAAAGATAAGATAGTCCACAGACCAGACACCATTGCTCATATCTAATCTAACTGTATTGTAAAGCTTTCCCTCCCTAGATCAGTAACAACTTGAAAATAAGCAATGTTTTCTACTCTTGACCTATGATACAGTCTGTATCATCACAACCAGACATGATCCACTAAACTTAGCAACAAAAATTTGTTTGACATTTTCTAATCTTTGGTGGTCCAGATTCTTCAAGACAGAGACAGACTCTCCCAAGCACCTGACTACAGTGCTAATCTCTCTGTATGATTAAAAGCATTTTTCCCTAATTAACCCAATGCAATTGAGGTTGTGGCAGAAAATAGTTTACCAGATACTTAAGATATCAAAGTAAACAGAGTAAGAGAACCCAGAAAACTGCATACCAGAACATATGCTTTCCAATCCCTATTGTCAGACTGAATCTTCTAAGGCAGTATTCTAAGTGCCATGGGCAGATTGTTCCTTCTTCCAACAATAAAAATATGAAGCATACCTTGAAACTGTAAGTGTTCTAACTTAATCACATTTCTTTGATCTAAAGTAACTCTCAACCTCTGATTGACTGTGTATAGTGGTTTAAAAACTGTATTTGATATGGTTTGGGGAGATAAGGAACAAGAGTAGATGGTTACTTTATCTTTAAAACCATCAGTGATGATGATTGGCATTCTCAGCTCATCTCTGCAAGAAGAAAGTTTTTCAACAACTCCACAGTAGGATTAGAGTATTATCCTGTAAGTAAGTATTTTCCTGACCGATTTTCAAAGTTTTATAATTTATACATTGTTTGACACCAATGGAAGTCTAAAAGGGCTTTTATTAAATGAGATACAATTGCTGTTTTACAGAGAAAGCAGGGATATTACTTTCCTTTCTAAGACAGGGTAACTGAACAAACACTAGTGATTCCAGTACAAATACCACCTAGGAGTATGATAGCTAATAAGGCAATGCAAGTTACCATCTTCACTTAAAAGAGATTCTGTGGACTTCTAAGAGAGAATAATGGCAAAAAGGGGGTCAACAAGCAACAGTAGAATAGGAGGGGTTCTGATCTTTGGCATAGCACATAGCAGAGAAGGGAGCTCAGACAGAAGGGGCTTATATAAAGTAAGATTATATCATTCTAGACATATTTACAGCTTTTGAATCTAGTTCTGATATAAAAGAAAGTCCTTAGCCATTTGTACAGAGTCACTGATGCCAGTGGGACTGCTTCTGTGCTTAAAATTCACTTTCCTCTAAGTGAGGAAATATATAGCATATTTTTAATTGATCTTGAATTCCAAATAAACACTTGGAATGTAGGATGCTTGGAGATCACAGAAGAGGCTTCTTACAAGGATGTATGATGAAGCTAATTGGGTCTGGCATGAATAATGTATTTGAATTCCAAGCCAAATGTAACCAGCATATTGAGGGAAACAACAGAATGTATCAGCATTAATACCAGGAGAGCCTTCAGTCTACGTGTTCAACATGATCCTATATCCTTGAAGTTTTGAAGAAGCATATGGAAGTCAATGGGCTTTTTGCAGGGAATACTTGTACAAATAATTTTATAAATAGCTTTACATCTCAGCCTCCACTAGCCTGGAAGTACCCCATTTCCACAGGATATTGCAAGAAGAGGGAATACTTCCACAGCAAAATAAATTTCAGAAGTTAATAAAGATTTTTTTTTTCTGTAGAAACCATTGGAGACATTGAATATTCCAGAAAAAACAAAACAAAACAAAACCCCAAAATGCCAAAACCAAACCATGAGCTGTAAGAATTTTTCTATTAAGAAAACCTCCATAAATAGTCCAAAGAATTCACTTTCCTGAAACACAACTTAACAGGATGCATTAATCACACACTCCACAAAGTAAATAAATGATATATTTTCTACTTTGCAAAATTATTAAATGGACTGTTCTAGTAAGGTTATTTTAATCTTAAGTTGGATAAAGACACTGAGAGAATCTGTGTCTGAAGTCATTTTCCATGGGATATACGAATATGTAACAGCAAAGCCATAATGCAGGAAAATATACTGAAATGAAAATTCCCAGCATTTAAATATAGGAGGTGTTCCCTTTCTCCCCACTCTTATTTCTCTTCACAGAGACTCAATTCTAACACTTTTCTTAATTTTAGTCATTAATTATTTTCCAACTGAGCAATATCTTGGACCTAATAATGCTTTATATTAACAGTTACTGCTAGAAATTATAGATAGTGTATTATCTCATAGTTCTCTTTTGGTTAGCAACTGCTTGGCTAATATGAGTTCGTACTTCAGTTAGTACTTGAAGGGAAATACAACCTACGCATAACATCTCTTCTAGGGTTTACTTATGCAACCTTCAACACTAAAGTGCAACAAGTTGATGAGAACCGAGGCCCATTCCGATGGCAGATGCTAAAGCAGCACAGGCTAGACAAACATTCAGCAAGGCTGACACCTAGTAAAAGTTTAGTGAACTGCAAAGTGAATGTCAGACAACAGCAGAGCTTCAAGAAAGGCAGTCTAACATCCAGGTTTTTAGGAGGAGCTGAGAAAAACTTTTCTGAGAGGAAAAGCCAACTCTCCAGACAGACACAAGCATGTAATGGAAAATGAACCTAACCTTTTGAACAGAAAGGTCCAAGGATTTGTTGTGTTCTTACCTGGGGACTTGAAAATAGCAGTCCTGTTTCCTTATGTTTTATTATTGCTGCATTCCCAGGAATGTTCCTTGCCAGCACTGGAATGTCTAAATCCATTGCCTAGAGGAATACAGAAAAAGGAAACAACAGTTCATTAGGATTCAGGGATTCTGAGGTGTTAATGATGTCAATTTTAAAATGAAAAGCAGAAACAACAAACCAAACCTCTTTCCAATCTCTCCTATTTTTTAGTTGAAAAACACCATGTCTAAGGTGATCTCCTATATGGAACTTTTCTGAAATATTTTGTTTATATTTTTGTTAGTCTTGTAACTTACAACATTATCAGAAGCAATCAATCCAGAAGGTCACTGGATAGCTGCTTCATCCTTTATTCTTTCCCACCTCAAAATATGCAGTTTGTTTCCCACTGGAAGCTCCTGACATATGGCAGGCTTGAAGAGGATAAAGTTCACGTTCAGATCAAAGGTTGTAACTGTAACTCCTATTGTTATTGTGCATAGATTAGAAGATTAGTCTGTAGCACAAAAAGCCAGTTCTCCCCAACACAGTATCTGTTCTCTTGTTGCATTAAAACACTTTTCACAAATTTTCTATAACGTGCAGAACGGGAGAGATGTGGGCAACACAATGACAGTGAAGGTGACAGCGGAAGTCACTTGGCTCTTTCTCATCAATTCTGATTCCTATGGGTCATATAGAACGCTGGAAGGAGTTTTTCTTCTGACAGCATCTGTTACTATAGCCTGTCTTGGACCTTGAGCATTCAGGGACTGCAGGGAAGTATGCAGTGATGCAGCTTCGGACTGAACTATACCACGGAGAGGAGAGAAAAGGTTATGCTTTCAGAAGGATTATGCTTTCAAAACATATTATCCACAAAGCTATTGGTATGGGACTCCTCAGAGACCAAGGAATACATCTGAAGAAACAGGATTTTATTCCACATAAATTATGGGCTGGTTGCTTGATGTATTCATTCATTTATTTGTATGTATATGTATGTGTGCCTGTATATATATATACATAAAAAATGGAAAGGAAGTGTGGGATCTCAACATTGTAGCATTTCAGGTTGCCTGCAGGATCAGGAGCAGAGTACAACATCTATTCAAAACTAGTAAAGTATTTCCAAGAGATCTAACGCCTGGAAACTTTAAAAAGTATAGTTTAGATTTTGAAGTAACTATTGTGCAAACCTTGTCCACTTAACTCTGTTTCTCATGCATATCCTGATCTGAAACTTTAATTACTGTTGATGAATTTGGAAGTCTTGAGATGCACTGACTGTAAAACCAGAAAAATTCATATTGTACAATTATCACAGTGTCAAACAAGAGAAAGAAATTCACTCCTTCAAATCTTTAATCTGTTTCATAGATTCATAGAATGGTTTGGGTTGGAAGGGACCTTTAAAGATCATCTAGTTCAATCTCCCTGCAGTAAGCAGGGACAACTAGATCTGGCTGTTAGAGCCCTGTCCAACCTGACCTTGAATGTTTCCAGGGATGGGGCATCTACCACCTCTCTGGGCAATGTGGTCCAGTGCCTCACCACCCTCATCACAAACAATTTCTTTCTAATAGCCAATCTAAATCTCCCCTCCTTCAACTTAAAGCCAGTACCCCTTGTCCTGTCACTCTGTTCCCTTGTAAACAGTCCCTCTCCAGCTTTCTTGTAGGCCCCCTTGGGTACTGGAAGGTGCTCTAATGTCTCCACAGAGACTTCTCCAGGCTGAACAACCCCAACTCTCTCAGCCTGTCTCCACAGGAGAGGTCCTCCAGCCCTCTGATCATCCTTGTGGCCTCCTCTGGACTCACTCTAACAGCTCCCTGTCCTTCTTATGTTGGGGGCCCCTGAGCTGGACACAGTACTCCAGGCGGGGTTTCATGAGAGCAGAGTAGAGGGGGGAGAATCCCCTCCCTTGATGTGCTGGTCACACCTCTTTTGATGTAGCCCAGGACATGGTTGGATTTCTGGGCTGCAAGCACACATTGCCAGGTCATGTTGAGCTTCTTATCAACCAACACCCCACTTTCTCCTTAAGGCTGCTCTCAATTCATTCTCCACCCAACTTGTAGTTGTGCTTGGGATTGCCTTGACCCATGGGCAGGACCTTGCACTTGGCCTTGTTAAACTTCATGTGGTTTGCACAGGCCTACCTCTCAAGCCTGTCAAGGTCCTTATGAATGGCATCCCTTCCCTCTAGCATGTCAACCCATGACACAGCTTGGTGTCATCAGCAAACTTGCTGAGGGTGCACTCAATCCAACTGTCCACGTCGCTGACAAAGATGTTAAACAGTGCCAGTCTCAATACCAACCCTTGAGGAATGCCACTCATCACTGCTCTCTACTTGGACATTGAACCGTTGACCACTACCCTCTGGATGCAACCATCTAACCAATTCCTCATTCACCGAACAGTCCACTCATCAAATCCGTATCTCTCCAATTTAGAGAGAAGGATGTTGTGGGAGACCATGTTAAAGGCCTTGCAGAAGTCCAGATAGACAACATTCAAATCCTACTGATTCCCTGTCACTTCACAGTGAAAGGATTTTTAATTACTGTCATTACACTCCTGGATGAGCAGCAATTTTGCTTCAGTCTACATAGCAAGAAAACAAAACTCCAAGGAGAAAGCCATGTTTTTTTATAGTTTGGACAAAACTGAAGACAAAAATACCCTGGCTGATAATGTACAGAACCAATTATGCTTTGAAGAATGAGGGACTGCTGTGACTTAGCAACACGTCTTAATAGCTTAAAATATCCAAGAGCAACACTGTTTAAATCACCACTGCAGATGACTTTACTCTGGACATAGAAATTCTACAGACCGTCTGGCACAAACATCTGCTCTGCAGTAGTTAGCTCTAAAAATAATAGTAACCCTTAATGAAATAACCTGTTCTACACTTTGTATCAGAAACTACTGGGTCAGCTGGAGGTAATTCAGACAAATAGATTAACGAAACAAACACAAACCAGAATAAATAAATGGTAAATACAAAAACTACAGACCAGATTTCTGAATTTATCTAAGTGTCTACAGTTGCTGAGATACAGCTGTTTTTAAAATAAAAAAGCCATTTTCGTGAGAGGAAATACAGTTTTTAGTAATCCACAAATTATTTTGTCATTTGCTCTGACTTCACTGTTAAACAAAACAAATCTGTTTTCCAAAGGTAAATCCACAAAAACATATGATGACAGTATCTACTTATCGGTACAGCAAAGTTCATAGAACTTCAAAGTTCACCCAGGAAATGAGAGCTACTGGTGCCCCACTCTGCCTGACAGGTTTTGAATCTGCAGGTTGAGGAAGTTGCTTGCAGCTCTAATTACCCAACCGTAGACCTAAAACAGGGTTCCCACAGAAGCACCAACATCTCAAAGACAGACAGAATTTCTGACTCAGCTCTTTTTCGGTCCTTCCCATTGACAGGCTTAAATGCCTTTGTGTTCAGTCTGCTGGCTGTTGACCTCAAACATGTTCCATGAACGGGGAATGAAGATATTTTACCTGAACTGAAAATCAAGAGCTTGATAGTGGCAGTGAAGTGTGTCAGCATTCACTGTCACCTGCCTAAGGCCCTCTCCTCATCTCTGTATTTCTCCTTTTAAAAAACAAAACTGTAAGAGTATTTCAGGTCTGGCTATGTTCCAAACAAGCAATTGTCCATTCAAGGGAAAGAGCACCATTAAAAAAAGAAAGAAAGTATGAAAGAAGACACACAAAACACAGCACAACCACCTCAGGACTGATGGCTGGAAGTGCCACCATCCCCACATATAGTCACCTGCCAGACAGAGAGGAGTCTGGATTTGAGCATGGCAGATGCAGCGAAGAGTGGACACTGTGCCGTTGGGCTGTACAGCGACAGTGATTGTCCAATACGTGTAAGAGTTCCCTGTGGCAGTTCTGAGTTAGACTGTACTTAGCGGTGTGGTGGCATAGGCTGGCGCAGTATTGCTGTACTGCAGTTTAGATTGGACTGTAGGGCACATGTTAAAAAAAAATTGTCACAGATATGTTCATTCACTTCTATTTCTGAATGCTACATAGTGGATGACTCATTGACGTTGATCACTAAGTTTATATTTCATTTTGCATAATGTCTGAACTCTGAAGGGAAAGACATTTGTTCTGTCTCACAGAGTTGGAGGGCAGTAACTGCTACATAACAAACTTTGAGGTCCCAAAACACATAGGTACCAATGAATTATAGCTACTGAAAGACAGAACAGATGGCCAAATGCATAAGATGAGGGGCTGGCTTTATACCAGCTAGCCTTAAACAAATGGATTGAGCTGTAAATAATTACTGCATGAAGTGGCTTAGAATTTAATTTAGATACTTAGTCTATTTTTAAGCAGTAAAAAGAATCATTTGCATTGTTGAAAATATGTATAATTTACTGACCTAGGTTCTACAAATAATAGCATAAAATAACATTTTAGTCCATTGGCCATCTGTTTTGTTACATTATTCTGACTGCAAATGTGTTTTAATGCTATTTCAGAAGGATGCAGGGTGTAAATTTCAGCTTTGGAAGCGTGTTACACAATAAGCATTTCTAACCAGCAGTACAGGGCTTACAGAGTAAATATAGGTTTTATTTACTATTTTGTCTTCTGGATTGGCCTTCATTTTCTTCCCCTAGCCTATGCATCTTTTTGTTGTCCCCTCTTCAATTTTACTGGTTTACAACATCCTTTCATTAATTTTGTTTGGTTTTATAGTTTGCTGCAGCTTATATTCCAAACTACTAGGCCTGTAGTTCACATGTTGTCTAAGACTGGATTTTGCCCTACAGCAGAATAGAATCTGGCCATCTTCCTTTTCTATGATGATTTTTTAATTATTTTTTTTTTTGTAAAAGCATAATAAATCTAATGATTTTTACAACTGTTGAAATACTCTTGAGAGGACCAAAAAAGTACTCTGATGAAATGGTGCTGGCGTCAAAATCTTTTTCTTACAAACTATATAGAGAATGTATAAAATTTTCCCGCAGTAGTGCCTGCTTCACCATCACATGCCCAGCAACATGCAGAACTCCTGAGCTTTCTGAGAAGAAATGTATTTTAAACGCTTGCTATAATGCTTGTTTTCTCTTCTTCAGATGCCAAACAAAAAATAGATCAGTTACAGCAAAATCTCTGTGATATCAGTACTAGATGACAAAGTAATTAGTTATGCTTTCTAGTTCCTTCATACCTTAAGGGAGATTGAAATAGATATGATTATATATTTATCTCATTTATCTATTATATATTTATCTCATACTAAAATACTGTTTATAGATTCATGACCTTGTTACATTTTGAACTTCCAAAAGAAAGCAAGTTGCATTTCCAAATTCAAGCAAGATGTTATCTCCAGCCTAGGACCAAGAGACTTTTATACATAGTTTTCTGCCTTATTAATTTAACAAGATCTTAACAGATGTCCCTTCCTACTGCTGGCCACCTCAGGCAGGGACTTGACTTTACTAGACTGACACTTCCTCTGAGATAGAGATTTTTACGGTAGGATATTTCATAAGGATGTCATCAAATCCCACCGTACAACTGTGTAGTAAACAGACATACAATACCAAAACCCTTATAACTTTAGACGAAGAATTCAAACAGGTCTGAGGTACTAAAAAGGGCAAGCTTCAGGTAGTTTCTCAAGAGATAACAAAAGACATAATTCTGCTTGTAGAAAATCCTGACTCAGCTGGGCCTGGAGCTGTTGTGTCCCAACACCTATGCCATGTCTATTTGACTTTCCTTCCTATAATGCAAGATTTCACTTTGCACCTGTAATTGGTAACTCATTTGCTTGTAGCCAATACACACCTGAACTACCATGTTCAGGCTTCTGAAGGCGTGCCAGCTCTTTTAATCACTGTTACATGACTTCCATGATAAACTCCAAGTTATGAGTTAGCAGGTCAGAGATTAGGCTGTCCTTCCACTGTTCAACAAGGCCAATATAGGACTGAGGCTGGTGAAAAGAAGTGGGTTACACCTATGGTTATGGATTTATTTCTCTCTCTCTCTCTGTGAAGAGGCTTTCCCATTTCCAAACAGGAATATGTCGCCTTTTTACAGTTCTCTATAATAATTCTTATATAATTGTACAGAGTAGGAGCAGCCACATAATACCTCCCAGGAAAGGTGAGCAGCTATCAGCTACTATCTCACTACCCAGCAGCCCCATACTTCCGAACAGAATGTGGGGCTGTGAGACCAAAACTGTCAGGCTGCTGAGCACACCTCCACATGAGCATGGTCACTGATGGAGCACTTCATGAGGCAGCACCACAGCAGAAGTGTCCTACTTGAGAAACCATGGTACATATTTCAGCTAGCTGCTCACATCCTGATGTAGCAATATAAAATGAAATGGGTAGTGGTAAAATGTGAGCAGTGACAGCTCGAAAGCTTGCATGTCTTCTCATCTGCTGACTGTTTCTTAGTACTGGTAATTTCTGGCAGAAAAGCAAGGTAGAGAGTGAGGGTTCCAGGAGGAAATATTCCACTTTGGAATATTTGAAGTTGCATTTTATTTTCAACACATGACTATGCATGAACACAAACCAAACCTGACTATTAGGTTTGAAATTATTCCACCAATGTAATAACAGAAGAAAGGAGAACAGGACCTTTTTCTCTTCTTTTGAAGAAAAAGTTATCATGTACAAGGCAATAGCTATCAGCCTACCATAGGTCAAGTCTTGCACTTAGAAGAGAGAATTCCATTTTTCCACTATGGTTATTTGCCAGTTTATTTTAGCATGTTTAGCTGTCAAACTCAGATTAAGACTTAAAGGTAGATTAAATGTTGAATAATTTTTAGTAAAAGTAGTGTCTTCAGTAGAAGTAAATCATAAGACTAGCCTAGGACATGAATTGCACAGCTACATGTAAGATAAAAAAGTAATACTAACTAATCTACTATGTATGTATAAAAATACATCTATATATATAGAAATAAATTCAGCATGAAAAATAAAATGAATACTTCTTGATGATTCATCCTAGTATATACTTTTTTCTGATGTAAGAAAAACATCAAAATGGAAGAAGCTCATGCTGCAAGTGTATATAAAGACATCCTGCATAGAATGCTCTTTTGCCAGAATAGTCTTGTAATTCGTAGAGAAAGGAGAGAAATAGAAAAGGAGTATTTACTATTCTGTTTGTATACTAGTTTCCAGTGAGAAAAACAGTTGTTGGAGGAGGGAGGTTAGGTTTTGGGTTTTATTTTTTGATGGGTCTGGGTATGAATTGGGAATAAATTACTCAACATAACTGTGTAGCCAAAACTTAAAGGGACAGTCTTCCACTAGAGGTGGTATTTGACTGGTATTAAATAATAGCCTTGATAAGATAATTGAATAGTTCAGCCACACAGAGGAGAGCTCAAATAAAAACTTTCCTTGTTGATTTAGTCTTATCAGATTCAAAACTTGTCAGAATTGCAACTTCAAAAAAGCAAAAATCATAATTCCTGAAGCAGACTCAACATTACCTCTGAAGTAAACTAGCATTGTCTTTTTGCTTTGAGTTACCACATATTTGTTAAAGCACTGAACTAACAAGATTGCTCCCTCTCCTGATAAAAGCTAAGGAAAGTGCCTTGTAAGTGCTCAAATCTGATGGGAAATTTTTGGGGAAAATTATACCAATTGTCCCATCAGCCCTGAGTTTGCATAGCACTTTGTATCAGGCCAAGCCCACTTGCATTTCTGTTGCAGATGCTGTGTCTCTTAACAGTCTTTCTGGTTTGCTTTTCCCCCCCATCCTTTCTAACTCACTGACATTCTCAGGAAATAAATCAGATTGAATTTTGGTCAACTGTTATGTGAGTGGTCCTGAAGGGAACATGTAACTGGTGAGGAGGAGGTGACAGTCACTTAACTTTTACTTCTGTGAGTCACTGACTTAGTTGTGGCTGTGTACTGTGTTGGTATACTCCACCTCATCTCAACTACCAAACACACAAAATTTGTCTGTCCTGCCACACTGATAAGTTTGGAAATGTTACAGTCTGCAGTAATTGTTGTTTATAGAGTATTGGTGCTGTGAAACAGCATCTGCTTCCACCTCTGAGCACTGGCATTTTAGAAAGGAAGTACACATTTGCTATCTTACTATCACCTAACTTTCATAATTCTTACGATGCTCACTTAGTTCTTATGAAGGACTTTCAGATGCGTGGAAGAAAAACATGCTGGAAATGTGATTACTCATTAGAAACAGAAATAGGAGATTCATTAATACAAATCATGTAATAGTTTCTGTGATCTTCTGAGATCATCATGACCCAACATTCCGCAGTCACCAGAAAAAATGGAGTAGTAAAAGCCGTTTGCCCAAAGAACTTCCACTTTAAGTGCTTTTTTTTTTTTCCTAGAAAGCATTTGATACTAAGCAGTGCCCTACTTTGACTGGTATGAAATAAACCTGGCTATTAATTTTCAATACTGATGGCAAAAAAATTAACTGAGCATGTCATTTATTCATTAATAATTTCAGAATTAAATAACCAAATACAAGTCTTAGATTGCTTTTTGAAAGGATGTAAAAATAAATGAAAGTCTATTCTAGCAACATTATAAGGAAGTGGATGTTGAATCAAGAATAGTGACAACCTCAGTAAATCAGAATGATTCTTATAACTCGGGTCTGTATTGTTAATTTAACAGGATTGATAAAATTACATTCTGTCATTTAAAAAATAAATAGACAAAGCATAAAAACCTGTCAGTTCAAGGGAAGAAAACCTTAATTACTAACACTTGCAAAAAGAAATATTTCAGTTCTGTCTTTAGTAGCTTTGAAACATGGTCATAAAATGTTGACACACATTTCCAGTGATAAAAGGTGATTTCAGATTCACTGTAACCTTACTGAAAAACCTTACCGCTAAGATGCAATTACCTCCAGAATTGCAGCAGACATCCCCTCTGAAATTGAGCTGTTCACCACAGCAAAGCACCTTTTCATAGCAGCATGAAGATCATCTTGTGGCACCTCCTGTAATAAATGTACTCCAGGTGCCCTAGAAATAAAATGCACACAAACAGGACACATCCTAAGAAACCGCTCTAACAATTCTTCCTAAAACTTAGGGCAAAGATGGAAGGTGGTCAGAGCAATTCAGGCATGGTTCTGATGTTAACAATCACTTGCCCAGGGGCAAGCCACTTGACCATGTTTTCAGTAGCTTTCTATACGGTTATAAACTCAATACGGTATACATTGCTATCTGCCACTTCATTGTCTGTTGTTCTGGAGTTTTATAGTTGATCACTTAACACCACGCTCTGTTAACTGCAATCGGTCTCATAAATGAAGGAGCTGAGTTCAATGGGTAGGAGTGCAATTTGCCCTTAAAGAACTTGTGTAACAGGGGGGACGCATGCAGATATTTGTGATACTCAGTTTAAATATTTAGGGAAATGGAGCAAGATCATCGGAATGGTCAGCTGCAGGAGATACTGACTTTTCAGATGCTGGCTTTTGGAGATGAAATGTGGTTCTGAAAGATCTATTCTGCTTCCTCTTTTATTATAAGCACTCTTGTCTTCCGAATGGTTACATTTCTACTGTCCTCACCTTCCTCAGATTAATCAAGGTCAATTGAATCAAGGGTGAAGGGTACAAGAATAGGCTAATTAGGTGTTCAGTCTCAGATGAAGTGAATGAGATCTTTAAGACTGGTGACCATTTTTGAAAAGCCAGCATCTCCTTTCTTTCATGAGCCTGTTTCTGCCTCTTCAACCTCAACATGAGATCACTAAGCCAGATGGAAACACAAGTGAATTTGACATTAAGACCCTGTGAACTGGACTTTGTTAAATATTGCTTTTCTGATTGTGCAGTAACATCCAGCTTCTGCAGAGATAAATAACTGTATCAACTGGAGTATAAATGCCTGATTCAGGAGCCATGTTTCCCATGAATAACCTGCTAGCAAACAAAAACCGTTCTCAAAAAAACGGAACTGGAAAACACATATTTTATGCAGATTTTATTATCAGATATTATCAAGCAGAGATATTATGGTTGTTCAAGCCAGATAATTCTAGGTTCTGCAGACAAAAAAAAAAACCCTGTGTTCTCTAACTTGACCTGTATGCTTTGATCAGGAAGCATATAAACTAGGGTCAGCAGAAAGCTACACAAAGTTATCTTGTCCATCTACTCATTTACCCACCAACAGCAAGTATGCAAAATCTTGCAGAAGCCAGGATGAAAGACAGAATGAAAAGACCCAAAAGAATAATAAATATAAATTATACCTAATTCTAAATCAGATGTAACGCAAAACATTAAGAGATCTACTGGTTATTCTAAAATTTAAAATGTGTAGAATACCTTGTCTGAGAATGTTACATGCCAAATTATCAGACCACATTTGTTAGAGTTGTGCATTTATGTTCATTTGTAGATCCAAAGAGCATTTATGCACATGATCTAAAAAGCTATTCAGCCAACTGCTTTCATTTGGCTGAAGCAGATAAAAGGCTTCTTACCTTTTAACTTTTTCCTTAACTTCGCTCGTAAAAAATGGATCAACCTAGAAAGGAATATACACACAGGTATATGACGCTACTTTAGCATATGTTTGAAACATCCAGAAAATAAAAATAAAATTTAGCATATTTTTAACTAAAATAGTTAAACGTATGAATGTGCTGAGCTTTAAAATCATACCACAGATCTGTAACTTGGTAGTTACATTTGACTTTTCAGCCAAATGCTCTTGTGAGCGATTGACACTTACAATACCCAGCTGGGGGGGGGGGGGGGGGGGGGCGCGGTGAGTGCCCAGTATAGCAGAGCATGAATTGACTACTCCACTCTAAATCCTTCAGTGACTACTCTAATGCAGTGTAGCTTTGGGCTGCTGTCAGAAGGGGAGGTTCCATTTCTTCTCCCCTGACATCCCTCTGGCTGCAGGTTCTAATTTGAGCTAGATCTGTTTAACATAAATGACTGTTTTCAGATGACTCTGCTAAGGCTAACTTTTTCCCCACTGCTGTTACCAAAAACACTTTCTTAAGCAGTTATGCAAGCCTTTTATTTCTTGCAATCAAGGCATTCTTGATTCAAATGACCAATTTGACAACTTGCTGTCTAAGTGAGGAACAGTGCACTGATGTGCCAAGCAATTGTCTGTCCCTTTATGTATGGAGTAACCAACGTGAGGAAGGAAAGGAACTCTTCAGGCTTTAGTTAACACAGGAAGCAATCCGCACATAAACTGAGACAGTCAAACATTTGTTTGAAAACTAATAAACACAAAATCCTAAAATATAGTCTAACATGAAAGCGTGCTAGTGTTATTAAAAAGTTGTCTAAGTTGGGAAATTAACTCTAGCAGGTTTAGTCACAAAGCTTAACTATGTCTGCTATTTTCATTTAACATGATTAAAAGAAATAAACAGAACTTGGAAATCCTTAACTTGACATGAAGAACAGAACTAGATTTTTTTTATTAAGGCTGACTGACTATATTAGATTAGTTTATGATAGCTTGCACAGCATGCAGCAGTTCTAAGTACTGGGAACAACATGGCTTATTTTTTTAACACATTAATATTTTGGGGGGGGAGGTGTCACATTATAAATTAGAGAACACTCACAAAGCATTTTAGAAACCTCTTAGAAAAAAGTCAGAATTTATTTTATGATTGTGTACTTTGAACACAAGATTAATTATTTCATAAAAACTGAGCTTCATGAATTAAAAGATTCAAGTGAATCACTCTTGCACTAAGGAATGAATTCCTACTGAATGCAAGAAATAAAAGGCTTGCATAACTGCTTAAGAAAGTGTTTTTGGTAACAGCAGTGGGGAAAATCACGTGTCCTTTGCTGAAGCACTACCTGATCCTGGCCACAGAGCATGACACAGATCTAGACACTAAACCAGTATGTCTTGTCACAGGTTCCTTGGATATTTCATACTGAACTTCACAATTGCTATTTCTATATAAATGCCTTTTCAGCTTTTCCCCCTAAGTACTATTTTGATGCTGAGTTCCTCTCATGAGGAACTATACTCTGTTTCCATTAAAATCAATGGAGTATTTGCAAGTGATTGAATGAGCAGTGGGATATGGTCTTTTGCTCTTCTACCTTTAGAAGGATGAGAAAAACTACATCCTGTGACTCATAAAATTTGTAAGATATTAATTTCTATCCCATCTACTTCTGTGGAAGCCAGAAATTGCCATCTGCCATATAAACAGAACAATCCTTTAAGCTGTATTCTTCTATTGGTAGATATTCCAAGAAACCTGGCCTGAATATGAGAATTCAGTTAAAATATTACTTTCAGGATGGGTGTAGCAATGACTTAGAGAAGTGATCCCCTTGAGCTACATTTAGAAACTTGAGGGGGCACAGTTATCTAACCACAGGCTCAATATAACAGAAATTAGATACAACATAAGCTGTTCAGTATGTTGGAAATGTACTTAAAAGATGTGAATACTTCCAAAGCCAACTGACTATGGCAGGATGCCTAGGAACTTAGCACTGTCTCAGAAGAAGCTGCTGAAAATAAAAGTATCTCATGCCTCTGTGATCCAGTTCTTCCACAGGTAGAGTGTTTGTTGCCACATTTTATTTTTTTACCTATCAACATAGCAGGTAAATGTGATCATCAGTTACCTATCATCTTTTGTTAAAAAATCATCCATTCAGAGGAAGATTCTTCAGAGCGCTGCACATTTAATCAATTTAGCAGAGATCAGAAGACGGCAGCTTGCGTCGTATGAATAGTTTCTATCAGAACAGGTCAGATAAGATGACACATGGAAAAGGGAGTGGGCACAGAGCAAGAAACCACACCTACCAGGACCAGCTATGCTGTTCAGGAAGTTCTGCAGACAAAGAAACATCTGAGATGTGTTTGACAGTGTGGAAAGTCACAGGTGAACAATGACAAAGGTGCCTGTTAAGCACAGGACCTACTATGATCAAAATCTAGGAAATCTTCTATAAACACACAATATTGCTGTCATATAAAAATTAACTCAGACAGAAGCAATGGTCCAGACATCTTCATTATAGTGCTGGGACTACTGTGGGCCTCTAGATTTTGTACGAAAAAAAAGATCTTTGTACATTTACATTTCTGTCAGAGTATCATCCAGAGTACTAAAGAGTGAAAAGCTGTATCTGCAAGCATATTCAATATGGATAGGAAGAATTTGCTCAATTGCTCAGGTTTGTGAGGTTTCAACAAATAATTAATAAATTAATAAAAGCTTAATGGTAGCAGTAGCTCTTACCTTTTAAAAAAATATCTTAGTGAGTAGGACACTTATTCAGGATGTCACTGGCAGAATTTCATATTCCTCAGCAGGCTAAAGAATTTGAAATTGTGTCTTTGTCTCCTATCTGATTTTCCTCATTGTTGTGCTCTAGGATATTCTGGAGCAGGTTATTAGATGTCCTCTAGTTGCTTAGTTTAGTTGTGTCAACAGCTGTTTCATTTTAGAACTAGCCCAGAAAATGGGAAAGTTGCACCAGGGCAGGTTTAGGTTAGACATTAGGAAAAACTTCTTCACAGAAAGGGTTGTCAGGCTCTGGAATGGGCTGCCCAGGGAGGTGGTTGAGTCCCCGTCCCTGGAGGTATTTAAAAGAAGGATAGATGAGGTACTTAAGGACATGGTTTAGTGGTGGGATGGCAAGGTTAGGTTAGCGGTTGGACTTGATGATCTTAAAGGTCTTTTCCAACCTAGATGATTCTAAAAAAAAAAAAAACAAACAAACATACCATAGGTAACAGCCATCCATTATAAAGAGATGGGCTACGTGACCTGATAGGTCCCTCCATCTGTGGAGGCAGATACTCAACTAAAACAGTCTCAACAGGCATGGAAAGAAGTCGGACAGATGAAAAAATACCTGTCAGTGAAAAACAGTGCGATTACACACAGCAATATTCTGTACTGTCTACAAGAACAGATAAGAATTATGCAGAAAGTCCAAAGTGGGCTTCAAGAGGTTACCCAACAGCTGGTCACAAGTTTTGTGGCCTTAACTTTTTTTAAAGTTTCATAAGCTTCTATTCTTGGAATACAGAGCTGCTGAAAATCAGCTATTGTTTCAAATTTTATTACAGAAATGAAAAACTGGAAGAGGAGATAAATGCTAAAAATTTTACAATATACAGGATCCAATCCTGCCATGTTACTTACTTTGTACCATTTGAGACAATCATGCCTAGAAAATGTAGGGAAAAGGCTGTAATCTTATGGAAGAAAAGCAGAAACCAGCGGGCGGGCCTTTTGTTCTTTATATTCCTAATTAATATAATCTTAATGTGCTTTTTTTAAACATTCACAATAAACATGACTTGCTTCACAGATAGTGGCACTGATTTTCTTAAGATTTTGCGGTTTGATAAGTAACACGAATAAGGAAAGTAGGGCTGAATACCAATAGAACTGAGATTTATTTTCATCCTTTAGCAATATTTTAGTACTATGGGAGAAATATGTTTTAAAACATTTTAAGGAGGTTCAGTCCTTGATCCCGCCTATGCATTGCCACAGGGTTATTTCTGGTAGCTTACTGTAAAGATGTTAGCTTATGAAAAAGTGAAGCAAATTTAAAAAGACGACTGAAATGTTTAAAATCCTCACTGGAGGCAGCAAGTGCATCTTTTGATTCGAAAGCACAGCTTCATTACACCTACTCTAGATTTGCCTTCCACACCAGTTCACTTCCAAATCATTTTGTGTATTAGTGCAGAAAAAAAATGCAGATAAAATAAAAATGTAAAAACAGGTTTAAAAAATAAAATCCCATGTCTCAAAATTTAGAAGGAACAAATCTGAATGAGAAAATAGGAAAATAGTTATTTGCCCATTCCGGTTTTATTTATTTTCTTATAAAACAGACTGCTTGCAAGTTTTCAGGCTCATGCGAAGATGAATCAGAAATGAGACTTCGAGAGGGACACGAACACATTACCCAGATGAAACACTGAAGCTTTTAGTATCCTTTTAGCATCAGCAAGAGTTTGTTTCATGTGACACAGCTGCCTACTCATACCTTTTCCACTAGTTAGATTAAGGCTACAGGCTGCCTTTTCAAGCCTTCTGCCGCTATGGACATATTTGCAGCACAACCAATTTCTTTCTTCAAAGTCCTGGAATTAGTTTTGTTAGCTTAGTGTAAAGTACGTTCCCTTGACATAGGCAACATACTAGAAGCAGAAGAAGCAGGATAGTGTCCCTGCAGCTCCAGCTGGGCTGTGGGAAGCTGTGGGAATGAACCTCATCTTGCACAGAACTAGGAGAAGCACTTTGGTGGCTCAGAGGTACCTTTTCGCCTCTCCCTCACCAATTTACAGTGCAGTCCCTACTGTTGAAGATCTGGCCCACAGCGAATACTGCGTTAGCAAATGTTTAGGTAGAATATTGGTTAGACTGAGATTTGGGAAATATTCATCTTTCTCTTGTGGTTCTGAAAATAACCATGCAGTTTGTAGTTTTGCACTTTTTCAGCACTGTACTTAATAGAAATCATAAAAAACTTTTACACGTTCATGGATGGTTCCTTTCTAAAGGCCTCAGTTTCTGCAGGTGAAATTAAACAGATCTCGAAGTGGAAATAACTGGAAACAATGGTGGATACTCAAAGATCAAGTTTTAAGAGACCATTAGAAAAGAAAGGACTGACAGAAAATTTAAGCAACCCTTTACTCCCTTTTAAGCACTCAGAACAGACTCAGACTTGACTCAAGTGGTGCATGGTTCCCTCTTCAGAGACGTTCAGTCTTCTTACCTCCTCAAAAATCATGCTACTTGATTTACAAATTATGGGGTGGAGTTGGGAGGGTTCAATAGTTTTTATTGTTTATCTTCATGCTTCCTAAGCCCACATTCTCAAACATTTCTCCACAACTAGAAGAAGATTATTTCATAATAGTGACTGTGATAGTTTCAATTTTAAACTCTTCCAGGAGCTGGTGCTTCATGAAAAGCAAACCACTGCTGAGAAACTCATGACAACATTTTGAGACAGCAGCCCAACTGTACATTTTATCTAAAAAGAGTTAGCGATCACAGAAGAGCTGCCATTTAGCTGATTGACCCTGCTGTGAAAAGACAGAATCACAAGTTGTAACCTCCAAATTTGTTAAATGGGATCTTTATGACTTAGGGGCAAAAAATGAAATCTCACATTAATTTTGGCCAGCACTTTTACTAAAATACAAATAATTCATTTGGAAGGAATGCTACCAACTCTAAGCTTAATCTGAGATGTGGGCATACAAGAATAACTCAGTTTCTGATTTCGTTTTTATTTAACCCCACCTTCACTCTCAGATATCTGTATGAGGCTTTAGTGCACTCAGATTCTAAATGTGTAACAGACTTCACCAGTTCTATTTGTCAGCTCAAGCTCTGTCCTTGCTGTCTGGTGTCAGACAGAAACCTAACATCATTTTGCACCTGCTGACAACTGTTAATTGTGTACGAATTGAGACTACCAGAAATGGCATTAAAACCTAAATGGAATGGAACAAAGACGCAATACTCCATGTGAACAAAAGATGTAAGAACAGGGATAATGAGCATCTGATATCACCTTCACAGTATTAAAAACCCTCATTAACAATACCTGCTAAAAAATTATTCTAGATGGTCACAGTTGCCTTTCAAAATATTTGATAAGTTCATTTATAAATTATTCATATTGAAATAGGCATTTCTAATATTTTATTTGCAAGAGCTCACATTTTTAGTACTTTCTGTTTCTCTAAGAAATTTTGTACTATCCCATAGGTATAAAAATAGAAGCTAATATTAGAATTCAAATATTTTGATACTTTTTATCTTCAACAGTTGTTTCTGTAGTGAAATGAAACACTACATGTTTTGTTCTAAGAGATCATAATAGATCAATAGCATTATAAAGTCACGTGCTTGAGCTGGACATAAAATTATAGTAATCCAGCTGCAAATGCTCTTTATAAAACTAGCCCAAGTCTTCTAAAAAAAAAAAAAAAAATCACAAATCCACAGCTGCTGTAAACTATTTTAATGCTATTGATAACAGTTTGCATTAATACAAGCCTTACTGAATAGAGTTGGGCTACCTCAGTGCTTATCCTCTTAGAAAAGCCCGCTTAGCTGCTTCCCTTTTGCAGTGCAAAAGCAGAGCACATGCTGAGTGAGGAGGTCTTTTAGCTGATAGCAGAACTCTGAATTTTGGAAGTCCGAGCACTAGAATCACTTCCACTTCCACAGTTTAGACCTGTTCTGAACAGCCTTTGCCACTGCTAGGTTTGCACCTTCTTATCTCTGTAACAGTCAGAAATCCTCCCACTCGGGTTCAGTTTGGAAAGAACTATTGCAATATTCAGATGCGAGCAAATGGAAGTATTTAGGAATAAATATACAAATGAAATAAAAATTACAACAGCAACTTACTGCAGGTCCAATTATGCCCAGATGGACACTGGGATCCTTTCTGTGCCAATCTAAAACAGGAGAGGAATTTCTTTTTTTATTAATCAAAATTATTAATTTTTAATTTAATGTAATTCTTTCTCTGAAATCAATGTAAATAGCTGCATGAATAAAGAAGAATAGGCAAATATTGTATTAGTACTTAAAAGGCTGAATGTGCACCAAATTTCATGCTTAGCCCCCACATTACTTGTCAGAATTCAAATGATTAGCATAACTGAAAGTTAGTATTTAGCATTGCTGCTTCATGCAATCTCTTATGATTCAAGGGTAATTTAACTAAGCTCAGACATTAATTTTGAATTATCTCAAGAGAACAATGCTCTATATAATGCAGTGACTCTGGCCAATAAGACAAAATAATTTGAATTTTTCCTATGTAAAGTAATATGTGGAAGCAACTGCAACCATTACAATTAATATTCAGTTATATGCACAAGAGAAATCTGCTGCTCTTTCAATACCAGAATAGAACAAAACTAGTTACTTGACTTTAATAAACTACATTTGTTACTAAGTGTAACAAGGTGGTAGAGGCTTATAAAAGTAAGCTGAATAGTGCAGGCTAAATTTCCAACTTGGAATACCTGAACCTTTTACAGAGACAAACAGAACTCAGCAAAACATGTACGTGACTACAGGAAATCTTCAACCTAGTTTATAGTAGGCTGAAGTTACAATTTGCTTGTAACTTCAATGATATTAATTAACACACATGCAAATCAGTGTAACAGCCACAGGACAGTAAGATTAAAAAGTTATTTTGAAGTAGGTGAACTCTTCTTTTGTCTTCCATTAATATTGTATGTAACAGCAAAATAGTTTTTCCAGCAAGTAAAATCATCAAATATTGCTTTGATTTTAATGCTCTGTTATTCCCAGCAGGCAGGAAAAGACGCAGCACAGAAAAAATGTGTTGAACAGATCAATGGCTACATGAGCATTTCTTTTTTTAAATGTAAATATATTATGAAGTTTTCTGCAATGAATAAAACACCTTATGTCAAACTTAGAAACATTCAAAGAAATGCATCTGAACCCAGGCACAAAATAAGTATTCAAATAACAGTACCTACCTGAAAATACATCTACTAAATACAGAGGGTCTTTGACTCTTCGAAGTCCGCATATCAAAAGAAACATATGTAAACTGCCTGTATCTGTAGAAATCTCTGTAACAAATAATGTAAAAAGTCTGAATGCAGATAAAAAGATGAACACTCCAAATTGTTTCATGAATGAGCACATAAAGTGGTAAAAACAATAATGGGGTGGATTCTGAAAAATTCCCATTATTGTTCCCTCTGTTTCTTGTTCTCGCATCAATCCTCGAATCAACTCAGTGGAGAATTTAATCATGTATATCATATCATAGGGCACAGGAGTTTATTTCCAGGGGCAGTGAATGTGCAGGACTTGGAGAAATGGTCAGTAGCTGCTATTCTTGAACACTAGAACCCAGCTTTGACTGACAAGGCAAGTATACAAATCAGTGTGTTTCTCAATTTTTCTACCCATAAGAAGAAAAAAAAAATCACATCCATATAATAACTCAACACCTGTTTCAAGGATATTGTGAGGTTTGGTTAAACAAAGGCTGTAGGGATTTGATCTCTTGATCTGACACTTTTTGTTATAAAAGATCAAGTAAATGTCCCATAGTTATCTATCCCTAATATGCCAGCACTGCTACAGAATAATTAACTAGAAGTTAAATTATAGCAAAGCATTTATTTTAAACTTATTGTTAAGAAACACAAATGAAAAATAACGTGGGAATAAATCTCAACGTGGGAGTTTTTAACATTGAAAATCCTTCTTGCAAATACACAGCAACAATCCATAAAAATAATTTTGTCAGTTATATTAGGAAAAGAAGATCTGATGGATGATAATGCAGTTGCCATTGGTTCTATGACAGCACAATTAATTCAGAACGTACTTCTGGAGAAGGGTCGCTATGTGATGAACTTTGGTAAAATGTGTTTATGATAAAACAACATAACTCAAAATTGCTGAATGAACACGCATACAACAACATAATTTAATAAACACTAGAGTGGTTGAAATGTTCATGTCTGATTTACTGAACGAATCGGTTTGCTGTCCTTCAGTTCACCTATTTATTGAGCTCATGGCAAGGATGGATGACACGTACTATCTAACACTAGGCAGTTCAACAAGGAGTATCAAACTGCTGCTGTTCAGCGACAGGCTGTTTGTGGGACATTAATGCATGGGTCCCACACCAAGGCTATGTCCCATAGCCACCAGGAGGGCTGTGCTGCATGGTCAGAATGACTGTCTCTGGGATTTATGATCAACAGAGGAAGGCAGCAGGACAGTTGTGGTGACATGGTGATCTGCTGCTGCTAAACACTGCAGAGCTCCCTGCTCCGAGGCATCCTCCTCCTCCCTTTCCCTTCCACTTTCCACCAGTTGCAGGAACAATTCAGCTGCTTATACAACATCACTGAATTGCTGCAATTTGTATTTTGAGATCACTCAAACCTGGTACCAGCTTACATTTCCTCATGATGTTGTATACCTTAACTGCAGGGTCTGCTCCAGGGTGGAAGAAATATGTCCAGAATATCACAGATTCATAGAATGGTTTGGGTTGGAAAGGAGCTTAAAGATCATCTAGTTCCATGGGCAGAGACACCCTCCACTAGAATAAGTTGCCCAAAGTCCCATCCAACCTGGCCTTGAACACTTCCAGGGATGGGGCATCCACAACTTCTCTGGGCAACCTATTCCAGTGCCTCACTACCCTCATCAAAAAATCTCCTGCAGTGGACGGATCTTCATTATCCCCTCTTTCTTCTATGTGTGCCGGTGGAGGAGGTATCAGCTGTGTGGCCATGGTTCCACTGCAGACTACACTTGGAACCAGCCATCTAACTCCTTCTCAGCCTCCCTGACATTACGTTGCCTTCTCACTGCCTCCTGCGGCTCAGCCACCGCTGCATGAGGTCCTCCTCCACCTGGCACACCTTGTGCAGGCAGGTCTGTCTCCCATCCCTGCCCTGGGAGAAAGGTCCAGGCACGTCCTGCAGCCTCAGGTCTGTGCTGCAGCCTCTGTCTTCAGCAGCTCCGTCTGGGTGGAGGCATTGGCCACGGCTGGGGTAGATGGTGCAGACTCCCTGGCCAGAGCTGCAGCCTTTGCTCTCAGACAAGTGCCCACCGTTCTGCCATTCTGCCCTTCCCTCATGTCAAGGATCTGGATTAACATGAGCTCTGCATCAAACCTCTATTTTGTAGGACGGGGAGAATCAAGAGAGTGGCGATTCACGACATACTCAAGTGCTATTGCTTTTAAAATTAAAATCCAGCTCAGGGACTTTTAAATGCTCCTCGTCACAGGGTTCATTACTGAGTCTGTTTCATTTAACTTAAACAGCCTGAGTTGTTGAGAGTGGCTGCAGCAGACATGGTAAGTAATATTTTACTGGTTATTGGACCAAGAAATAATTTGTAATTTATAATACACAAACATTTGGATTGAAAAAGCCATTCTTCTGGTGCAATGGGCCATTAATACTATTTGTTTTTGAGACATGCAGCAGTGATTTCAATTCATGACATAAACTCACACAAAACAAATTACTAGAAAGTGTCAGCAAAAAAAATCAGATTGCATTTTAACTATCCATATGGCACAAATATTCATTTTAAACTATGAACTCCCACCTATCGTTGTTCAGCTCTGGTTATTTTGGAATAAACTTAAAGTTAGCACTGAAAGCTCAGTCAGACAGTAGTGAGAAACCAAGTCTTCCCATTCTCATGTACAGACTACAGAATTATTGTACTCTTGATGTGACACTACACTAATCAACGTTTACTATGCTTGAAAAAAATGCTTCTTTTTCTCTCTTAACACCTTTCTTGTTTCTATGTCATAGCTTTCAGTCTTTTCATTTTATCAGATGAGGGTTTAAAGTGCTCTGACAATCTGCCCTAATAGCCCAATTCTGCGCAGTCCTGACTGCCGTTCTGCTCCCTGTACAAAAACTTGAATCCGACAGACAAACAGGAAACTGGCCCTGCAGACAGTAATTGTACTTTGTAATCTGAATTTTGCCATTCAGTTCCCATGGCATTTAAAGGTACTTCTCCCAAGAATCTCATCAATAAGAGTCTAATTATTTCACTAGTGAAATTACCTAAAATAATATTTATTAATGAAAATAGCCCACTTATTTCACCTTTATTATTTTGAAAAGACATTCACAAATTTGAACTCTCACTGCAGACTATCCCCTTCACGCAACTTGACAAAGCCCTACTTGTCTATCATGAAATTTTATGCACTTTTCTCTGAAATAGCAGATATTTGGTACACTGGACTACAGACTGGATCCTATGTGGCATTTTTAAAAACTGTCATGGAAGGGCTAGTCAAAAAAGGATTTGCCTCTGCCGTTCAATTTTGTGAACTGAGAGTCAGTTGTAGTTTTATTTTATTGTATGCTGTAGATCTTAGTCATCACCTAATTCATTTTCACAGGCAGACTTTCCCCACTCAATCCACTTAGAAGCATATAAAGACATTCCTGAGAAGACTGCATTACCAGCACATCACTGCCACTGTTTACTGCTGGGAGTTTACTCATTCTCTGTCTACTTAAGATCAAACTTCAGCAGCACTTGTGTATCTCATTAGCTTTCTGCTCATTCACTCACAATGGTTAAATTCACACAGCACGATGATGCCTGCATCAGTTTTTTCCCACCTGTTGCTTTCTCAAGCCTTGCTAGAATCCCTGCTGTGGGGGGAAAAAAAAAAGGTAGCCAACTGTACCAGAATGCAATCATTTTAGTATGCTTTGTCCTCACAAGAAAAAGAAAGGGGAACATATTAAGAGAATAACTGCAATAGCTGCCCTTACCAGCTATAGCCATCAGCTGGGTGAAAACTGCTATTTGAAAGAAGACTTTCTTTCCTTTTCCTTCGGCTTAAACAACACTTTCAGTATGTGAATTTTTGCAATCATTCTGCCTTCCCCAGGTAGGCTCCTTAATCTGTAATAAGATACTACCGCCTTGTGTGATTCAGTTCTGAAATAGAAATATATCAGTATGGCACAATCAACTGATTTGCTCTTTTGATACACTCACTGTGTCACTATCTTGTTTGAATGACGTGCAAACACCCAAATAACAAAAAAATGCTTGTGTCTGTTTCTCCCCATTTCTGTTAGTGCTACAAAAGCAAAGATTGGAAACAGCACACTGTGCTTCATTATGTCTTAGCTCATGCATCCATCCTTCTCTTTGCTTTGCAAAGAAAATACAAAATGGAAAGATTTGTACATAATCACTGGCAATAAAAAAAAAGACTGCATGGTACATGTTTTCCAGCCATCCTTTAGAATCACTATACACTAAATGCAAGTCAAACCTTGACACTGTAATCAACATCTCCTTCAGTGTCAACAATAATTATTTAATGTCAGTAAGAGATGCTCCTTTAAGCACACATTTTCAGGATTTGTCTATGGCTGATTTGTTACATTGGCTTTATCTATAAAAAACAGCTGCACATTGGCTACAGCTAGTCTTGAGCCTGCTTTGCAGGTCACCTGTTTAGCAAGATGTGAGCGGTCAAAACAAGAACAGTGATTGACAGGATTATGAAAACTCATTCCTCTCATCAGCTTGACAGGATGCTGTCCTTATCTGCCACGCAGGACCACGGGGATGGTAACAAATGAAGTGCAGGTGAGCTGAAATCAGACAGACACAGTGGAAGATTAAGACTGACATGGAACTCCCACCGTCATGCAACTCCTTTTTCATGATGGAGCTGAGGCAGTACTATGCCGCTCAGAATTGAAACAGCAATGTAGCACTGGCACTTAAAAGTTCAGAATGGAATTGCACGGTCCAAGGGGTATCTAACTGCTGTGCCAGTGTATTTGTTGATAGTATTAGAACCTGGCACAACATATACTGGCTAACAGATGAAATGTGATTAATACTCAGGATTCATGTTCTGCTGACTGTGATTCTGAGTCATAGTGTAGCCAGGAGAAAGTTTCTCAAATCTAGATTCATCCATCTAGACTTACCCACTCATCTGCAAACAGGTTTAATAATTGCTTGACGTGAAGCAACGGCACTGGGTTTAACTTTTGGTAAACTGTTTTGAGGTCTTCAGTTGCAAGACAGAATGAGAGAATGGAGTATATTAAAAATGGAAAACATTTTCATAATGCAACACTGGAAATAAGCAGTTTTTTATTTAAGATTTCATTGGCTCCTAGTTTGTTTCTTATCTAAAACTGTATAACTGTTTGTCACATCAACTATTTTATGGCACACTATGACAGTATGCAGTTCGTTCTTCATAAAAATCTGTACTTAGGTGCCAGGATAGCAAAACATGAACACAGACAGCTAACACAAAAGCCTAAATCATTTCTGAAGCATTAGTAAGGACATTGTTTTTCCAAGAAATGCAAGAATAAGTAGAAGTGTTATCTCAACAGATTTTGAAAGAGCAGATTCATTTAACTCCATCCCTCTAGGTACTATCAGGAAAAAATGTAATAATCATAGATGTACAGTAAAAATAAATATATTACTGCAAATCTTTAATCTTACTGAAAAGCTGCAGGCCTCTAAGTGAATGAGTAATATCAAGCATTAGCTTGCTGAGAGGTAAAACAGCAGTTTAAGAACATCTTAAGTGAGCAATTTTCACACCACTTGCTCAAATAAAGACAATAAAAATATTTTTCTTATTTAAAAGTCTCCACTGTGCTTTTGTAAGATGTTTTTGAAATCTCTAGAGAGGAGAAGAATATAAAAAGGAACAATGTGATTTTTCATTCAAAGATATTATTTTGGACCTGAACCAACAATCTCACAAAGCCGAAGTTCTTAAAATGTGTTCATTCCTTTACAGCTGAAAATCCAATTTATAGTAGAGGTTAAGTATATTTTATCAAGTATATCAACATTGGTCTTACAGGTTATAATTGAGGATGAAAAGATTGCCCAGTAACATAAAAAACCAGTCTGAAGTCAAAACACTTCTCATTAAGTCAAGGATGACCAAAAATTTGAAGATTAATTTTCCAACTCCTGATTTCAAGTTCACTGTTGTGTTCTATGGACCTTTAGAGAACAATACCAAGTCTATATTATTTGTGCTTAGTCAGTCTTTGGTTTAGATCAGAAACAAGATGGTGAGAGTGAATAACCTTTCTCATTTTCCTTTCTGTTCACTTTGAACCACAGCAGGTCTTTTACACCTCTCAAGAACCGTTCACCTATCCACCTCCTATGCATCCGAAATTATTAACTGATCTCCTAGAGAAGGAAATCCACAGGTTTATTGCTGAGATTTCAGTCTCTGACTCTGAAGTTTCTTTAACTGAAGGCACTGATGACATAGAACTTGGACAATTCTTAGCCCAATTAGGTCTTATGTCAGCAGCATACTTAATTACCTGCAGATCTCAAACATTTATTAAGGTTTTATGAAGTTGAGCTTTTATTTTACAAAGCAATTGGTTCCTTAGAAAATAAGAGGAAGTGGAGGCAATAACTATATCCAAAGTATTTATACTGCTATTCACAGTCAATAGTGAATAATTGCTAAAGTTGCTGACATGTATGTGAAGACAACAGAAGTTAAATGAACCTGTTAACTTCCAGGGGCAGGCTACTAATCCAGAAAAATCAGGCTGCAAAATTCTCTGGCAATTCTTTTTCCCTGTTTCTCATTATTTCTAACAGATCAGACAACAAAAAAGCTCTATGCTTTCAGATCTGTTGGAGAACAGAGTTTACTGCTGCTATCATATCATTATTTCTATGGTCAGCTATGTATCTGCACAAACTTTTACTATTTAATTTTTCTTATGTGGGTCTTTTCTTCCAGCATAGCTTTAGAAAAATATAATGCCTCTGTAAAACCCTGTCTGTGTCATGACAGGTTATGTAAACTTTTCAAGCTCTGAAAATAGAAGTGCTATGAAGCAGAAATTATCTGAGGAGTAGAAAAATCAAACTACAAAAGTATATTGCATACTTTATTTGATAGTGCAATAAGCATCTGATCCTATGATTCTCTGTCACCTTTCAGGAAACGAGTTTTTAATCTTATCCATTGGGTAGATGAGCTTTCTCAGTTCATTAGTATAGACTTTGTTAGTTATCTGTGTCTTCTAATCACATGATGTCTAAGTGTTTATTAGGGTTTACATCTTACAAGCTTCAGCCACATTCCACTGAAATCAAAAGGAGCCTTTCAACATGGTATGATGACATCAAGCCTGCCTGTGATCTTAAGCAGCTATGCTCCATCCTTGTGCTAAGCTGTTAGAGAAGATCAGTCTCACTGTTCACATTTGCTTAGACTCTCTTAGCATTTTCTGTCAATCAATTTTCAGCAAAAGCCTGAACTTTCACTGTCTCTCTCAAGTCTACAGACAGGCATCTAAAATTGCTAACAAAACTGATTATGCTGTATATAGATTCCTGTATTATAAGGTCAGAGAAAAACATTGTGATCAGCTGGTTTGACCTCCAGAATGACACAGGCTGTAGTACTTCCCTAAACAGTCTGAGTTACTAAAAATACTGAAAAGATTGTCTTCCCAAAGTCTGCGCTGAAATCTGCGCTTGGTTCAGCTTTTTGGTTTGGCTACTGTTGTTTACAGTCTTTCATCCACATAAGACAAACGCTGTGAAGCTGACTGCTAACCACAATGCCAATTAACTTTAAAAGCTCTTTTTTTTGTAGATAAATGTTTTAACAGCCAGCCACTGAAAATACTGCAGCTAGGAGCTAGCACACTAACACTACACAAACATCACCTCTGCAATGCTCATGTCTGCTGCTGAGACTATGAAAAAAATACTAATTTTGTGATTTTTGTACTGAGATTGTATTACACCCATAATAACAACAATAAAAAACCTTTCCCAGCATTGCTTCAGTTTGTATTAGGTGATTGATATTTATGTTAACAACCCAAACTATCAAATGAAATGTACAAAACGCAGGATTTCTTAGATTTTGGTTTAGTAACATTCACATTTGGGGGCTAGGCATGGGGAGAAATCTCCCACAGTAAAATGTACTTGATGCATTCTGCCACTCACTTAATCTACCATTAAATTATTTTTCAAGCCATTACACTGATTTAAAGAGACTATTTATGTACTGGTATTACATTTAACATGAGTCAAATGTTAAGGCTTTTCTACGACTGAAAAAAATCAGTACAAAGAATATTCATAAGAAGTCTGTTCTATTAAAAAAAGGCTTGAAATATTCTGAAGAACCTATTTCATTTTAAAGAATAACTTGACAGTGTATGGCCTGATCATCAAGCATGTTTAACACTGATGCCTCAATTGTATTATAATTTGCATTGTAAGGCATGTGCTATTTCTTTACATTCAGTCCTGGGAATCCTGAATTTGACAAATGTTCCAGGATACTGCTAAAGGTACAAGCAAGAGTTATCTGGAGAAGTATTTCCCACAAAAATCATTACATGCTGTTAGATACAGAATAGAACTTCATGAAAAAAGTCTTTTAAAAAAAAGGATCATAAATGCCATGAGGTGAACAAGATTGGACAGCTTTATTTGCATAAAAGCTAGGGAACTTTTCAAGTGCACGTCATTGTGCAAGCCTACACTATCAAACTCGTATTCTTCTGAGCAAAACTGCCTTCTATTTTTGATAGTTTTCTACTGATTGCTCCAAGTTTAGTAGAATTTTAAACCCTTTGAAACTGCAAATCCCTGGAAAAGCAATTCAGTGGGAACTCCTAATTAGGCTGTGGTAAGCATGAAGGTACAGCCAAAAAACCTGCCTCCATGTGCAATATTAAAAGAAGTGGAAACTGTAGGTTGCCACAAGAGATGGAAATAGAGACAAGACTGATAAGATAAATGAGATGAAACAGTCATTAAAAACAATACTGAATAATCTTACACCAGTTTTCAAGTTATTATTTAAAAGGCACAGATGTTAGAGTCACATTTTAGTTTGCTTTTCATGTACATTATGAATTATTTTGCACTTTTGCATTAGTACACATTAGGCAAAGAACTGTCTCTAATATATTAGATGAAATGCACTTTTGGGGGAGCTTCCCCCTTCTCAATCTGTTGATTGCTCTTTTAATTATAAAATGGTTGGACATGAGATCCAATCAACACTAAGGCTGTGCTAGCAAGTGACAAATCATTTCACTTCAGAAAATTATTAATCTTAGTGGTGCTGTGCTTGTGTGCCATGATTTACTGAGAACAAAATAACCTCACAATGCTCAATTTAAAATTGGACACCGGTTTTGAATAATGGCACACATTTACTGATGTGATAAAGCAATTGACTAGTGAGGATTCATTTGTACCAGAGGGAGCAGCTGTACTATCAGAGATCAGATTGAAATATTTTTACCACAGTAAAATGCCTACAAATTCTTCTTTGGGGGAAAGGCAGCTGTAGCAATTAAAGCATTGCCAAGATCAGGTGACTCTAAATTAGGTCATCTGCCTTACATGACATTACATTGGTGAAAATAGAGACAGGCTCTAGATCAAGACCAAATAATAAACCATCAACACTTATTTCCCTTCTTTGCACTTCTTCACCTCACCTGCTCTTCTGCAAAAGACATCCACAGTTTCTATCACACCGCTGTAAAGCGCAGCATGCTCAGGTATTGCTGCTTCCGTCTAGCTTACCTCCTAAGGGACATTGACCCATATGTTATGACCATATTACCTTTTGGTGTAATTCAGCCCTGGGCAGACCAGAAATCTGGAGGCAGGCTGGGTAGTTTACTAACCAGACTAATCTCATCAATATTCTGCCTGAATCTAATATTAAGATGTTTTCATTTTTCTTATCATTAAGTCATCTTCTTATATAATCAGTTAACCTTCACATTCTAATTTTTTTCATCATTGACATCTACCAAGAATAAATATAGCGAGTACAGAAAAAAAGTGAGTTTTACCTGCATTTTGTAGAAATCTATACCAGTCAAATGTTTCACTGGGTGTAGTCTTAATTCCTGTATTGAAAAAAAGAGAAACACAACACATTTGATTGGGTCCTGGATGGCTAAACTACAGTTCTTCAAGTCTTGCCCTAAGAAAACAGTATTTCTGTCAAGCACACCAAATTCCATACACAGCTCTTCCCATCTCAAGCTTTTATCTTCCCAGCTATGTTGGGTTGTTTGCACAATCCTTCCGTAGTCATCAGAATGAAATTAAATTGAAAATTCTGCACAATCACACAGTGTATGAACTTCTTTAGCAACCCACGGAATTAAGCTTAATTACATCATGATAAATATGGACTTTTAAAATCTACATATGAGATAATATTATCTGAGAGACCTCATTATTCCAGAAGAGATACAGGTCAGCTGAGACCCAAGTCCTTAACATACGGCAAAGGAAGTAAATTAAATTTATATTAAAATTAAATATTGATCAAAACTTAATATTAATTTACTTGATTTGCCTTATGTTAAAGATTAATTATTTCACTAATGAAATTATTTTATTAATTTATTTAATCTCTTAGTTAACTATTACCTCACAGGGGACTTAAATATATACTAAATATGGGCTAAATAAACCTCACAATAAGTTATTTCAAAATAACAGTTTAAAAAATAACTTTATTTTCTTTGACAGTGAAATATATAAAACAGAATGAGTTTTGGAATCTGTAGACAATTTAGATGAATAAAATCAGGAGCTATAGCTTAAGTAATTGCGTCTAAAACGCTGAGCTGAGTGTTCCCTAGACTACTCACTTAAGTAATATACTTTGGATTCGATATTTGTTGGGTGTTATTACTCTGGAAATTCAACTCAGAGCATTTAAAGAAATTTAGAGTTTCAGAGAATAATTGTTCAGCATCAAAACTTCTGTATGCTTTGGAGAAAGCTCAGTGTTACCTTAGCTTTCAGATTCCAACTACAAGGCATCGGGGAAAACTTTTTTTAAAAGCATCAAATGAGCTTAAAATGTAGGGTAAGAGACTGAAATACTGCCTAGGTTAACATCAATGGCAAAAAGCTCAACTTTTTGAGCCAGGACTTCAAACCCCATACTCATGTCAGCAAAATATTTCTGGAGCAAAGAAAATAGATATATAAACATACAGTTACTAAACACATGATTCAAATAAATTGAATACCTTAACCAATATTTCAAAATTCTCACCTTGAGTTTGGACATATATTTTCTTCCTAGCATCTGGCTTTAAAGAGAAGGAGAAGAAAAGTGACTTTCATAGTTCACCATAAAAGATCTGTTCAATTCTCAAAAAAGCCCAACTAGTATAATGAAATGCACATCAGCATGATTTTCTTTTGACTATTAAAAATAAAAACACACTATTAAAAAGATACATTTATATAACACCAAAAGCCAACAGTCAGCAATTTAAATTACATTTACTATGAACATTTACAGTATCAATGAATCAATTTTGCAATTAACACAATTACTAAGTTTTATCTCTGTATCGTTTCTCACAATCATTAACCTGCTTATTGTACAGAAAATTAAAATATTTC
Organism: Aramus guarauna; assembly: GCA_013400195.1. Lineage (NCBI taxonomy): Eukaryota > Metazoa > Chordata > Aves > Gruiformes > Aramidae > Aramus > Aramus guarauna. Next base: position 1,765,446 of record VXBL01005970.1, on the reverse strand, counting down.
CCTAGAATGAAAGGTTTTTCAATTACAGAACCACCCTAGTTCCCAAAAAATGCTAGTCTTGAAAGAAAAATTATAGCTGGTTTTGAAAGCACAGTCTACATTTATCCATAATAGAATTTTTAAACACATCAGGCATGAAACAAACCCCATGTACCTCTAACCTCTTAAAAAATTGCTGTCAAATATGCATAGACTTGTCTATACAGGAAAACTGGCCAGTAAAAATTATTGCAGAATATTCCCAAATAAAAATTACATAAGAAATTATTTTAAAATAGCTATAGTAAAAGAGGTAATTACTACATTTCCAGAGTTACTCCTGAAGTGCTACTCTGCTAGTTATTTAATTTAGGTGATCAAATAAGCAAATTCTTATTGCAATATCTTTCTCTAAATCCACCCATGAATTTGTGTAATACTTTTTTTTTTTTTTCCCCCCACAAAAACATGGAAATATTCTTGGGATCTTTCCACATTGAAAAAAAAAATCAAAACCAAAACCCAGTAACACTCCCCAGCAAACAAGCAGTTTTTTGAGCTCAAAGTATTGGTGCAAAGCTTTGTGTTCGGACAATTCCGAGTTGTTTTAAAAGCACTGGTTGCAATGCCAGTAAAGGAGTGAGCTAAGGAAGGTGTTACTCAACTGGTGTAGTCACCAATAGATTTGCTCAAAATTACCTTGAATATTTCAGTTTGAAATTACATTCTTTCACGCAGTTCACCTAATGCTGTTGCTTAATTTAACATTGTAGCATCCAGAAATGAACAACTTTCTTTCCAGTACCAATCTGCATTCTTGAGACTAAATCTTGCATCCTTTCAGTGCCAATTTCATTTCTTAGAGAGGCACCATCCCCGCAGGCTGCGACTCTGTGAGTCACTATTTCCCTGCCATGGCTCTTTCTAGAGAGCAGATGGGAATAGGACTGCCAGGTTGCCCCTCCAACCATTCCACTTCCGAATGGTAGGTTACACTGCTGATACACTGCTGAACTCTTCAAGCTAAATATTGCTATGCAGACTCGTTCTCTTACTGTGTAAAGTTGTTGGAATAACATAGCCGGAGTTAACCAAGGCAGAGCATCACATATACCAGCGCATCGTGTCAAGCTGCACATTAGTCTTCCCTTCTCCTCTGCCACCCCACCCCACCCTGAGCAGATTGTGCAGTCACACCTGCAGGATAATGACTTGAAGGCAGGAAAAGAACTTGTATTAGCAGAAAAAGAATTAATGCAGAAACAAACTGTTAAGCAACCAATTCCTGAACCAGTCAGCTCAGGAAATAAGCCAAGGAAACATTTTTTTTTTTTTTTTTAATGTGCAAACATTTTGATTTTCCTCTATCACTCCTATGTGACTGCCCCTGCAGTCCACTTCCCAGTCATAACAGTCTATTGTAGTTATTAAAAATGAACTGGAAAAAGAAATTGACAGAAAAGAGGTCATAAAAAAAGTGAAAAGTCATCAACAAGCAGTTCACAGATGGGAAGGAGGTGGTGTCTGAGAACCAGAGTGAATTAACTAAGTCCCACAAACTACATGAACAATCAGCAAATCCACACATAAATGAAGTGGGGGGAAAATAACACTCTTTACACTACAGTGGAAGACTAAGGATATTCTATGGACTCTATCTTTCAAAAGCTGTATGAACTTTTGTGTTCAAAGCATTTAAAAACAAGAAAAAATGGTTTAATGGGTTATTTTATTACTTAACATTTCTTGGTCCTTCTCTTAGCTATGAAGTAGCATTTTAAATTATATTGGATCTTCCAGTCCTAAAAATCTTTGCAAACAATGGAGACAGCATTGCAAGCTGGAGGCCAACTTCAGAATTTAAATTTGCAGGACAAGTGGGATAGCTGAAATTCACAGCTAGGAAAATTCACAGCAAACCAGAAAGTGCAAAAAGCAGATGGGGCAGAGGGCAGCTTAAGCCTTGCCTCCATAGCTGACATACCGCACAGTTCTGCCTCAAAAATCTGGTGGGTGAAGATGGGCTTTTAGTTGCCTAAACCCACTAAGTTTCAAAAATAAGTTTAAATTAAGCATCTGGTTTCACGCTCTGCTGCACCTTTAATGGCTTACGAGGAGTAAATATAAACCTGCCAGGGCTTGGATCATCAAGAAGAAAATAGCAGGAATACTGTGTAACAGGGCGTACAGATGTATTCTTACTTTATAGATCAATTTTCTGTTATGTTCTTTATTTTATATGGTCTTGAGCAGAATGGAAAAATGAAATTGAATGCTAATAAAACTGGCTTAGGTAATTCTTATGCACCAATTTTACACTACTGAAATAAAACACTGACCGTAAGCACAAGATCTTTTACAATATTTCAAACTCACTTGGAATACAGATTATTACAAATTCTGTATTATGTACTACATAATTAAAGATAATTTATCCAACGTAATAGAAAAGAATTTGCTGGAAGATACAGCCCTTGAGCACAGTCCAATTGCTTACATGTTCATAATTTAAATTCTTAATTGACTGTCTAACTAATAAAGCACACATTAGAGGAATAATGCAGTTCATGTTACTGTGAGTTAATATGTAAAAAGTGTTAATATCTTGTGACCTAGGTATGGAAAGATGTATTCATACTCTTCACTGTTTGAAAGTAAGTGTGGGGCATTTGGTCTCACCCTTTATATGAAGATATAGCTGGAAAAAGAACTCAAACCCTAGTATTTAAGACACAGGTCAGCAGGCACTGTTTCAGATTAGGACTTGACAGACTTGCCTCCAGTTCTCTGTCTGCCACAGACCTTTTCTAAAACACTGAGTGAGTCTCTTAGGCCTGGAGCACAAAAGTGTTTAGGTAAAAAACAATCAAAGTTACGTATTTAAAAACAGTTGAGGTGCTGATGTCAAAAGGACTTCAAAGTTCAAGTTTGTTTTTCCTCCTTATACTTTGTTACTTTTGTCTTTTTCTTGCATAAGATCTATGACAGAAGCTGTGTCCTTCTCATGTTTACCCATCATGAAGTTCATTGTAGTAATATTAAAACCAAATTATAACTCCTATACCTGCTCACGTATCCTTTTAAAACAAATAAATAAATAAAAATCAATTCATGCTGAAACAAAGTATTGAATATTAAATTGTTCTGTGGTGCAAGCTCCACCTCTAAATGTTTTTTTTTAGGCAAGGGTGTATTATGATGCAAATTAGAACTGAAAAGACACCAAGCAGTTAGTTTCTACCTCTTCCATTTATTGTTCAACTTCAGCTGATGCTTCACAAGAGGAGGTGAGTGGAGCTAACAGCTCACTGCAGCTGGAAGAGGGTGGTCCTGCCCTGGTCTTTTTATCCCAGTATGTTGCCCCTTACTGTCCACCAAATAGTTACTGCTTACCCTTCACTGGATCTGGTGCTCAGTGAAGCTCTCCGTAATCCAGTACAAATCTTTAGCCAACAAGTTAGTTGGAAAGCTAACCTTGCACAGAAAATCAGCTGGGCCATTAAGCTGGATCAGCAAGTCCTGCTGCCTGGTGTGGAATTTTTCACAAGTTACCAGTGCAGCATGACACTACCCAAAAGCACTCCTTGTACTCAAATGACTGGCAGCTCTTTATTGTCTTGCTCTGCTCTTGAGAAACCAAGATTGACAACTGTCTACTTCAAGGGTTTGTCTCAATTTTCTCCACGGGCAGTCTGCCATCAACTCAACCACATAAGGGTGAAAATGTTGACCCAGTCTATTTTCAAACAGGAGCATCAGATACCAAAAATAATTGCACTGAATGTCTGAAGGAGACTTGCAATACCGTGACTGCAATGGTACCTGCTAAATGAAGAGAACCAACCATTATTACTGCCAGTCCTTTGCTGGCTAAATAATCTCCTTAAAATACATTGCCAAATGTATTTAACCACTATGCTGTTGGATAAAAATGATTTTATTCAGTATTTTTCTATATATCAGTCAGCACAGTGTGTTTCAGTTTATTTTCAGAAGGAGAGATGAGTTTTAAGAAAGTTAAGTGCTATTTATGTGCTACATATCCCTCAAGGCCTGGTCAACAGGGCTGTATATCACATATTGCTGGGCTTAGCACAACTTCAATTTTAGCTCTGCAGTTCACCTTAAGAAGTTCATTCTATTTCCAGTGTTGACAAAACAAGTATTTCCAAATTACTCTTCCAAAATCTTTAAAAACTTTTTAGTGAAATTTTGGCAACATAAAGATTATTAAATGATACAAAAAAACCCAATATATGCACATGGCATCAGGAGAGACTCGATAACAACAGCAATGATGAGTTTTAAATGTTACTTCCTGAACTGCTGCATACTCTTTTCACATACTAAACAGCTTTTAAATGCCAGATCTATTTGACCTGTCGAAGTGCATAAATATGAAATGTTTTCTCTGAAAGGAAAAACAGGAATAGAGAATATGAAGATTATTACAATTCTCTAGCATTATTTAGAAAACATTTTAGGAGAATGCATAGTTGATAATACTATAAGCATTGCCATCATCATGTAAACATACCCACTCTGCTGCTGCCAGTTCCTTCATTTTCATCGTGAAAGCCACTGCAAACCTAGTTAAATGGACAAAAATAGTTGGGATCATCTGCTTAAAGTGTTTGAACATAAAGCCAGAAAAGTACTTCAGAAAAAATTCTTTATAAGAACAAAGAGCAGAGGCTTATAAAAATTATTATAGATGGAAAGACAGAAAATAGGCTATTTGTTTCACCTGAAAATATTGGTGAAGCAAATGGTATCACTTCAGGCTTTACAACTTAGACCTTTTTGGGAGTTAAAGTGAGGATTTCTTAAAGTAAGAGAAAATCCAAATAATGTGAACATCCTCTGGTTTATCTAGATTAATATACATAGCTGCAGTAGTGAGTTAGTATTTCTTGTTTGTACATCACCGCAAGTTGCAATTGCCGTTTTCACAAGCAGAAGGCTAGGTAAGAAGGGATCTTAAGTCCAGTTAGTTTCATACTATTGTTATTTGACAATATGCAGTCCCACTATTTGCAATGCATTGCAACTGAATTTAATTCAAATGAGCAGACGGAATTTTTTTTTAACTCCTCCCCCACCAATGTTCTCTCCTTATTTCTAAGTAGTCAAAGCTTTCAATAGGAAAAAAACATTTGAGAGAAAAATATCAGAATTAAATAAACTACAAAAGAAGAAAGATGATCCAGTGACTGGGCTTCAATTCTGGAAGCTCACAGACTTGGGACACTGAGCTCTGTAGCTCTGAATGTTAGGCATGTGCAGTGGAGATGAAATTTGCAGTGCTGAGTTAGACACCTGATATTCCCTTATAATAATCAGGGAACAATTGGGTGCCCAGAAATGAGATTTAACACAGTCATTGTTTCAGGCAAAGAGACCATTACACTAGCCAGGCATAATACTGATAGAACAGCAATTTCACTCTGGTTAAGACTTTTCTTTGTTACGAGAAGAGTGTTTAAATGAATGAACTGGAGAATAGTATATGAACACCATCTCCTCCTACTCTGTAATGTATATAAATCAGAATGCCAAAGTAAGAACAAGCAAACAAAGTGTACTCAAATAACTTAATGGCTAGGGTTTTCATCTGAGAGGGAGAACTCTATTCCCAAGCTTATTCCACTTTTTCCCTTATGGCTGTTTATAACAGCTCATCTGGACTTGTACTTACGTGCCTTTGGGAAATGTATGTAGTGCACTATCATTCCACATGACAGAAGAGTTATGTCAGGGACCACTTAAAAGCATCATTGATATGAACAGTTTTCATTTTTGGGTGTCTCATTACAGAGAGACTTCAGCCATAGAAGTCCAGTTTCCAAACATACTAGATAAGTTATTCTTACTGGGAGGTTGGTGTAATACCAAGAAGTCATATGAGATATTTTTATGGAGTCGGAGTTAATAAAGAATCTCTGTTCAGAAGAGATCTTAAAAACACGCTGGGCTTTCATGTAGCTTTTAAGTTGTGATGAAATATAAACACATGTTTTGAATGTTCTTAAATGGAACCTTAGCATTAACTAGAAGCACAAATGGGACCATTTCTGAAGACTATCAGTCCCGTGGAATAGAAATGTTTGAATGCCTTCTTCATATGAGACATAATGTGTCTGCTCAGGAAAATTCCTTTTTTTAAATTGCTTTTACAGATACTGAATATAAAACAGCAGTTATCACATATTACACTTATAATTCTTTTCCATAGAATTAATGTAATATTTCTGTCCTGAGCCAACCCTATGACTTCTTAACAGCTAGAGGTGAAGCACATTGCTAAGTCACAACCAGAATACTACTTTTACATTGGAGATGTTATGTTATAATTTGAGGACATGAAATCATAATCATTCATTAGAAGTCACATAAATGCTGAATTATAACTCCTACTTTTGTTTGCTGAAACAAACCTTATTCCCATAGATTTGTTTCGTAGTATCTGCTTTATGGTACCACAATGAATTTCACATATACAACCGGACAGCTTTAAGGTTATTAAAGCCTTTGCAAATGCTTGTTTTGTCAAGTTGCACATGCTCCCCTTCCAGTTTTTGCAATTATACTTCCAATATATCACATTAACAAGCAGAAAAAAACGTTGGTCCTAAGTCTACAAAATACTGTTCAATAGAAAAAAAACACCCTAGAGGAGTACAACCACCATTTAGAGGAATTTGATTAAAAATGAAACACTCATTATAAAGCCAGACAGTGTTCAATACTTTGTTTTATGGAATGTGGTGGTATATTGTACTGGACAAGCAATCTACAATTCATGGTACTTTCTACTTAGAACCCTGCAATCAATAAAGAAAAAAAAAAATCAATGTTTCTTTTAATAACTATGCAATGAATAATACTAGTGATAATATTGGAGAAGGGAACCATTCAGAATAACTTCTAGAAAGCAGAATTACTTTTCCTGTAGCAGAGAAATTATTATGAACTCTGTAAGGATGCAGTAATATATTTTGAAACGTCATAGGAAATCCAAGCTACTAAACTATACTTCAAGTTCCTAACTTAATTATCATTGAAAAAATTCAGTAAAGCATAGCTTTTGCATAAGCTATATTAGCTATATTTGTGGCAAATAATATTTTAAACACAGAACTGGATCAAATGGACACACTCATAGATTCAGTTTTTATATAATTTTCATTTTGTGCAGTGCTTAAATTTAACTGACATACATTTTTTCTTTTCCTTCAGACCTGTTTAAATAATAACTTCTGATTAGTTGATAACAAAAGTAAACAAGTATATAAATTTTGTCTTGAATGGGGTCTTGAGTTGCTTTTCAACTACAAGTCACACTAAGACATGCCCTAATGATTTTTCAATGAGTGTGATTAAGTGCTGTCTTTAAAATCTGTTTATCTACCACATTTTACAGGGCACTATAGACAGAACAACATATCTATGCCAGCGTTAAGTTAGCTAATAATAGCTAGAACATACAAGGGTATTAGCAAAGATAAAACTACAAGATAGAAGCCTGTATTCTGCATGTATTTCCTCCCTGCTAACCTGAACCAAAATCCATATTGCCGTATGTGAACCACTGTAGTTGTCTGCCTTAGCTAGAATGCTGTGATGAACAGAGATAATATCCTGAGCAAGTTCTGTTCAGCAAGATACTTAAGCTCTGCTAAAGTATGCCAGCAGTACCACCGGATTTGATAAGACGTTCCAGATGCTTAAATTTTATCACACCTAGTACACTCAGGGACCCTTTTCGCTTATGCAGAGCTCAAGTCTGGAGTGATGACTCTTCAAATACTCAAGTCACCCATCACAGTATAGTTCCATGAGGCTGAGTGACTTGCTGTAACAGCTTACTGCCACCAAAAAGACAGACCTTTCTGGTTTTTAGTCATTGTCTCTGATTTCTGAACAGTTCTTGAACTACATTTGATAACTACACTGACATGTCACTGGAACTTTTCTGGACTTTAAAATATCCTGAAAATACTCCCTTGTCAATTCACCTAAAAATTGAGAGAATTTGCTTAAAGACTTTTTTCAGTCTCTGCCTGTTTGTTCACATATCTAGAGAAAGGATCACATTAGCAGGAAAAAGAACAAAAGCTCTTTATACTTGAGTCATCTGCTTTCCAATCAAGCACTCTGTCAACAAGCTAAATGCCAGGCCTCCCAGACAGGTTTGACTCTGTGATGCAACAGGACAAATGCCAGTTATTTATAGTTGTCGTCTCACTTAAGTCAAGCTATTGGGCAGCTTGGTCTGTATGTACAAGTAGCACTTAATGCATAATATGTGTTAGTTTCAATACAGAATATTTAATATGTTTGAATATATGTAACGTAAACCAGAATTTACTAATAAACAGAAGTTTTAAACAAACAACTTGGAGCAACATTTAGCACTAAACAACCTGGAGCAACACTTAGCACGTCTGGCACAGGACCTTGGCAAATGAGATCCAACCTTGTTTAGGCTAATAATAGTACTACAATAAGATTTAATGAGAATATTCACACCTCCACTGCTAATAAAGATTTGCTATTTAAATAATCATACTTCTACCACTAATTCACCCTTAACCACATCCACTACTAAAGATTCACTATTTAAATACCAAATATCAGTCATTTCATGGCCAGGATAGTTCTGTCTAAATGAGAACTGCATAGATATTGTTGGAGATACTTAGATGTGCATTTGTTTACCTAAATGCAAATATAAACAGTCTAAAATAATTTTTGTAAGAAATTAAAACTTGATTGCATAAAATTGTATCCATTACAAACACGTCAAACTACAGTCAAGTTGCTACAGTCCACAGTTATACTAACCATCAAAGGCTGTCTTTATAATGTCTACCCATAAAGTAGATTATTCTACAGAGAAATATCCTGCCAAATCCCAGGTTAAGTATTCTTGCTATTATTCTTCTCATTTCTTTTACCTGCCTTAGAATTTTATATCCTCATCACATGCATAGCTCTACTATTCTAGAAAACAGTTACGATTCAGTAGACAAAGCACAGGATTAGTTAGCAAGAGTACAGATTTCATTAGCTTTTAATGGGATTTGAGTCTTTTTGAAAATTCACAGCCCAAGAGACCAAGTTCACTACCTCTGCCAACTCTTATACAGACAAATACCATGAAACAATTCTAACAGAGGAAATATAAAATGAACAGACTGCATACAGACTGTATTTTATGAAGAAACTGTTTTTTCCACCACTGAATCATAAAATAATATGTAAAGATCATGGGGATTTCAAGTAGTCTATCCTTTGTCCGCTGGTCTACACATCTCCCAGTGATTCCAAGCATTTATGGAACAGTTCCTGAAAGATCTGCTATTACAAAAATGCAATTTCCTGTCATAAACCTTCCACACATGCTTTTACCTGGCTTCTCCTAGTACTGCTCCCATTATCCGATGTTTCTCTTCACATTTGATATCTTCATTTACGTCTGTCCCACCAAAGATGATTCCAAAAGGAATTCTGCTACCTGCAAAGCAATGACTATGATGAGAAGTTGACCAACATATCAAGGTAATGACTAGAAGGGGACATTAAGAGTGAAAAATTATATTGATAACACTGTATCACATATGTAAGCAAAAGCCTCTGAAAAAGAAACCTGGAGAAACTTTAATTTTTATGGTTCTGGCACTGAAAAAACCCATATAATAACTACACACTTTCACAGCAAGTCAGTCTCTTGTGTAGCTATGAGATTTTCTTTGCCTTTTCCATGCTTAGTAAAAACAACCAATTGGTTTCTACACTTGGCAGCCCACCAAACAGCATATATATTTTAAATGTTATTCACATTTTAAGAAGATGCAGTACTGCAAAGTTTGGTCCCAGGTATCTAGCCTCAGCCACTCATTCCCTGCCTCCTCAAGCATTCCCATACAGTGGTTTGGGTGACCATCCTACAAAGCTGGCTACTGATTTTTTTATTTTTTTTTAATATTGACTTCTAAAGCCAATTTTACTGCTACAAAAAATGTAGATGGAGCCACACCATGGGAAAAGGTCATTGAATTATATAAGGCAGTATATGTGAACCTGCAACAAAACCAATATTTTGCCTAACTCCATCCCAAAAGATGGATCTGTGTTTATAGTTGGTTGTTCCAAGACCTTCTGTGATCACCCACCTTACAGAAGTTTTTTTAGGATGCCTTACAGTGCTCACAACAGTAAGAGCAGAGGAAGGCGTGTTGGCTGTGGGACAGTCTGTGCACAAGTCCATATGAACATTCAAATTTCAGAGTATCAACAGAAGTATATATATCCTAGTGGGGATGCACTCTGGCAAAAGCCTATTTTTGATACACAGCATCAGAATAAATTCACATTTGCGTAAGGGTAAAGCCACCAAAATAGGGTAGAGTAGCACTTCTAAGCTAACAGTGGCTGGATTTACACGGATAGACAAGGCCAAAGACTACTTAGATGAAAATATAAAAGCCAATAGTAGTGTAAGATTCCTTTCTAATAGTATTTCTTTTCTTGAAGTCAGGTTATTTTTAGTAACTGACAAGTTACCAGTAATGTTCTCCCCTTAAACTAATGAAGATAGCAGACAATAATGTTTACTGTTGATTGTTTCAGCACTGAAAACGATTAAGCGGTCAGTTTTACACCACATTAAGCTAACAAATAACAGACTCATGGTGGCTAATTACTACATGCTGAACATAGTTTTAAATTCCAAATGGGACTGCAGTTTTGCGAAAGAAACAGTCTCCAGTAAGACAGCCTACAAAACCTGTCATTAAGGTGACCAATTTTGTGGATTTTGTAGATTTCTGTAGCTGTAAGAGATGATGCCAAGGTTTCCTCCTGGGTGTGAACAAGAATAATCAAGTTAGGATAATACGCTACACACTGTGTATCAAGAAAGGCAGAAAATATGCTTTGTTTTTTCCCTCTAGCTCTTGGATTGAAGGCAAGAGGGATCAAGGACTCCGTAGACAACACTGTCCTCGCCACTGGACCAATGAGCAGGGTGCCAGAGGTTACTGTGTTGATGGAGGTTCTTCCTCTTGAGAGATAATACAACTGACCTTGCATGTTCATGGCTGTGAAAACTATTGGTGACACTTTCTATAGCTACCCACAGTGTCTTAGCGGGTGTGTGCGTGGAAATTATAGGTTAAATTCAGTGAACTCAAATAATTCAAATTCATGGTTAAAAACAACAAAAAAGAAAATCTTAAATTAAATGGGGAATGAAATAAATATGTTGATCAAGACTGAAAATATACTCCCTATATCTGTTTCACATTTATATTTGAAAATTAAGTGAGCTGTAAGATGAGGCTTTATTAGCATTGCTAATTTCCTCATTACTAAATGAAAGAACAAATAAAAAGAATGAAAGACTAATTGCCATTCTGGCTACTTAAAGACTTTTCTCAGCATTTTTAGATATTATACTCTAATGTTTGTAGGCAAAGAGAATTAATATGCACTATCAAAGCACCACAGCACTAATCTTAAAGAGACTGACTTTCTGCAATACAATATAAAATATATATTGCCTTTCTAATAAATAAAAAAGTAAGTAGTTACGATGTCATCTATTACATGTGTTTATCATACACGCCCAATCATGTAAACAAAGTTCCCAGGATGAGGCCCAAAAAATTGATAGTATGGTAGCAATGGTTATATGACTGTAATCACTAAACTTCTTTAAGGTATTTCTTAATACAGAGTATGGAAAGATTAAATGTTACAAGAATCAGGAATGCCCTCTGAATCACTTTTTTCCTTCCAGAAGTCTACAATAACTTTTACACTTTGACTAGGATCATCACAGCAATCATACTGCTTACTGACTTGCTTTTCACAGATTTCTGTTTTATTTTTCTTTCAGTTATTGCAGATTCTTTTTGGAACAGTGTGACTCTGACTTATTTTAATTACTGAGCTTTAGTAAATCAATCAAGTATCAGGCTTTTTAAAAGCTAATAGCAACAACATTTGGGCAATGCTATGCAAGTTAAAACTGTAATGAGTTTTACAGGAAACATTTAAAATCCAACCTTATTTTTTGTTCCTTAGTAAAAAAAACAAAAAACAACAAACAAACAAACAAAAAAACAAAAACAAAACAAAACAAACAAAAACAAACAAAAAAAGAGATACTTCTAAGACCTTCTATAAGGCTCCTCCAAAACAACTCTAGGTCTTGTCACAAAAAGAATCATCGCTACCTTCCAACAAGAGAAGTCTTAATATATATGTTCGCAGAAATCACCTGACAGGACTATTTTTTTATTTATATTCTAGGATCCCTACTGAAATCAGAGCTCCATTGTAACAAAAGATACACAGGCATGCTCGACATAATCATTCAGGCTTTCTGAAAACCCACCAGCACAAATTGCGGGGGGACTTCTGAAAAACAGCGTAACACAACTTATATGAGATCTGATGAAAGTATCAAATTATGTACCTCTGTCCAAGTAAATAGATTTGTTCAATATGAGTGTGATCTCAAAAATGGATATACACTTGCAATTTCAGTAGGTGACAGCGTCTGTAATTTTGGAAGCCAGTGCTTCTAGTGTATCATTAATGGCAGGCTAAAATTTTGTTCTACATGGCTAGATACAATAGAAAATTTTATTATTTGTCTGATAACATCCTGTCTCCTACAGTTTAGCTAGTATGAACAACATCTCAAAGTTATTTCATGTCCAAAAAAAACCTGACTCATTTTTGAGCAGAAAAAAGAAATTAGCCTCTCGGCTTTCTTCTATTTGACCTCAGCTATACTTAGCCAAGCCATTGTCCTCTGAAAGAACACATTTGCTGAAAGTATCGTAATGTTAATATAATGCTCTTATCTTAATGTAGTTAAAGTACTTAATTATGAAATGCATTATGTGCTTTAAAAGTACATTTATTTAGTTCTCTCCTCTCTGGATCAGATCTCCCATGGAGAAAGATTTTCAGCATTTCTGAATATTTGTTGAAGTGGATAAACAGAATAACTACATTATGTGTGGGTTCATACATTTATAGCCATTTATAAATGTTTGCATTAATTCTCTTCTCTTTCAGTACCTTTTTAAGAGGCATTTTTATTGCAAAATAGAAAGAGGATTACCTTGCAGAAGTCTGCCTCCTTTATAGAGATGAATGGCCACAGCTGCATCAAACTTGTCTGTAGAGATTAGATTTACTATTTCAGTTGGACTTTCATACATGAAAGCATCTTTAAGAATGCAGATATGACCTGCAGCATGTAGATGATTCCTTCGTTATTGGAACAAATAGAAAAAGAAAAAAAAAGATATTATTAATGTTGTAGGCATGCCAGTATATTACATAAGCTTAATCAAAATGTTTTCCCTTAATAATTTTTGCTCCAGCATTCACCTTTATGTTTATTTTGTTCAAGCAACCATGGAGCTATTTACAAGGGATTGTTTTTTCCTGAAAAATCTGTTACCTTCACCATTGTGAAGCCACAGGCACATTTCCAAGCAACATAATCTGCGTTCATTTTAAGGGCTGAGCCTACACAGTATCAACATCACCTTTGGAAATCAGCAGGAGTGAAGTATCATCAGTATCTTTCCTGATTGAGCTTCAGCTTAATATGCTGAAAAGACTCTTTTGAATTCAGTGTGTTAGACATTGGTCTCAAAGATTCTCAGATCCTTGTTCTGGAGAAGGGCCACCGAGTGAAGAAAACACAAGTATGTCCAGCTAATCAATGCTATTAAAAATACAGAACATGTGAAAAAATGAATACATAAATAAAACTGGAGAGTTGAAATTGTGTTCCCTTTCTGTTCAATTGTGAGGTTAATTGCTTCTTTTCTTAGTTTACCCATTTGTAAAACAGGCACAGGATAATTGAAGTATAAGAAAAAAACTACACAAAAGTAATTACATAAATACTTCCACAGTCTTTTTTTAAAATGTCAATTGCTAAGAAAAAAACCTCAGAAGCCCCCTCATTCTAAGTGTCAGCTTACCCATTCATCTTTATATACAGTGGTTCCTCATATTAAAACATTGATTAAAAGACTGCCAACGTCAAGAAACTGATTGATTACAGGAAGCTTTACTTTAGGCATTTTGGTGAGCTTTGTTTTAGCCTTTTCTTTTATAGTCTAGGCTCATAATTCCTCCCATTGAAACCAGAATCAGTTATCAATGTTTCCAATGACATCAGCCAAAAAAACATACAGGAAAAAAATCCATGTTTTGATAGAAGCTAGCACAGTGTATCTGCTGACATGTACTGTTTACATTTTCAATATTATAAAAAGACCACAGGAATGTTTTCTGCTTATTGCATATTGTTCCAGTTGATTTATTTCTCAGAGTGTATTAATTGTTCTGGCATTAAAATCCTGCTAACTCAATAGCTTCTTGGATAATGTCAGCTCTTTCCTTTCCTGATCATTTCATATCCTCCCAAGGAATGTAATTTTCTGTCCTGCAGAAGTTAGTCATTACTGCAGAAATTGGTGCTAAAAATGTTGTAAAATGTCTTGAGGCCTTGGAAGGAATGTATTAGCACTATATCAGAGAGCTCCATTGGCACAACATATGGTGCTGTATTTCTTCCTTATTCTAAAAAGAAACTCATTTTACTTTTAACTTCACCGTTTGAAACAAGACCAATAAATTATAATAAGTACTAATAAATAATAAAATACAGCCAGATTGTAAGCCCCTTATTTACACTGTTGAGCAATTATTTACATCAGTTGTCCCATGAACTTGTACCAAGTACCTGCTTGCCTTTTGAAAGAGGCTCTCAATTTATATCTAAATAACGATGCCCACATCTCACAGCTGTGGAAAAAAAAAATCTCTCGGGCAAATACTGAGGATGCTTGTGCATGCATTCCCTAATTTCACAGGTGCTCATTAAATAGTCTAAAAGAATTTTTTCCCATCAGTATTCCAATTACCATAAATCACTATAATGTACAAGCAATATGTTTGCATATTACAATTAATTTGAAAATAACTCTCTCAGGACATCAGGAATCAAGAAACTCAGCTAGGAATTTCAATCTAAAACATCTTTTTTTTTTTTAATATACTAGGAATGAACATTTTTCTTTTCCTCTATAGTTTCCACAGCTCCAAATCTCACAGCTGAATGACAGCTGTTTCAGCAGTAAATAGAGGGAGACTCCCTCAAGTGTTCCAAAGGCTCATAAAACATGGATTACCTCTATTACTTAATTTTTTTTGCTACACATAATGACTCAGGAGCATGTAAAAAATTTGCATAGAGCTTAAGAAGGAAAAATTGTCAAATTATTCCCAGAATAATTTGAATTCCCAGATGTAAAAAGGCCTTAATCGCATAAACATACCACTGAGTTCAATATGATTAGTCACAGGCTTCAGATTATGCATATATGGAAATGTATGTGTGTAGAACTAGAGTTATTGGGTAGTATTTAAGTACTGAAATTTACAGTGTTATTTTCATATTTTCTAAATAACTTTTCATCTTTATAACCAAAGAAAAGCAGACTATGATTTTCACACATATGCTGCTATCAAGGAACATGATATGAGGGTGCAGCAAAGCTACTGCAGGAGATTTTTTTCTGAAGGCTGATCTGTCTAGGAAGTCACAGATGTCCCTGAATCGAGCCAAGACAGAAGAGATACGTTACCCATATCTTTTCTCCTCCTGGCAACTATGTACTCACATTATCTTGCCATTTCATAAACAAATAAACAAATACTTTCTGAATGAAAAATAAAAATGAACTTGTCTCCTGCTGTCTGTGAATCTAAGACAGCACTGAAAATGCGAAATCTCAAGGGTACGTTTTCTCTCTATCACAATTTTCGATGTCATAGATAAATTTCCAAGTGTCTTAATTACCAGTGATTATTGCTTGAATCCAGGATTTGCCTTGAGCTCTGCCCTATCTTTCCTTTCTACTGAAACTCTCATGGAAGCAAATGGAGTTTGGCTGTCAGATTCCAGATTTTGGGTGTTTTGCTAGGGAGTAACCAAACAGGGAAAACTTCAGTCGTTCAGTAAATTTGAAAGATCATTTCTTAGAGTACATTATGTAAGTCGCTGCTTACACTGTGATATTTACACACATCTGAATATTGGACAAAGTATTTCCCAACCCCACTGATTTTAATATTCAGGGAATTAATCTTTTTTGTTATATTTTTTACACTATTTCGAAATCATGAGGCTTATAAGTGAAACTTATAAATGTCTGCTCTGGATCTATACTGTACGCAGAGGGATATTGCTAAAAGGTACAATCCTTTTCTGACACTTAATTAAAGTGTCAGAAGTTAAGTGAAAACTAATTTTCACTTAATTAAAGATTTCTAAATAAAAACATTTTTCTCTAACGCAACTATGAAATACCAGGTGATGTTTTACAGTGTTTAATTTTTTTTAGATCCTACATTATTGATCACTACTTCTCACTTATCCTGGCTAGCAGCCTTCCCTCCTTCAACCTGAATCAGCAGCAGTTCACAGGTCTTCATACATAGAAATAGTTTTATATTTCCAAACACAGCACGGCTGAAGCTAAGATACAAGCAAGTTAAAAGTACACTTATTTCTAAGGTGCTATAATTTTCAAACTTGCTTTATTTTCCATTATGTCTTCCTCTCAAAAACATGTATGTTATAATTTTCCACTGATATTTCAATTTCAATGGAATTACTTGCAGACAAAGAATGTTTGATTTCTAAAAAGTTCCTGGTAGGTAGATACATGGACACTTGGTGAACAGCACAGAATAGGCTTCATCCAAAAATATTAATTATGTCTTTCCCTAGGCCCTCTATTCTGTAAAGCTATGCATCAACTAATGTTAAATCTATACAGCACAATTTAAAGCTTATTAAGGGAGCAGAGTCACTTCCACTGCCTTTTCTGAAACTTGGCCAGAGCCCAATACTCGCAATTCCCACTGAAGTTGATGGAATTACAAGAGTTGAAACCCTGCTTCATGATCCCTGTTTTCTTTGTAAATTGTCTTAATATTTTTTCATACTTGTTAAAGCAAAGTACTCTTCATTTTATTTCTCTCCCAAACTTCTCCTTTAAACAACACAGACAATTTGTGTTGTCTCAAATGAAGTGCGAATAAAATCCACTGTAAGAACAGAAATTCAAAATGTGAGCGAAAATTGGGAGAATCCTTCTGTCTCTATGTTGTGAAGTCAGTAACTGTCCTTTGTAAGGACAAAATAACTCTGCAAAGTTTAACCCCGCCTTATAAATAGGTCTAGCCATGCAAAACATTTTCAGATGTGGCACACGTCAAGTGCAGGCCATGTAAAGGATTGCACCTCGGTTCCAAAGGTGGAGGATGAACGCCTGCCTTGCAGCTGTCCTGCTCTGGGAATGGCCATGCAAACAAGAGCAGGAATTTACCGGCGCCTGTGCAAACCCACGTAGGTAGGTAACAGACCTCTTCTGATCTACCATGCAGAGAAGAGGATCTCCTGCCGTATGCATGCTCTTCTGTGTGATTTTAATGGTGGCAGATAGGGCAAGACTAAATAGAAGAAAAGTTGGGGCTCGGAATTACTCCAATAAATGTCTAAACTGAAAAATAATTGTAAGGAGGAATGATAAACATTATTGAGTTTGTGGGTTTAATTCTCTTGCAGTTGATTACCTGGAGATTTACAGAACAGCTATTTCAACTGTCCCATTTCAAATGAGGACTGAAACAATGTCCCCCTCTCCAAAAGATATTTACACATTGACAAGATACTTCATCTAAATCTAATTAACTAATTAATTAAAGATTTCTATTCCTCCTTACTACCAAGCAATAAAAGATGAACAGAACATTTCGAGGGGCAGAGAGGATTCATTTATTTTCTTTCCTAACACCCTCTTTGATCTCATTTCTAAGACTGAAGAATGGCAGCCTCACCAAAGACTTTTGCTTAGTGTTTAATTCTCTACTCATTGCTCATATTTTTTAAGGTGATTAAAGATTATGCACACTAACATGAATAAAGCTCACAGCACGTGTATTATATCACTTGTTTTAGCAAGCTGATTTCTAGCCAAATTAGATTCTGGTATCTTTGTCACCAGTTACTTTAAACTCAGGAAATTAATATCTTATTTATGAAAAGATGAAGCAGTTATAGGAACAGCTGTAATATCATAAATATAGTATACTGAGTGATATTACGCCATAAAATTAATCTACGTTGGCAAGCAGCCAACCTGGAGACAACTTCATTGTTTCATTTATACTTAACTAAAAGTTGCCATTGCTCAATATAAACAAAAGATTGAACAAATAAATTAGTGAGCATGAACACAGATACAACTGAAGTCAAATATTAATTGGTATCTATATTTTCTATGTATTAACACATACATTAGAAAGGTTACCATATGCACTTACCCTCAGATACGACAGATTAGTGCAAGAAGTGACATGCCCATGGCTTTGGCCATAATTGTAGATTTAATTATATTTTTTTAAGTGGCATAGTCTTTAGAAAACCAGTGATAGATGGAACTAGTTGCGTAGGATGGTTTTAGTGATAGCTGTCACTTGACTAGCCTTTTAGTTAAGATGGATTTAATTGCTAGCTAATACTCTTTACCTTTTTTCCTGATCAGACTTTTTTTTTTCCCCTCAAACAGGCTCATTTATATTATTACTATAAAGAACATTTATGGTAGGTGGTAAGATAGCAACTGAACATGACGTAAGTTACTGACTCTGAAACACTATTTCCGTTAGAATCCTCTATCCACCTTTATTGTGAACATGAATTAAATTGACCTTTCACTCATTATTTTCTTTCAGTTTGAAGGTCTATGTGCGTGAAAAAGCAGCATCCACTTGCATACAGTATGCCTATAAAGCAACAGGATGCTGAAGCAAGTCGGTGTACCCTGCACAGATGACTGCGGATGTGTTCACATAGCTGCGAATGATTGAGTTAACACGGTAATACGTTAATCCATCTGTCAGCTGAGCTGTCGCATCTCACCAAGTCTATGCCCTCTTTCATACTAAGACATCAGCTTAGGCCGCCACGCAGGAGTCACATCTGGAGATGGCTAACCAAATTGCTGGTTACCATGACTCACGTAAAGGAACCTCACTGAACCACTTTGTCTCGATGCAATATGCTCACATGATTGTAATCAATCTCAGTTAAAAGACAATCTGAAATAATATGTGGACATTTGTTTGTCTGGCTTATTCAGGCTTAGTTTAACCGGAAATAATACAAAACCTGCTTTCCACCAGATTACTTCTGAATGGCTCCATGGTCTAAATGCTTGTCTGACTTTCTTCATTTTGACATGGAAGATGAATGGAAGGGAATACTTAATTTGTGAAGGCAGAAGTAATCTTACAGAGAAAGAATGAGCTTAGACCTCCCCAAGAATAACTATTTTTGTATTATCCAATGAGAGCAAAAGACTAGAGATAAAAAGAAATGCAAAATGCCACACAAACCAATATACATGAACTCTGCGCTGACATCTACAGGTAAAAAAAAAAAGTGTATTATAAACATAAGAACATATTTGGTTTATCTCAACATTGTATTAGTAATTATTCTTTTAAAATATGGAACACTTCAGCTTTCTCAGGTCTTTATGTTCCATTTGCTTTATATCTTCAGTGCCTGGGTGACTGACATGAGGCAGCAGGTATGTTCTACCGCTATCTTATACAATAGAGTAGCCGTGCACAAATCTAAGACTGAACTTGGCATGACACAACTAGTGTGAGGACTTACACAATGGCAGAGGACTATTTCTATGCATAACATTAGAAGTGTGATAAAATGCAGATCAAGGTCGGGGAAAACTTGTAA
This sequence comes from Aramus guarauna, assembly GCA_013400195.1. Classification (NCBI taxonomy): domain Eukaryota; kingdom Metazoa; phylum Chordata; class Aves; order Gruiformes; family Aramidae; genus Aramus; species Aramus guarauna. Next base: position 1,745,591 of record VXBL01005970.1, on the reverse strand, counting down.
TAGCAGAAGGCTATCCTAAGAAAAACAACTAAACTGTGGATGATTCTTTGACAGGTAAGAAGCAACTGAGTCCTTATTTGGGCCTCAAGAGGACAAAATCATTCAGAAATTGTTTCATTTTTATGGTGACCTTTTTTTTTGTTAACAAGCTCACATGCACAGCAAAGCCCTCAGAAATGCTGTCAGCCACATCTTTTTTCCACGTCATAGAAAAAGTTAAATGAGGACATTAAGAATATCAAGTATTTACGCAGTTCTATTAGTCCAAACAATCTGACAGCACTAGAGAGTCACGTCCACAGTCCCCACGAGAGCTTCGTGCTGAATCCCCGCAGCACGAGCGCTAACTGGAGTAACTCCTGTGGAACGGCTGCTCTAGGATGGCTCCTGCACAGACCCTCATTTCAGAGCTCCCAGAGCCTATTGCTCATCATACTGGCTTCTCATCTTATTCTGGGTATTTCCCAAAGCGGGCAGCCCTTAGGCAATCCGCTGCATCACTAACACCGGTTGTGCAAGGGCTCTGCAGGGCGGCCGGTCAGGGGACCTCTGCTCTTGGCTTGTGAGCCTGGGTCACCCTGCAAGTGCGACCTGCTGCTGTGCCAGCAAACCGCCCCGACCAGAAAGGTCTTTGTTTTTGGAGCCCCTCGGCTCCCCCTCTCCCTTACTCCCCAGCAGTACGGGCAATGGGGGACGCGTTCCCCAGACAGAGCCGCAGCAAAGCCGCAGCGGGGGCCGCTCCCCCCGGCCACGGGCTCGGCCCCACAGCCAGCAGGCCCCGGCTCCGCGGCAAGCGGCGGATGCCCTCCCGGCACCGTCAGAGAGGGCCTGCCTCGGCGCTCGGCCGCCGTCCCCTCACACACCCCCGGCGCCAGCCATCCACGCGGCTCAGGCGGGAGAGACACCGCCTCCGTGCGCCGGCGGGGGCAGCGAATGGCGACGGTCCCTCCGGCCCTGCCCCGGCCTCGTGGCACCGACCCCCACCACGGAGCCCCAGAACCAGCCCCGCGGAAGCCCCCCTCTGCCCGCCGGGGAGAGCTGCGCCGGCCTCGGCGTGAAGGGAGGGGGAGCTCGCCCCGCCTCCCCGCCGGCTCGCCGATGAGCGGAGAGCGCGGGCAGGAGCGGCGGCGAGTATTCCGAGGGGTAAGCGGGCAGGATCCCTTCTGCCATCGCATCGCATCGCGGGGCGGGGAGGGACACTTACTGTATCCTGGCCGCGGTGGTCGCGTTGCCGGTCTGCGCTCGGAGGCACGCCAGCAAGAGCAGCCTCATAGCGGCCCCTCCTGTCCGCCCGGGCGGGAGCCACCTCACTGAGGAGCAGCGCTGCGGCCGCCGCCTCCTTCACCTGCCGGCGGCCCTCCCGGAAACCGCGCGGCGGAGCGGCTGTTCCACCTGGGCCGGGCCGGCCGTGCTGGGCCCCCCGCGAAGCCCAGCGTTCGGTGGCTCCGACCTACCCGCGAGGGCTGAGCGCGGCCCTGAGGGTGGCAGGAGCCATCTGGTGAGGCTGGGTTGTGTGGGGAGATCATCTGGTCGCCCGTGCTAGGTGTCCCTGGTCAGAGGGCACTTGGCTTACAGAGCCAAGCTCCCGGTCTTGTGCCAGCAGTACGTTTGGGTCCCTTCCCCAATCTCTAAATAGTACCATGTATTTTCATTAAACAGCCACAAAGATGAAATGCTCAAATTGTGGCCTCAGAGAAGCCTTAAATTAAAGGCCTCCTGAGAAGAACATCAGGGGAAGGTTGGGATCAGCCACCATCTCCTGAGGCAGTTCCTCGGCTATGCCACAGCCGCTGTGCATCTCCCAAGATGGAGGTGGTTCATACCCAGTGCAGGAATGGAAAGAAAACTAATTGTGGAGCGGATGCCAACAACCAGAAAAGCCAGAGGAACACACTAGTCCAAAGAGCAAGGCGACGGGATGGTTAAAGACAACAGTAAATGTCAGGAAGGCCATAGGATGAAGCAGAGCCGTAACATCAGAGGAAGGCTCTGGTGAGGGACCACAACAGCAAACTGAATCCAGAGTTACAGCAAAGCAGGGAAGGGCAAAACGAAGAGCCCAAACTAAGCACCAAGAAAACTATCTAGCCAGTCTTCAGGATAACCCCCAATTATAACCAGAAACACAGCAGCCAAGAGCAGTGGGTGGGGCAGAAGGCAGGCAGTCTGAGAGGCCAGTTTTGGGAGTCTGTTGGGAGATTGATAGGCACCAGGTGGCTGGCTACAGATATCCATGGCCTTGAACTTGATTCAGCATTTTGTAAAAACACCATTGAGTGTGTGTGTGCTGGTTTTGTCATACAACAGTGTGCAGAACATTTGTGGCCATGACATAGATGAGGAAGGCTTGACCTAACAGAAAAGTCACTTTTTTGCTTGTATGCTCATAACCTCGTCTGCTTCCCTGATGTAACTCACCACAGAGCCACACAGATGCTTCTGTTTCCACAAGGCTGTAGAAGACAGGCAAAGGTGGTCTGCAAACTGCAGCGCCTGGTTATTGTGGCTTAAATTACTCTTCAAGTCTCAGTGTCAGGTAGAGAGAGAAAAATATGCCTTATACAGAGAAAAGCTCTTAAATGCAATAATTTTTAAAATAGTAGTTCTTCAAATAACTTGTGTGGATCTCTGAGGATGACAGGTATTCAAGAACTGAGGGTTTAGAAGTGATATATATTGGAGTGTATTCTGTCAAATCATAAGCATTTTGGTATGCTGGCTTGCTTTTTGCTAATGGGTCTTCATGCTACAGAGCTATGTTCAACTGTCTGCATCTCACTGAGTTATCACTTAGAAGTAATTCAGCACAACACTGTTTTAAACTCCATCCAACTAAAAAAAAAAAAAAAGTTGGCTACAACTTAGAAAAGCAACAAATCTTGCATAAATGCTAAAAATAGCAGAAATGCTAATTTAATGGTAGGCAGGACCAAGCTATTTTCATCGCCTTTATAGATAGCATTTCTGGCATGAAATCCCAGTCCCACTGAAAATTAGAGGGCTCTTGTCAATCCAGCCAGGATTCTAGCCTTGGAGTTTGTTTCACTGGAAGTGGCCTATATGAAGCATATTTGGGCTTTTGAGAGCACTTCCCACCCTCAAATCTAGCATCAGCCATCTCTGTTAGTTACTGCTGCCCAGTGGTCAGTCTGACAGACCTGTAACATATCACACAGACTGCAGGAAGCTTACGCAGCTGCCTTTCAGTCTCCTGATGCATTGCTACTATACATCCTTTCCTAACAGACCCTCCTTCTGGTTCCAGGAGCTCCCCACGCAACCCAGCTCATCCAGCCGCATTGCACCACAAAAGGTTGGCAGTGTGTGTGCCAACCAAGAAACACACCTTGCCCGACATAATCCAAACTGGGGACATTCCCTAGTTGCATGGCTTAAAGCAGAATATGTGACTATATTCAGAAAGTCACGGTTTGGGTTAAAAAGAAGCTGGGCTTTTGATATCTGCATGAGATACCTAATTACAAATAGCTTGGCCATTGTAACTTTTCACCTCTGCTAGCTCTAAAACCAGACAATAGCTATCCAGCACATTTAGTGTATAACACAAAAAAGACAAAAATGCAAACATCAAAGTAAGACAAGGCCTGCTCCATGAGACAAATGAAGAAACTTAACTAGTCACCTGGGAAATAAAGAGGAAATATAGGAAACATTCAAAAAGATCTTAACATTTTATTACTATTTATGGTAACTCTATTTTTTTATGCTACTGGGGCCTTGACTGACAAAATTAAAAATCTACAAGTCTTTGCAGCATTGTGTCTTTGCAAACATGTACATGCACTAACGTATCACCATATAGAAATAGATGCATTCATTGTATTCAAAGAAAGGGTCATGGATGTATCATAATTAAGTTTTAGATATGCTGTAACTAAGTGTTCTTGTTTGGAGGAAAATTAAAAATCACCTTCCTGAAGCTGCTATACTTCCAGACAGAATGTTCAGGTTATAACAGTAGCTTTTGAATTTTAGTGAGACTACTTACTTCTCAATATCTGAAGATTTAAATAATATTTTATAATGTACATTTCAAAGGCTATTCAGCATTGTGAGGTGTTTGTAACACTGGTTGGGTAAGCCAATATAAAAATCTCACCCCACTTGCAAAGGTAAATTATGAAGGGCCTAGAATGTAATATCAGCATATATTAAAACATACAATAATGCCAAGTGTGCTCAGTTATTTTGTAGTCTCTAGGAACTACTACTAGACCTCTTAGAAAATGTAATCACAATTGATATGATATACTGTATTAAGCTGGGCAAAGCTGAAATGTAATTTTTAAAATTGCAGAATCAGTCATGTTACAGTAGCTCACAAAGAGATCTCTGTGCAGCTGGTTGCATTTTCCTCATTGTCCTTTGTCATGAAATTCAACTAGTTAAGAGAGCAAATATATTTAATGAGTCATTTTTATGGCATGTTGTTTACAAAGGCCCATTATTAAATGAATGTATTTACTTTTACAAGCATTGCTTGCTCAATTACCAACGCTGTTCTAGAATTTTTAAGTCATACCTAGATGTTGGGTGTAACTATATGATGTCAATTGATTCACCTTTTTCATTGAAAACACATGAGTAGTATCTTTTCCACTTTGTTCTGGCCAAAATTAGGACTTTAAGATCTGCTGTTGAAGACAGCTACATACAGTCACAACCTTTAGCTCAGCATACGTGATAGTGGAACAAAAGAACATCTTAGCGCTCCAATCTTGCAACCACTAATGTATGTTTGCTCATTTTAATTGTGCCCTTTATCCCATTCAAATCAGTCTTCATTCCCCACATGTACTTATGACGTATTATTACTGCAGATACACCTCAGATAAACCTCACTGCAGACACCAGACGTACCCCACGTCCGGCTGGCGCAGGGGCAGTAGCCACCGTGCGGCTCCAGGGCTGAAGGCCCGCCTGCTGCATTTACCAGTGGTGGCACAACACGGACAGAAAAGAGGAATTTAGAACGCACATTCATGTTTTTCTGCAGGATGGCCATGTCACGGGGACAATCCTCGCTTTTGCTTTTCCAGCTGAGAAGCAAAGCAGGGAAACAAGATGAGTTTTAATTTCGCTGTCGTTGTTATTGCTGGATGAACCTAAGGAGAAAACGAGGGCTCTCACGCAAGCTGGCGCTGAACCTGTGTCGTTAATAAAGCTCCAGTTAATGCCTAAAATGTAATTCCCAACCTGAACTAACACACGAAATAACCACCAAATCCATCTTCCTTGCTGCAGCTCCCCCCCGCCCCCGGCCCTCTCCCCCGCCTGGCATCCTAATGCAAGCGGCGACGGAAAAACTTGCGGGGACAAAACTGCCGCCTCCCCTCCCCGGTGAAACTCCGCACACCCGGAGGTGTGAGCCATCCCCGGCCCCACACTACTCGGCCCAGCCGAGCCCAGCCCCGGCGCTCAGCCGATGCCCCACGGCCTACTCGGCCCGGCCCGGGTTCCCCGCAACGCCGGTACCTCCGAGCAGACCCACCCCGCAGCTTCCGGTCCGCCATGCCGTGCCCCGCCCCCCACTAGCTCCGCTCCGCCCCGTCTCGCCTCAGCCGCCGCTCCCTGCAGCCCAGCGGCCCATGTGACGGCGCTCAACGGCGGAGCGACGGAGCGCTCGGCCAATGGCGCCGCTCCGTCCCCTGTGTGGGCGGGCCGGGCTGGGCCCCACCGCGCGACGGCGGCGAAGTTTCCTCAGGGTGGGCCGGGAAGCGTGGCGGGTCGCGGCGGGGTTGGGAAGGAGCCGCCGTCATGGAGGAGGCCGAGCCGAGCGAGCGCAGCCCTTTGCTGAGCAGCGTGGAGCGCGGGCGGGCGGCGGGCAGCGCTTTCCAGGGGCGGCGGTTGGCTTGTGCCGCCGTGCTGCTGGCCGAGCTGCTGGAGCGAGTGGCCTTCTATGGCATCACCTCCAACCTGGTGCTCTTCCTCAACGGGCCTCCCTACGGCTGGGAGGGTGCCCAGGCCAGCCAGGCCCTGCTGCTCTTCATGGGCATCACCTACCTGGTGTCACCTTTCGGTGGCTGGTTGGCAGACGCCCTCCTGGGCAAGTTTGGCACCATCCTGCTCAGCATGGCGCTCTACCTGCTGGGCATGCTGGCCTTCCCCGTCATCGCTGCACCGCACACCCGCCAGGGCCTCTGTGGGGACATCCCCCTGTTCCCCGTAGACAACTGCTCCTCTCCAGCGGCCAACGCCACCATGGCGCCTTGCTCCCAGGCGGGAGCCACCCGCTACTGTGCCACCGCCACCTTCGTCGGACTGGTCCTCGTGGGGCTGGGCGTCGGGTCGGTCAAGGCCAACATCACCCCTTTTGGAGCAGACCAGGTCAAGTATCATTTGGCAGCTGCTGAATTGTTTGTGGGTGCTAATCTGGACGAGGGGATGGCTGTCAGTCATGCAGAGGGGTTTGCCTTGGTGGGATGGACAGTGTGCCTACTGATTCACATCTCTCTAGGTGTTAAGTCTCAGAGGGAATCAGATCATCCAGCTTTGTTCCCTGTGTAATGCAAGCTGTTGAGTTGTACCCTGCTAGATAAAATTGTAGTGGCTGGTGTCTGATCTCTTATGACCCTTAGTTTGCTGGTGGCCCTGCCTTATGTGTGGTACCTGATTTGGCTAAGCCATCACCATCTTGAGGAGATGGGTTGAATGCTTAATGGCCACTAAGTAGACTGTTAATTGTCCTCCATTGTGGAGTTTGTACCCAGTTAATTTGCCCTCAGAGCTCATCAGGTGAAATATCTGATATACATTTTAGCTTTGACAAGGATAGCATGGGCCCTGTAGGACAGTGGTCAGAGGCCTTTTATCATCCTGTGATAAGTGAAGGATAGAGAACAAACAGGTTTTCATGCTTTATGTATTCTCTGTGTACCACACTGTGCCCTTGAGTGATATTTTTTGTGCAGGCTAATGATGCGCCAGATGACGGGTGGGAAGGTGCGCTCAACATGATAAACATATTACCTGGGCTGTTCTCATAAGAGATGTCCTGTCAAATGACCTTACTCAGATCCACTTCAGTGATATCATTCATTGGATCATCACTGCAGAACCAAATGGCACTGGAATGTGCTGTTGTGTAAAAAAATCTTAATCTAAGGTAGTATGCTGGCTGTGGATGTTGAATTGGAGTATAATTTCTGCTTTACAAATTGAGAATTCCAGATGCTCAGATACAGAGCAGCTTTTCTAACTGAGTTCTTGATGATGAAGCAAGGAAAATACCTTCGATCCAGTTGCGCGTCTGTTTACTGGCCCGTTGAGTTCTGGTTAGTGCAGGTGTCAGAAATGCCACGAAATTCTTTGTGCATGGTAGGATCTACCACAAGATCTTTGCCAAAGGTACCTCTGTTCTCTGTTGTACAGTTTACATTTGTCATTCTTTGGCATTTCATATATTATAAATTCTGGAGTTCTGGGTGAAAGGCAGTGTATAAATGTAAAACATTATTATAGCCTAGGATTGTGTGTCCCCAGTGTATTGGTTCTGTTTAAGCCAGCATAAGCCCATCGAGTGAAATAGCTTTAATGTGACTTTATCTTGTGAGGTGTTTTTCAAAACTGACTGCTTATCCCCAGAACACTTTATGAACATTAAATATAAGAGATAAATAACGGCAGGAACAGAGCAAAAGACAAACCATTGCCAATGGAAGTGTAGCTGTTGTAGCTGGATTTTTTAAAGGCTTTTCCCCCAGGGTTTCATGGATAGCAGTTTTTGGTCAGGTTTGCAGATAATTCACAGTGATTTATGTAGGGTGAAGCAAAAGAAATACCCCTTTCTGGTTCATAATAATCAGTAGAGCTCTGCTGAGGACTGAATTTTTTCCCCTTCTCAGTTTTTCTGGCTTATCTATTGTTAAATATATTACCACATACCACTTACCTTGTTGTGCAGTTTTGGGCCCTCTTGGGTGCCTTCTCCCTGCATAGGAATGTAGCAAACTGCTGGGTAGATGGATATATATTGCTGAGAATAAAGTCTGTCTCCCAGAGTCACGTTCTTGGGAGGCCAGAATACAATGCAAACATGTTTTGGCTGGATGTGTGCTGATAAGATTTGTCCTCTTTCCCTTAAATACCAAACAAAGGAAATTATGAATTGTATATTGTGTACTGTAGCTGATATGAACCACCTTTCAGATATTGTTAATTACATTTCATTGCAGATCTCTTAAAAATTGCCATGTAAATTTTTCTGTTTGAATGGATGATCTACAATTTGGGTGGAGTACCCAAATATAATGAGGATTTTTTTACTTAGAAGAAAAGAATCTCTTTGTGGAAAATTGGAAACTAAGTTCCAATATGTATTTTTCTCTGAAGTAAAAAAGATGTAGTTTCTTAATTTCTGCTTTTAGGCGTGCTGCTACAAGTGTTTAAGTAGACTTAGTGTAGATTAACTTTTGCAGGTCAGTTTAGCACAAAACCAGTTACTGCAAGCTAGGTATAAACCAGCTTTACTTAACCATGTTTATTAATAAGAGCCATTTTTCTAGAACTAGTCTAAATCTGAATTGATGGTTCTCAGAATAGCGTTTATAGTCATGTGATATGTATAACCTGGCACTTTCCAGTTCCCTTTTTAAGTGTGAGTGTTTTGCAGTCACTTCCTGTTCTGTGTAGCGGTGTGTGACTTTCTGTAGTTAGGAAACAATATGACTATCCCTCATTATTGTGAAACCTCGTTTAGCTTCATTGTTGAAGCCAAAATTAGTAGTAGACTACTGATCTAGTATCAGCTATATTTTTTCTAATTATAGGTGAATCTGGGGGTTATGCTGATTAGCGAAGTTAGTTTTAACCCCCAGTATATCTTCTCTCTGAATTGCCATCGTAGTCATTAAATCTATCAGTCCATGACCTGCCAAAAATCTTCTAGCTTTGCTAAAACCATTTTTGTTACAGTAGCCTTGCCAGAGTCAGGATGCTATGTGAAATTGCTGGTGTAAAGATGGCTTTTGAGTGATTTTCAACCTTATTTGTTTATTTGTATTGTACTTATTTTGTATTTTTCCAGCCTCTGGGGAAGAATGGGGGACCTTGTATAAAGCATTTTAGGTCACTAACTGCAAGTTACTTCATTTTGCTGTCGATTTTCTTAGGAGATTGTGGGCATCTAAGGTTCTGCGGATGACAGTTTGAAAACTGAAGCTGTGGCATTCACATGAGCAATACTAATTTGTTTCTGTTTCCAACAGAAACAGAATAGGTACAACACTAGTGAGAGGAAGCAGACTTGAAAGGTAGATTGGCCAAATTTTAATATAAAATTTTGGAATTATGTAGCAAGTGAGTAGTACTATACAGCTCTGTTACTGAGCTCTCTCCAGATGCTCTCAAAGAACAACTGGCATCTGCAGTGATGGATTAGAAGGTCGGAATTCTGTAAGAGTAAATTTGATAGTTGAAAACTGTTGCCATTGCTCTTTCTTTTGTACGCTGCGGACAAGGGCCAGCTTCTTCATTTTTGTCCTTGCTCTGTTGTGTGACTGCTCACATAGTTGGCTGGGATAACTTTGGGAGTTCTTGTTACGTTTGTTGCTTGTGACTGTCGGTTGATTTCAGGAACAAATGAAACCTGCTTATGTCAGCAACTTTAAATAATCTTATTTTTCTTTTATGTGAGTCAAATAGGAAGTCATAGCTTCAGGTCTGCCATGATGTGAAGAGGGATAGAGGGAAGATTATGACATACTGGAATTTTGAAATGTTGGGGTTTAGGAAATACTTGAGATCATTAGCAGATGATGTCAGAAATGAGATGTCACAGTGGAATGGTAGGAACCAAAGAGTCACTAGCTGTGGCAGAAGTAAGAAACCCTATGGTGGATAACAATTTCTTCGAAACTGACCTAGCTGTAGAGAACAAGGAAATTACTTTGTGACAAAGCAAAGCATCTAAACAGAGGAACTATGGAGAAGCAACGATGCTTGTATAGATTCCTGGCTCTTCACATAAAAATCAGGAGAATCTGACAGAATATTAATATTTGAGCTGTGTAATATTTTTTGTTTCAAGCTGTACGAACTGCTTTGATTAGTACTTGGATCATCTCCTAAGAAAGATGTTGGTGTTGAAAAATTCAGGGGAGGGATAATTCAGCAAGTGATCATCTTTCTTCTAAGTCAGAAGTAGGTCTAAGTATCAGCCTTAAGGACAGCTGTGCTGTGGAAGTTGCTACCCGTCAGATATTTTTAATGGCTTTTCATCAGGTGGTGTAACTAAAGGTCCAGTTACTCTTTCTCTCTTTCTTTGTTTCAGTTGCATTTAAAATTTTGTTCTGATTCTAAGTTGTTAACCTTGTATCCTAAATGAGTTTAGCATGCAGAGTTGCAGAGCTGATGTGTCCTCTGCTGAAAGTGGCTGTAAATAACCTAATGATTACACCATTCTCATAACATAGTGTTCCAGGCCTTGAGGATTCTTTATCATGAAAACTGTGGTTGTAATTCCATCCCCTCTGGCCATAATAAGCCTGATATAAGTGTTCTGTATAGAAACTTTCATTTTGAGAGCTATTCCTTTACTATTTTGAATCCAGTGCTGTGTAGATCCCAGTTATAAAACTCAGAATGTCACTGTGCTTCTCTTTCTGCATTTGGATTAATTATATGTAAAGGACAGTTATCAGATATATCAAGGAAAATGCCTTTTGGACTGTAGAAAAATCGAGTGTTGTTAGATTTTCTTTTGCAAAAGTTATGTTAGATGTCTTGAAAGTAGCAAGATTATTTTATTTCCTCTTTAGAGGCCCACCTGAATGCAGGCAGAAGTGTCACATGGCCAGTGACTGACAAAACAGCTGTGGCCCGAATACTTTGAGTTGCTCATTTCCTTCATTTCTTTGTTGGTGGGGGCTTTTTGGTGGTTTGTTTGTTTTTGTGTGTGTGTGGGGGGGGGGGGGTTCAGGTTTGTTTTTAATTAAAATTTGCCCTATACTTCAAAAGAGGAAAGTTTAGGGCAACTGGGATGCTCCTTGTATGGTACAGTAGGTCATTCTATATTTTTATTGAAGTAGAAGCACTACTGGATTTTTCCTTGCTGTTCTTGGAGAATGATGTGCTATCCCATTTAGTAAGAAAAAAAGGTGTGAAAGGTTTGAAGAGTGCAGAACACTGAACTGGAGACTCGGGACTGGATATTATGCAGTGGGAGTTGATTTTAAATAAATGACAGCTGTCCAACGCTGGTATATTCTGTGGAAAATGTTTGAATCTGAGCTCATTTGCAAAAGAACACATTACCTAGAGCAAATAAATTGTGTGTATTAGATACTCGCTAATGTTCATTCCAGTCAGGACAATTTGAAACAGTTTTACTACAATGTTTTTGTTGAGTGATAGGAAGCCTTGCACTCCAGCCCTGGCATTTCGGTGATATTGTTTACATTTTCCTGTTGCAAAGAGTTTGACTAAAACATGGTAAATCTAAGAAGGTGACCTTTTTCATATCTTTTAGGCATTACTACTGTTTTTAAGCTGTTTTGTTGTGATGGGGACAAAATCTTTTAAAATGTACCTATTTTGACTTTCAGTGCAGGGATGAGGAACTCTTAGCTCACAGGACAGATTCGATCCAGGACCTGCACCATACTGGTGCCATTAACGTGCATCATTTTCCTGCTGCAGTTGCTGGTAGGATGTTAAGAATATAATGAAGTTGGTGGTGCTGGTACCACAAGGAGAGTGCTGCTGTGCTTGAGCACAGAGGAAAATGAGCAGAGGGAGTGATAGATTTTTCTTTCTGCTTGCGTGATTGAAAATAATGCAGGCATAAGGGGGAAATGGAGAATTCCTGCAGTTTTGTGAAAAATACTTATCCTTGATAAAAATAAAACAATAAGATTCTAACATGGTTTTCTTTTTCTTGGTCCCTTATTAAAATGTAAAGTCTACTTATGAAGAGAATAAACCAATCTGTTTTGTGCTGTCACACAGCTCAATAGTCAGCAGGGGAAAACTTTGAGTAGTCTGCTGTAAATGTAATATAGCTAATATTTGGGGCAGACAATGTGATGTTTGAAAGGAACTACAAGGATTACCTTTAACTCTACTGTGTTTTGTTAAGACATCTTCGTAGTTCTTCCACTTTGAGAAGATATTCCACCAGATGGTTCAGTGTGATTTTTATTATGTTATTAATGTTTGTCAGTAAAATGCCATAATGGCATTTCAGATGTGGCAGTGATGTAATTTTTTAGTGTGTTTATATAATTTGATAAGGAAGCAGAAAATGAATTATTTTAATTGTAATTCTGTGGTGTGTCTGTCTCTTGAGCATTGCATTCCTTTTTGGCCACTCTGTTTCAAAAAGGATACTGGAGATGGGGAAGGAAATTTCAGGGAAGGACCACAAACGTGGTCAGTAGTTCCCATTCAAGGAATCATGAAACAGTCTACAACTTCCTATCTCTGACAAAGCAGCTAGAAGGAAGATGTGGCAGTGGTTTGTGGAAATAATGGTCAGGGGAGAAAGGCAGAAGTGGACCAGGGATGGGATAAAGGTCAGCTGTCTTCTGTTGATTCCTGGAACTAGGTAAAATGAGTGAGGCTAGTACAGGGCAGGTTCAAAACAGACGGGGGGGGGTGGTTCTTCCCATTATATAATGGGAATAATTAGCTGGGGGAACTCTTTGCCACAGGATATTATGGATTCTAAAAGCTGACTTGGGTTCAGAGGCAGGCTGGACAAGTTCATGGAGAGAAGATCTGCTGCATTTGTTAAGTAGATAGAAGCTGTCCTTGGTTCAGGAAGTTTCTCAGCAGCTAATGGTGGGAGGCTGGGATAATACTTGATAGAACCATCATGCTGTGCTTGCCCTGTTCTTACTCTTATCAAAGTTTGCTTTCATCTTCCAGCTTTTCTTTGCGTAGACGGGAGCAAGGTCATTTGTAAGAGGGAGGATGGGAAGTCGTCTTCCTTGCAAAAAGTATAAGAGAACTGAGACTTCATGGTGAAGAAATGGAAACATCATAAAATATATTGCTAACTTGTTACATAACTTGGAGCACTGTATTTATGATGTAATGGTTTGCTAATATTCTCCTGCCATTTGGGATTTAGAAGGAATTCCTAGTTTGATACACTACTGAGGGTGATGACTGTGATGGTTTAACCTGCAGGCAGCTAAAACAACCACACAGCCGTTCACAACCACACAGCCATTTGCTCACTCCCCCCCCACAGTGGGATGGGGAAGAGAATCAGAGGGGGAAATAAAACTTCTGGATTGAGATAAAGACAGTTTGATATAACAGAAAAGGAAAATAATAATAATAATAGAATATACAACACAAGTGATGCAAAGCACAATTGCTCACCACCCACAGACCACCAATGCCCAACTAGTTCCTGAGCCACGGTCTAAACCCCTGGCCAGCTTCCCCCAAGCTATATGCTAACTAAGGATGACATCATATGGTATGGAGTATCTCTTTGTCCAGTTGGGGTCAGCTGTCCTGGCCGCGTCCCCTCCAAGCAACTTGTGCACCCCCAGCCTCCTCGCTGGCTGGGCAGTGTGAGAAGCGGAAAAGTTGTTGACTTGGTGTAAACATTGCCTAGCAAACAATCAAAATATTGCTGTGTTATCAACAATATTCCCATCCTAAATCCCAAACCCAGCACTATACCCACTACTAGGAAGGAAATTAACTCTATCCCAGCCAAAACCAGTACACTGTTAAAATTAGGAAATGAGCACCAACTTGAACCTGGAAAGGTAGAATTTCTTGGGCTTAGGCTCCAAGATTGCATTTGAGATGCTAACAGACCTGCCAGAATGCCTAATGATGCTATTAACTATGCTATTAAGACATCTATAGGAATAGATGCCTTAATGTTTTTTTTGTTAGACTTGGTTAAATGACACAGGTGGGTTTGTGCACCAGCGAGAAACTGGAAGCTGTACATCAGAGCTGACAAAAACTTACTTCAAGGCATAGCTTGCTTTTCATATTGCAAACTAAACACAGATCTTTCGAAGATCTGGCAAATGAGGAAGGGAAACTTGCAATTAGAAGTCAAAACCACTGACTCAGCAAGACTGGTGCATGGACCTGGCTTGCTAGTCACTGTTAATGGCCTTTCAGTCATAAAATAGTGACAACTATGTTATTATGAATTCTCCTTCAGACTAGTTCATCTTTTTAATGTATTTCAAATTTTAACTTGCATAATTTCTCTTACCTCACATCTTATGAGTGATGCTGGGTTCCTGTGACTTAATTACAAAACATGGGGTGACTTACGGTAGGTAGAATAAAGAGTGGTGGTGAAAACTGTACAAGGTAATTCTATAAACCAGGGATGTCTTTACTTTCCCTGGAGAGATATTGCGAGCTTCAAGCAGAAAATCAGCGCTATGAACACTGCTGAATTAATAGAGAGATAAATGTTTAATGGGGCCTTTTGACATGTCAGACAACCCAAATTTGTTTGTTTGTTTGTTTGTTTATTTATTTATTTATTTATGAAAGGTCAGAATGGCAGGTTTTCAGTTTATGTTCCAATGAGAAGTATTAGGACTGTGTTAAAATTTAAATTTGTGCTTTAATTACCAAGTAGTCATTTTGTTCTTAGAAAATGGAATGTGGTTAACTGTTATGCATGTATAGTTGGAAGAAGCAATTCTTGCAATACTATTAATACATGAAATTTTAGGTAGCTTAACTTTTTGTACTAAAAGCAGTTATTTTGACTTCTGTGGACTATGGGACATTAACCTGAGTGAGCTTTGTCTAGAGAAATGACCAAATGAGAGGCAGTGTAGTAGAACTAACAACAGCCTTTATGGCGAAGCTATGTATTGTATGACTTTTTTATCCCTATGCTGAACTTCTGGAAGGTCACTGATATAATGGGGTAGCTCAGTAAGTTGTCATTTCAAATACCATGCAAAGCCGAAAACACTTAAATCATTTCAGTACAATTCTAAATTAAACCTAAACTCTTCAGTGCATTGAACTTGATTGAATTCTAATAAACAGGCTTCATTTTCTTCAGAAATTGAATGACTTGTTTTTAATATTTTCCAGGTCAAAGATCGGGGTCCAGAAGCCACAAGGAGATTTTTTAATTGGTTTTATTGGAGCATTAATTTGGGAGCTATTCTCTCTCTGGGAGGCATTGCATACATTCAACAGAATGTGAGCTTCGTTATTGGATATAGTATCCCAACGGTTTGCATTGGGATTTCATTCATGGTTTTCTTATGTGGTCAGAGTTTCTTCATCACAAAACCGCCTGATGGTAGTGCCTTCACAGACATGTTTAAAATTCTTGCATATTCTTGTTGCTCAAGAAAGAGACATGTGGAACGTTCAACTAACAGGTTTGTAATGAGCTCTTTTGTGTAGTCTGAATTGAGTGAATCAGCCTAAGAGTTGGAACTAGTTAATTCAAACTAGCTGGCAATAAGTCACACTAGAGGATACAGTAGAATATGCAGTTTGGGTTAGAGAACTGGAACTGAAAAATAGGAGTCCTGGAGATATTTTCTGGGAGTTCTGGGATGAAATAGAGGCACATTTTGAGATCCCTGGATCTCCGTGCTGCAAGATCAAGTCTGCTGTTTTCAATTGAATGCTGTGTCTTGCCAGTTTAGTTTCTGAAAGTTTAATGTAACCCAAGTATGTTGCTTTTAAGCATTCATTAACTTTCTTCTCTGTGTAGATATATTTATGGGGTGCTTTCTGATTTGAAAAATACTATCATCTGCATTTAATGTTGTAAGTGGCTTGATGGGCAGCCAAAATGTGGACTGGCTTTTTGCTTTCCAAATGGTTACACCACTCTTACGTGATGCTCATGCAATACTGGTGGCTGAATTTAGTCACTGATAAGAGATGTCGGGTGCCTCCTCTGCAATGGGCTTTCATGTCTTCAGATTGCAAAACAATTCAATGAATTAGAATAACCTGTATTTTGTGATACCGTTTCTTAAGTTCTGCATATTGCAGTGCCAGTTATTTATGCAGTGTGTGTGTGGGCAGGGGGAGGAATAAAGAAGCTTTTACAATGGAAGTTTTCAGCTTGTGCTTTCACCTGCTGATGTTCCATTCTGGCCTAGTTGTTCTGCTGTAACTTACAGGAGTAACTTATTTTGGAAATGTTTGAGCTTTTTATAATGAAGTGTCACAATGTTGCCAGTTATGTCCGTTTTTGTTGTTGTTTAACTAAATGTTTCAAATTCTTTCCAAAAGCGAAGGCCAGGGAGTACTTCAGCAACCTCGCAAGCAAAGCCTGTTTGAGATGGCCAAACTGTCTCATGGGGGCCCATTCAGAGAAGATAAAGTAGAAGATGTGAAAGCTCTTGTCAAGATTATCCCCGTCTTTTTGGCTTTAATACCTTACTGGACAGTGTATTTTCAAGTGAGTAGTTCCAAATGGTTACCTTTTTATTTTATATCTCTAAAACCCGTAATTTCTAATTTAAGGGCCATAACTTCCTCTTTTCCTAGTTGCATTGGAGAGGTCTTAGGGCACTAGCATTAAGTTGTAGTTCTGAACCACTGTTATAAATCTAACTCCTGTCTGAAAATTATCCCCCAGAGCAGTTACCTGGAGGAAACACACAAAAGCTTTTGAGGGAAAACTGTTCTATAAGGTTTCCTTACAGTTAGTGTTCAGTAGCTCTGATTCTAAAGAAGATGAATATTGAAGATATTTTTTTCAGATCTCTGGTACTAACAGTTGTACAAATTAACATATATTAAATATTGGACTGTGTTTCATCTTGCAGTTGATGCAGATAGGTCAGGGTAAGTGGTCTAGATTTCATTTTAATTCCTTTCTCGTTCTGCCTTAGTGAAATGAATTAGGATAGCAAATATGTTTTTGGGGAAGATTACACAGAAATTGTTTTTAAAGTAACATGAATGATTCTTTGTGCTTTTAGTAAAAAATAAATGTAAAGGTTAAAAAAGTCTTGCAGTGTTCTAACAATAATTCTTTTTGTTTTGCTATATTAGCACTTTACCCGTGGTGTATAGTCTTTGTTAATTACTAAAAATATCTTACTCTCAGTACTCCTCAAAGTAATCTCAACTCATCTTTCCTAATGCTAGATGCAGACAACATATGTATTGCAAAGTCTCCATCTGAAAATTCCTGAAATATCAAATGACACCAACTCTATTCATACGGTAAGCAGAGCAAAACAAGCGAAAAGTATGTTTTCTTTAGCTGAAATGCAAAATAGGTAAGCATTGTACAGAAACACCAGGAAGCTCAGGTAGTGACTGAGGAGAATCCAAAGCCAGGGACATTGGGCATTTAGAAGCATGACGCATAATACAGAGATTTTGGATATGGAGTTCACACCATACTGTTTTGAATGTATTCAGACAACGTTCACTGCTTTAATTAAGCGTGTCTTCATCCCTCAATGGACAAAGTATGATCTTTACAGAAAGCTTATAAATCTATATGTCCTAAGTTTTCAAAGTTGTAAGTGGTACAGAAGCATTCCTACAAACTGAATAGGAATGCCCATACTTAACTGAAACATTACTATTTGCAAATTTGGAATCTGAGGTACATTTGTAACTTTATACTGCTTAATCAATATTCACTGTACCTTGAATCAGTTTAGCATATTGAAGGAAGTTGTTCAAACAGTATTTTTCAAGAAAGGCTGGCATCATGTAATTGCAGAAACGGTACTGAGAATAAAAACAAAAAGTGTGAATGTAAGTTAGTAACAGGCTTACTAAATGTTCTTTTGAAATTAAGTTTCTTCTGATTTATTTAAAATTTATATCAATAAGACAGAATAGCTTCGGTCTTCTCTTTGCAGATCAAAAATAAAAAAATGTTTGTATTTAATTTTTGTTGAACTTGCTCAAAAACAAGCTGAAGGCTTAATGGAAGTTAGTGATACAGGCTAAGACAGGCTTTTAAACCAACCAAATGCTAGTTACTTACTTTTACACAGTTAAAAAAGCTAAAGAAAGAGTCGTCTGAGACTTCTTCAGTTAAATGCATACCATCAACAAAAATATCTAAAGCAGATTTCCTCAACCAAGTTCTCAGTTTGTGTATTTTTTTGCATAGCTTTTGGGCACAGAAAGCCATTGCCACTTTCACTTCAAGGTTCAGTTTTGTGGTGTTTGAGTTGCAATGTTCATTTAATAATAAGATACTTATTTAAGAATTGTAATTAGTCTGAGGCTTCTGGTTTAGTTGCATCAATTTTAATTGTGGACTACGTTTGAGGTGGGGGTTTTTTATTAGCATATACAAGTTAGTAAATTTACATTTTGATATGTAACCCATTTTACTCTTTTCATTGAGCTTTTCACATTTCTTTATTGCTCACGTATGAGAGGGGGCTCTTAGTTTTTTTCTGTTATTATGAACCACGTGACTGTCTTGTTAGAACATTGTCATTGCTGGACTAGAGATGTGGATTTTCTTTCTTCTGACAAAGTGCACACAGGAATTCAGAGTCCCATTGTCAGTCTGAATATTAAAAATAAAAATATTGTCAGTCTGAATATTTATTGTGTAGAAATGAACATGGAGCTTGGGTTGTCAAACTGAACTTTCCTTTTTGGAAACATCTTTTTGGTCATTAGAATTGTTTTCAAGTTGTAAATAGAGCATTATGTTTAATTAAATTAGTTAAAAAAAATAATGGCTTGCTTTGTTTTGCTAAAAGCCTTTAAAATATCACTCCTGCTATGTAGCCACTTTTTTTCTGACTTAAAAGTGCGGCTTTAAAAGATCTGTTTTAAAAAGATCTGACTTAAAGTATGCTGAATTTGAGGCAAGGATAATGGAACAATAATCCTAGTCTGTCTTGATACTTGTAAATGATTTTTCTATCTTGCATAATAGTGACTGGCTCCTTTTTCTGCAGTGCATCAGTTGTGTTGTTCTTGTTTTATTTTAAAATACTTTGCTGTGATCTAACAGCATTAACAGCATAAGTCAAATAAGTTAATTTGATTTTTGCAGGTGAGTATCCTTCAGGTAGACATTATGTACATAGTATCTATGAAAGTGATTCTGACTAGTTTGGTTTCTCCAAATGAGAGTGATTTGAGGTAATTAAGAAAAGGAGCAGTAATATAATGTTTTAAGTGAGCAGCATTGTACCTTATCAGGTCTAGGTTTTCCTTAAGATCTTTCAGGCACCTCTGCCCAATACTAATAAAGCCTTATTACCTCTCGATATGAAAAGAGTGAAATACGTGTATGCCCTTTTAATTTGCAAGCTCCTCATAGAGTAGAAAATGGAAGAGCATACAGTCTAAACAAGCAAACAAACAAACAAAAAAACCCCAAGTGATTGATTGTATGAAATACAGCAGTACCAGAGGCATTTGGTATTTCTCTCCTTTTTTACCAGATTCAGGAATGACAAAAAATTCCTACATCTTTGACTCTAATTACACAAATCAGTCCTTGTACAAACTGTTACACAGGTTAATGCTGATGTGATATTTGAAGCAAACGAAAAGGTGAAGGGGAGAGGGAGGGAAATTGACAGTTTTAAAGTTTTGCTAGATATTTCAAAATAAGCAAGAATTTGACTAACTCAGCAGAATTCACTGTGCGTTTTTCAAAGAACGTGAAGATTGCTAAACAATGTGTGTAACATTATGTATCAAAAATACTGAATATGTTTATATAGCCAAACCAGCTTATTATTCCATTTTCAAATCCATGAAATGCCTGCAAAATGTTAGGGAGAGGGTAGGGAAACATTAAGGAGAGGTTACGATTAATTCAGTTTTACCATCATCATCATCATCAGTTCTTGGGGTTAGCAGACTATGAACCAGAAAGCATCTGCCTGGGTTCTTTGGAGAACTGCAATGACAACTGTAATGCAGAGCAAGAAAGCAATAGTGTTTCTAAGGGCTGTTGTTACAACACGTCTGCATGCAGAGTATGCTAAAAATGTGCCGCATACATACACTAATGCTAGTTGGGGATTTTGACAAAGCCGAATGTGGACACGGCTTGATGTCAGTCAAAGACTTGGTGCAAACTCCTGTGAAAGTGCCAACTCCTGCTTAGATTATGAAGAACCAAAGGTTCACCTTTTGCTAACTCTTATTTTTGCAGTTTGTCATAGTCTCAGCCATACTGGAGTGATTACAATTGATCAGTGAAACAGGGTTCTCATCTGCAATGAGAGAAGCATGCCCGCAGTGTGTCAGAGGCTGAGGGCTTGGGTTTTTGAGATACTTGCAGTGGTTGAGATTTGTAGCCTTAAGGGAATCTGGTTGTCTTCCTCTGTTACTGTGTCTGTAGCTTTAGATTGTCACAGGCCACTTGGTCATCCTGGATAATAACTAGAAAAATACTGATCTAGTCTAACCTTGAGTTTCCACACATACAGAAATAGTTTAGTATCAAAAACTGAATCTGCATCAGAAACACAGAGATCAAGCAATGCTTGTATTTTGGGTCAAAGAGTCAGTGCGATGCATAGTACAGTATCACACTGTTCTAAATGCAATTTTAAAAAATATCCCCAAACCAGAACATTTTTATAAATCTTCCTGTACTGTCTTGGCTTGTTTGCTCAGAAGAAATGCTAAATATTTTTAAGCTTCATAGAAATTCTCATTCATACAGACAGGAATTTTATTGTCAATTACTGAATCTTGCAAATGAGAAAGGATGCATGTATTACACCATACTCTTTGTTCAATTGACAAGTGTAATTTAATTTTAATTGAATTTTGTATTACATTAGTAAAACTGTTTCTACTCTTCTGTGGCATATTTCTGCAAGTTCAGTTCTATGCCTAATAATAGAAGATCTACAGAACCTGGCTATTAAATGCTTTACATAACTGAAATAGAAAAAAAAGTTAAATTCTGTCAGACTACAATGTATTACTGGAAGCAAAATAGTAGAGACTATTTAATTGCATTAAATCACTTCCTGACTTGTGTGCCATTAATATTGACTTTGAATGCTTTTAAAAATGTATCTTGATGTGTATTCATTTAAATAATCTGCACAATTTTGTTTACTAGATTTGAGTGGCACAATCAATTATTCCTCAGACAGGTGTCCTATGACTAAAAAAATCTTAATGGCAGAACAGTTCCCAAAGGATAGTGAATTTTTTCCATTAAACATATTTCAGGATCTATGCAGAAAAACTCAAATGTTACGATAATGCTAATGGCCACATCATCTTTCAAAAGGAATTAATGTAGTTTTAGTTAGTTAACTTTGTTTTTAACAAAAAGTAATTAAAATAAAAAATCCTTTGCGAAACATCTTTGAGTTCTACATTTTGTTTTCTTAGAGCACTGTCTTCATCTGCCCAGAAATTTTCTTAATCCTCATTTTCCTTGGAACTATGTGCAGTAGTATTTGCTTTTGTGAAAAGAACCTTTTTTCTCTGAAGACTTGGTGTTGTTCAGTCCCAGTGGAAAGCTCCTACCCCCTTGCCCCCCCCCCCCCGCCCCCGAAAAACCCCCAAACAAGCCCAACACCCACCTCAGCACAGCTTGAGATGCATCTTGAAAGTGAGCATATGCAATACTGTTGGAGTTACTATGGTGAGGAATCATTTGTGCTTCTGAGCTAACAGAATTATGAACTGCCAAATTAAATGAAAACCTGAATAGCTGAGTGTTTTCCTCAGCTTTTACACACTCTTATTTTTCTTTTCACAGTGTCTCTCAGTGCAGTGTGGTTTATTTTGGATCTCAGGGTTCCATCAAAACCATTTTTTCCTTTGTAAAATAATAGTAAAAATCAACCCTTAAGTATGAAATTGCTAACTTAAGTCATCTATCCTTTCAGTTTCCAGCAGCCTGGTTGACTATGTTTGATGCAGTGCTTATTCTGATCCTAATACCCTTAAAAGATAAATTGGTGGACCCCATCTTAAAGAGGAATGGCTTGCTCCCATCCTCACTGAAGAGGATTGCAGTTGGAATGTTCTTTGTAATGTGTTCTGCGTTTGCTGCAGGTAAGAAAACAACTTTGAAATCTACTAACATAGTCTTTATTCAGCTACTTGCAAGAGCATTTTTAAAAAACCTTCGTGAATCTTTAATTCAAGATTATTCAGAAGTCTTTTTCATAGGATAGTTAGAATGCAACTGCACGGATGCATTTCCCGCAATGAAAGAGATTTTATCCAAAAACATACAAAACTGTTCTGAACATTTGCAGTAAAATCAGACTATGTTTCCTGCCTGAAACAGACTTCAAGTATACCTTTTAAAACCAACTTGTTAAAATTTTCACATACAGTGTTACTTCCTAGTATGCTTGGTAGAGGAGAACTGTTTGTTTTCTGACCATATTTTCCTCAACAAATGCCTTAGCTTCATGATCAGTGTCTAGGTTACCTGAACAAAGTGTCCAGCATTTGGGTATATGGCTGGTAGTCCTCCTAAAAGGAACTTTATGGTATTGTGGAAGACCATGTTGTCTGATTTATTAACAATTTATCTTGAAATTGAATTTTTATCCTGAAAAACAAATCAGTTCAGAAATAAGTATGTTCCTTTATATAGTCTGACTTCCGAGTATTAAAAAAGTGAATTTTTACCTAAAATACTTTCCTTTTTTCTGAAATAATAAAGTCAGGTTATGGCTGAACAAGAGGTTCCTCCTGCTTTGGCTTTTTTTATCCCCTACCTTAATGTTCCCTAATGTTTGGGAATTACTGTAGTGTAAAATAGCTTAGCTATAGCACGAAAGGAAAAAGATGGCAACTCTGTTCATACCATAAATCAGCTGCTTTTGAGATGATTTAAAGTTGTTAAGCACTGCTGATGTGGAACTGAACATCTCTGAGCAATGCTTCATAGAACCTATAGCCGTCACCTACTATCACTGTAATGAACATATTGATAAAGCATTATAGCATTAAATAAATTAATTTCAGCACTTGTAATCTCCTATATTTTAGAGAGAGGGACACTTTATATGGCTATTAAGATTTCTCTCAGTGAGAGAGATAATTACCTTATTAGGCCAAGGTCACTTTGTATGTGGGCAAGTAAAGTTCTTAAAGCAAAGTCGTTTAAACTTAAACTAGGAATGTTTCTCTTATTCCCTGTTACTTAGGACACTGCGACCAGCAAAAGAAGATGATGTAAAACTGTTAAATGTCAGCTCTTTAAATAGAACCTGCTGGCTCACATATAACTGAATGCAAAACCAGCAATATCTGTCTTTATTAGTACTGGGGAAAAAAGCAGATCAAGCTATGATAGCTGAGTTGACAAATGGTTTCATTTAGCAGAATTCTTAAAAAATTCAAATGCCTTTTTTTTTTCTTTTTCTTTTTTTCTATTCACTTACAAATGTAACACATGATTTTGTTGGTTTGATCCTCCCCTAACTCTTCCACAGTAGAAACTGAGAAGGTGAACTCTTTGGGTGGTTATCTGCAATCTGGTTGAAAAGTTTAACCTTCTGGAGTAACTTAACATCCCTTCTTCATAACATGAATTTAAGAGCTTCAGTTATGACAAATTTGGGGCATAGGAAATTCTGTTTATTTCTAGGAGGGTGGAAAGCTTCTGTTGGTTTCTATGTTTCATAAAATTTTTATTTTCTCATTAAATGATACTTATAGAAGCCATGTTTTAATATACTTAAAATACAACATTACTTCCAACCATTTCTGCCTTAAAGAGAGATACTGATTAAATTCTTAAACATATTAAGATGTTAATATCTTAACTTGCAATCTTAGAAGTATCTTAATGATTTGTTTGTGCCATATTTCCATTTTAATTTATTTAACTGGCATTAGTTGTGGACAGTACTTAGGCTGCCTATTAGATTGCTTAGATTATTTTAAATATCTTATAAACTGGGTGAGAATACAACTGATTAGATTTAATGAACATCTGCTGTGCTGTATGCATTTTATCGTAAATTCTGAGCAGCAGTATTTAAGGTTATTCAACTGGAAAATCTACTTCATTTATAGAGTTTAAACAATTATAGCAACAACTTCAGATTCTTTTAACTACTAAAACTGTAAGATTAAACTTGAAGCTTGTCTATCAAAGGAAGAACCAATAAATTCTAGATTCTGAAGTACTCAGCTTTGAAGCTAAATTTATGGCAAAGTTTGGTATATTATAGTTATACTCCTATGTGGCTAAATGCCTGCTAAATCTGCTTATGTTGCGAAGAGTATCAAACACATTAAGGATCACTAGATGTTTTGAGATGAAATAATTTTGTGTTGAATGTATATGAATGAAATTGTGTCTGAGCTCTTAGCTGACTGTACTGCTTTGTTTACGTTTTAAGTTCCACTCTAAAAAGTTTGTGAGCTATATTAAAACCAAAACATCAAGAAGTCCAGCTTTATTTTAATTACATCAGCTCTTCATAGTTCAGAGGACACTGAGGTGGCTGAAGAGCTAAAGAATGATACATAAAAATAAGGTGGATAAGTGGTCACCTAAAAAGAAGTGAGGAAGGTAGAGAAAATGTGGTGGCCTTATACTAAGAGGTACTAAGCTCAGCACAGTCTTTCCCTCAAAAACAGATGTTATTAAGGAAAACACTCTTTTTAAGAAATATTTTGGGGCCTCAAGGTAGTATTTAAACAAACTTGAATAATTCTAACCTGTTTTCCCTCTACAACTCTTGCGTCTCAGAAGATTAGACTGTAGAGCTGTTGCCAGATTTGTACTTGAATAGATTCTGAACTGCTACGAATGAATAAACAAAGGTTATACAAATGCAGCTTTCCATCCTTTTCAAAATGCTTTGTAAGTGACTTGCTAATGTGCGGTCCCTCAGTTTGATTTTCAGAGCTCTGGCTCTAACTCCCTGCAGTGATGAAATATAATGTTGTCCTTAAGCATGTGATTTCTAGAACTTCTTGTTTAGTTACGGCCTCACCTATGGACTATGTATAGGGACTACAGGGAGCTTTCCTCATGCTTTCTTCCCAGCTTGGGTCTCTTGCCATACCCAGGACTAATAAGAAACTGCATGTCATGGTATGAGGTCGTTTTGGTGAACACCAGGCATTTCCCTTGGATCACTGTCACTTACAAGAGAGATAGAGATGATGATCTGGTTGGCCCCCTCGAGGTTTGTATGTCACAGATTTGGGAAGAACCAGGGGAACAGATATTATATTGTGCATTAGAAATTGCTTCTGCTTGTTTATATGAAAAGTGCTGTCAATAGCTTCAGTCAACATCATATTAAATGTCCATGTCATCCTTTGGCTGCCTCTAGGAAAGAAAAAGCTAGAAGTGAGAAAGCAGATGTAATCATTTGTAGATGGTATGATATCCATGACAGCATTGTGTCTGTCATCTAAACCTTGTACAATATTTTTGTGTAACAGGAGTGATATTTTGTGCCCCAAGATTAGGTCAGATCTTGGCTTAATAAGTAGAAAGAGACCAAAACTGACAGGCACTAATGGGTGGCCATGTGTGTTTAACACGTATTAGGAAGTAGTGTCATTGACTCAGCCTTGCTCCTCTGAATTGGTCATGAATAAATCCACCTTATTCTCAAGGATATTGAGAGTTCTTTTATAGAGGTCCCTTCTGGGTGAAGTAGGGAATATTATTAACTATTAGCTATTCTTTCCATTGTATGTAACAGTGAGGCAAATCCTTTAATCTGGGCAACTTCAAAAAAACCCCTACAGCATTATTTGATATTCACTTTCTACTCTAAACTGTTGTGTTGAGCAAGCTAAAAATTGTTATATTTTACGCTATCATGTCTATTTTTCATTCTACATGAAGTGCTTTCTATGCAGTGTATTGCTTGTAAATCAAGCTCTAATGAGCCTTTGGATGTCTTGGGATGATAAGTGTCATATAAATGTCATGATGATATTCATAGAGGGTTTTCATAGTTCTACGGGACTAATGTAGCCATTTCGATAAGCAAAATGGTTTCTAATTTATTAGTACTATGGTGGCAGATGCAATTGTTCAACATTGGGAAGTAGTAGTTTGTCAAAACGAGATTGTCTTTAAAAAAAACCATAGTTTGTACAAGCAAGCTGTCAGCTAATCCATCTGGAAAAGGGTTAAGTATTTGTATAATTATTGCTACTGAATAAGAATATAATCACTAATTGTATGACAGAAGAACTATGTCTTGAAGTAACAATAACAAAAGTAGTCTGAAATGCTTTCTGTTAGGAAATAAGGAAATACATATTCCTATTTTAAAATTTGTAATTGCAATGCAGGACTGAATTCTAATTTAATTCTTAATATGAGGAAACAGTGTTTGCATCTTAGGTTAATCTTTCCCCCCCCCTCCCTCCATGTAGGAATTCTGGAAAGCAACAGACTGAAAATTGTAAAGGTTAAAACAATTAATCAGACAATTGGAAATGTTACATACCATGCTGCAGATTTGCCAATATGGTGGCAGATTCCTCAATATGTGCTGATTGGATTCAGTGAAATATTTGCAAGTATAGCAGGTAAGAGTCTTTCTGTGTTTTAAATCTGCTTTCATATCTATCATAAATGATGGATTCTTAGAAAAGAAATATTTACTTCTCAAATCATTATAAATAAGCTCTAATGTTCCCAAATACAATATTATACAACATCACTTAATGTACGTGGCAAAGCACAAAATTGTCTTTCACATTTGAAAATTGGCTATATATGTTTTCAAGACTGAATTTCAAGCAGAGCAACATTTAAATATTTGCATGTCATCCAGTTAGCACTGGATATTTGCAAACCCTAATGGAAAACAATATACTCTTTCAATATTGTGTTTTAAGGAATGGTTTTAATGCAGTATTGTTTCTTCTGAATCTTCCTCTGTGTTGCAAATAGAATTTGTGCTATGTAGGTTATTTTTTGGCTTAAAAACTGAGCTCACTGTTTAGAAAGTCAATTAGTAAGTGGAAATACCTTTCTGAGGGAAAAAGGAATAAATGAACTATCTTTGTAAAGATTTATCACCATTTTAAATTCATGTTACTTGAGTTTTTACATCTCTGAAATAAGTTATGTGACACTCAATCTAAACTAGTTTTTTTGTGAATATTAAGACTGAAGTTGCTATTTTTTATACAATTTTATCTGCTTTATTTGTAGATCAGCTTTTCTATAGTTGTTTTAGTACTTCTATGTGATACTAAGCAAACTGAAACATTGTTCAAATCTTGCCTTTCTTGAACAAATGCAAGAGATCTTAAATTTCTTAATACTGTTCTGTGGGATGTAGTGGACAGCTGTGTCATCATATTGATTTTTAAGCTGAAAGTGAAGTGGGAGGAGAGGGTGAACAGGACTATAAAATCTTATTTTCTGGTCTGTTTCATATACATGCAGGGCTCATTAGCGAGAGGAAAGCACAGGCAATTTATCTATTGTCATTGTGGCATGCCTAACACTGGTTTACTACGATTAAACAAGTGAAATGCTATTGTGACTCTCTTAGCACAGTGTTCACATATCTAGTGCTTGGGAGCAATGCATAGTTACCAGTAAGAGTAACCTTTCATGATCATAAAAGTAGCTCTTCTGATACTACTTAGATTGAATTGCAGAGCTACCTGATGTAATATATTGGAACTCCTCCAGAGACTTGATTTAAAAATCATTTAGTATTTGCTTAACTATAGTTACTTATTAATGTGTTGAAATAATGTTTCAGAATATTGAACTTTGAAGATCATCCATTCAAACTGGCATTACATATCGCTCTGTTTCTTCGATTTCTCATGACAGAATTTCCTGGTTTCATTTCCCCTGTAGGAAGTTACTTTCATTCCTCACACTGGGCAAGCACAGTGGTTAAAATGAGATTCTCTAATTCAGTAAGATCTTGCTGGCTGTAGCCCCAGCTGTCACATGGCCCATTTGTTCCCCTCTTAGTGGAACAGAGAATTTATACTCCATCGGGTTTCTGGTTACACATGTTCTACTGTCATCACAGTTGTTAGGAAATAAAACAAGGTGGTTGGCTTGCTTGGCAAGTAGAAGAAAATGTGGGGTATAGGGTTTTTTTGGTGTTGTTTTTTGTTTTGTTTTTTCTTTCTATCTGCTGATTTGCTCTAAGCTTTTCTTCCAGCTATCTGGCCTGGGACTCCATATGACTGGAAGAATTAAACACATGCATCACTCTGCCTTAGTTATTTAGTATGATGGAGGAATTCTTTTTAGATATGGCTTTGTCTTGTATGCATTCAAATACATCAGTAGTGTACTCTTTCCTTCCTGGTGAACGGTAGGTAGGTTGATGTCTCCCACCAGGTTGTTGTTGGGAGTGTCCCACTTGCAATGTGAATGCAGGGTCTTGCAACAGTTAGCTCCGTGCATGCACACAGCATGTACCTGGAAACCAGCATCTAGTGCGAACTCTTGTGACAAACACAAGATTTGGACGTAAGGTCTGCTGGATTGCACCAGCTGAAATCCCCCATGATGTATAGGCAAGTCCTTGAACTGATTTGCTTCAATAAACAACTAGTAAGATGTGGGGAGAGTTCATTATCTTTAAAGCACACCAAGAGCCAAGATGCTAAACACTTTAGATCCTTAAATGGGAAGTAGGCTTTAGCAATGCAATCGGTATGTATCTTTTGCTAGAGGACATATCTGCATAGTCATTGCTGTTCTATATTACAGTACATTTCATTATGTGAAATCCTAACACATAAAAATCTGAAGATGGAAGTCTTGCTTAATTGAGTTACTTATTAAAACTAAGGCTGTATTTAGCATTTTTATCAACTGAGTAAAATGAGTTAGTTACCTTCAGTTACAACTTTAGGGATTGTGCCAGTCAAATTGGAACTCAGCTAGATGACTTATCAGAAATGCAAGTGTTCATGCAAAAATAAACAAATTTCTTCTCTCTTACAGATTCTTGTTTTTGTCAGGCATTGTTACTAGTTTATAGGTGTTCACAAGGATAAAATAACACACCTATCTGCAGGTTGTGGCAAGGTTAAGGACTTGATGCATTCTCTGTTTGTTGAACTCCAAACTGAGGGTTGTTTTTTTCAACTGCTTTAGTGGTGGTCTTCATGAGAACTTAAGTCTTTAAGGCTTATGTTATTCTTACATGAATACTCTGCTGTTCTGCACTTGCTGGGTCTGTACCAACAGCTTTATAATTTCAAAAACTGTTGGTCAATGTTAGGTAAAATGCAAATGCTTCTCTTTCTTTAAACCAGAAATTCTATGCAGATCTTAACTGCTTTGTGTGTTACACTTTCATTTGATTTGTTTTACAAAGCTTTCTTCCCTGCCATCTGATTGTTATCTAAACTGAATTCTTAGTGTCTTTAAGAAGGCCTTAATAGAGTATACTTTAACAATTTGATATTAAAAGTTGATAAACGCATCTATTGTGCTATGAAATTTGGCTTTAAAATACGCAAAGTGTTAATGGTTACACAACTATAGTGATTTGGAAATGTTTATTGTGAACAAAAAGGGACTGAATATCGTAAGAGCAGAAACAGACATTTGTTTGTTTACTGCAAAACTAAGCATATTCTTATTAAGCCACATTAGTTACACTTGAGGTACCTTTAAAAAGATGACACACATTGCATTAATCTTTTGTATTATTCTGTCAATCCTCTTAAAGCACCCTTATTTAACTGGGAATCGTAATCTCACATGACAACACCAACTAGAGGGTTTAATTTCAAAACTGCTTGTTTGAGGTAGCATGAAATCGTTATCAATGGCTGCCAGCAGGCAAAAATATCTCTGAAGGCAAAGAAAAGATTTTATATTCTTTATGCCAGATTAAATATTAGGGTTGCTGGAAACATTATTCAAGTTTAGAAACATGCCTTATTTTGTTGAAAAAGTGCATAGTGTTACGCCCATTTTCATTTTTGTTTTGAGTGTTAAGATCTTTTTTTCCAGCAGTAACATTTGTAGAGAAGAAATGGGCCAGATCCGTTCATGTTATATACTTGAGCTTAACTTGTACAGAATATACAAAAGCCTGGTGACCAAAATGTGACCAATACTCTGGAGACTAACTTAACAAGAGGTTAAAAAACCAAGCTACTGTATCTTGAGAGTAGTCTACTTTTTTTTTCTTTAAGTGAGATTGAGCAGATAAATAGTCCTTGAAATATCTGAATTGTTATATTTGTGGCAAAGCCTAGGAAAAAAAAAAAAGAGGTTTTAATTCTAAAAATAAATATAATTTTGCCCCGCCTCCCCCCCCACCCCCATTGCAGATGTCTCTCAATCTCTGTAGTGATTCTCTCATTACGGTTTAAATTTACAGGAACCCGCACAGCTGAGTTGCACAAAGAATGTTTCAGTTCCTTTCTAGAACCAGAGACAGGTTGCTGTTGGCCCATTCTAACGTGTCGTGCAAAGGAAAAGAGAAACAGTGTATTGGTTATCAAAGATTTCTCAGGTGGCAGTGCAGAATACTGTTAGGTCAGTGAGAACATATAGTTCTGTTTCTTTTACAAGACCAAAGTTCCTCCCTCAGAACAGGCAAATTGATCTATCTGACTTGAAGCATTAAGCCTTTTCTTGAAAAGAAATGCCAGTGTATTTCTATTAAACTCTGACTAGAGTAGTAAAAGTCAAATACCAGTAATGGTTAAATAAAGCATACCTTTATTATGCAAGACATAAGTTTTTGCCATTTTCAGGTCTATAATGCTCTCTTTGCCAAGAAAAAATGTTAGATGAGGTAGCATTAATTTTCAGTATGAAGCAGACTGTTTTGAAACAAGCAGTGCACCTGTCAGAGAAAAGAATGTATTTGAATGTCTCCTGTGAATAATACCATTTCATTTTTGACAGGAGTATTATTCTAAAAAGGAGAGTTAATCATGGGCATTAGTCTTTGCAAGGCAGAGCCTAACCCAGTGTGTTCTGTTGGTACTCCAATTCAGTAGCACAGATTTTCAAATTGAAACCCAAGAGAAACATCCCAGTGACATCATTGGTTGAAATTTGAGTAAGGATAGTTTAAAGTTGAAGTCCCATTTCCACAAGTCTTAAAAAGAATAGGCGAACAAGCAATGAGCTCAGAGAATTCTAGATCAAAATTAAATTAAAACTAATCAGTGCCTTTCCAGCTACAATTAATTTCTCTGTCTGCACATTCAGAGATATAGACACTGAGTCTGTGAGAAATAAATGTTCATGGTCAGTGCAAGACTGACCTTCGGTTCCTGAGTACTTTGTTCCCAGCAGGGAATGCTGTGTGCTTTGTAAATACTGCACAACAGATAGGCAATATAGAAACAAGTCGAGTGGGGAACATGGAACTTGCCAGGCTAGAGTTAGTTTAATAAATTTCTTTGAGGATAATTTTGACAGAAAATGAATATGCTGCCTCAGAAGATTTCTTGATTTTACACATGTAATATTAATAAGTTCAAAGTGCGTGTCTCAAATGTTGTCCATTTAATGGGTTGATATATTGATGACCTTTAGCAGGTTTCATAAAGCAATTAGAGAGAACTGATAGGGATTCACTACCTCAATTCCTTGTCTCCTGAAATCCAAGCCTAGCATTAGGTCTTTAAGATGCCAGAAGCAGTATAGATCTGTAACTTCTATAACACTAAACTAGAACGAACTACTGTTGTTTGTTAGATCTTCCAATAGCATTTTTTTTTCTTTCACTACAGGTCTAGAATTTGCATATTCAGCTGCTCCCAAATCTATGCAGAGTGCTATTATGGGACTGTTTTTTTTCTTTTCGGGGATTGGATCATTTGTTGGCTCTGGATTGTTGGCACTGGTGTCTATTAAAGAAATTGGCTGGATGAGTAATCACACGGATTTTGGTAAGTTATTTTCAGTGTATTCATAAAGTAGAAGGCTCCCTTCAGAAGCAGTTAAACATCAAGCATGTGGAACTGTTGAGTCTTAGCACGGTTATTATTTTTAAAATACAAATTTGTCTATTGTTTTGTCAAAGCCAAAGTTTCATTTTGCATATAAGTAATGTGACTATGCAAAACAATGCATTGTCCTCATGAAAGCATGGGAAACGCACATGTAGTATTTTGCCTGTGTAAAGCCTGTCAATTACCTGCTCAGCTGTTACTGCATTTCATCACTAGAAATTACTCAGAAATTTTTGTATTTTAGTAAAACATATTTAAATTATGTGTGGAAGAAGAATATATTTGGTATAAAGTACTGAAATTACTTTCTGCAGTTATGGGGAGTAAAATGTGCTCATCTCTCAGTGATTATTCAGCTTCCTAATTTCAAGAGACTTCATCAAAATTACCATGAGTTAATTTTGCATTTCTCTCTGCTAGCTATTTATACTCTTTAAAAAGTCCAATGTATCATCTGCTTTGTGTTGCCAGTTGAAGTTAAAAATAATTATTGGCACCAGTAGGTGGCACCTTGGGAATTTCAGAAAATCATACCATCATCAATGGGCTAATTAGTTCCAACAGAAGGAGCATGAAAAGTTCTTGTATGCTAGACCTACTGTGTGTATATACATGGCTTAAAAGTGCAGCCTAAACTTGCTTTAAATTTGCTATGAGAGAATTTGCCATTTAAACTTGATTTGCATGCTACCAAAAAGTAATGTCTGGAACAGTACATATTCCACAAGTTGTCATCTTTGCTTTGTAAGTTGATATTTAAAAAACTGCAAAAGATGACAAGTAGCCTTAACTTTATAGAAATGTCCTCACCAAATGAAAATTTAATCACTTGGAGATGTTTTTTCCCCAGTCAATTTCAAAATTAGAAGAGCATCTTTTTCTGCAGTTCTGAATAGAGATAATTCAGTTGATAAAGGCTCAATAGAAGGACAATAATTTCATACAAATTAATACATGTGATATTTGATGGTGCTTTTTTAGCCTCTGGCCTTTATTTTCTGAAGCAGCCTAAGAGAAGGCAGTGTCTAATGTTGTCTCCGTAAAATATTTAGTTTGTACTAAATATATCCAGAGTTGGCTAGAACTGGAAGATGTTACCTTTCGTGACTCATTGGTCATTTGTTTTGAATAAGCTACTCAGCTCAGGGGATTGTCCTTTGGACAGCTGTCAGAACTGGATATTTCTAACTTTCTTAGTCTAAAGACTCGATAGACAATCGAGCCTTCTCAGCAGCTACTCATCCAGCTCAAGGTTGAAGCGCTCAGTGGGTGGTTTTGATTTGTAGCATCCACAGTAGCTCCTGTTTTAACTGTTCATATCAGTAACTGTTTATAACTCAATTTTCATTTTGCATAACATTACTGAAAGTTATCACATTCACATCTGAAATTTATTTAGGTCTTCCAGGGTAGGAATTGTAATGAGGAGTCTTTATGAATGAACGACTTCTGAATTTTTCATTAGATGCTGTATAATAACTATAAGCACGTGCACCAAGTTTCTGCTATTTACGCTAACTCATGATATCATTTGAGGTAACTGACTTTTGCCTCCAAAATCTACTGAGAGAGTTCACTCTCTACTGGCACTTCAGTTGGTTGCTGCCATTGAAATTACTGTTATTTCCCTGACAAAAACTGAGATTTCATGGTTTAATATCCCATCTCATAAAGGATAATTACTACTCTTTAAACATGTCTTCTCTTCAAATGGAGATTCACATGTATATTGTATTTTAAATGTCAAGGAAAGACTCTGTTTAATTTTATTGCATTTTATTATAAGTTCATTTAATTGAATCTTAAGTTTCAGTAATTAATTTAATCTGAACATTTATAGGCATGCTGCATAAGCAGCTTGTTAGGATCAATGTATACTTCACTATTTTTACTCTCTCTAACCTTTTTGATAATCGTAATGGTCCA
Source organism: Aramus guarauna (assembly GCA_013400195.1). Lineage (NCBI taxonomy): Eukaryota > Metazoa > Chordata > Aves > Gruiformes > Aramidae > Aramus > Aramus guarauna. The sequence continues at coordinate 1,711,823 of VXBL01005970.1, read as the reverse complement.
ATTGGCTGTGGCTCATGTGGCATGTTGGAAATGAGCCACAATATATTGTTCTTGGAAGTCCAGCAATAGTTAGCGCACATTTCTTAATAGAGGAATAATGTTTTATCAATGAGCTTTCTTAATTTAACATTATTTAATTTGGCACAAATCATTAATTTATAACAATTTTGAGGGAGCATCAAAGGTGAATGGAACCAAAACGAAACCACGTGTGGTTTCATGAATTGTAAATTTTGTTCCAAAGGAAGGCTAAGAGAAAATCTCAGTAATTGATTTCTTTATATCTACAGAGTTGCCAAACTTTTTCCTTAATAGCTTTTTTTAAATTTTTTTTTTTTATCTTTAACTTAGCAGAGAAGGGAGGTACAGGCCTCCAGATGCAGAAAGACCATATAGCATTACTTACATTACGGACAAAGTAAATCATATATGAAAATACATATTGAGGTTTTTAGCTGTTTTATCTGAAGTCAGCAAAGCATTGCAATTTTGCAGCATAAGAAACCAGACTTCTTGTTGTTGTTGTAAAAAAAGGCAGAGGGGGAAGAAAGGAAGATTATTAGCCTATGAACCTTTTAAAATTGTTTTGACTGTCATGAAGCATGCCCCCTGCTATATATGTAGTGTTTCTTTGCACAGAGTTCATACAGTGGTATGAGGAGCTTCCAGCAATTTTTTGTAAGAAAGAAATCATGCAGTAACAGCATATCAGCTTCTTCAGGGACGTTACTTGGTTTAAGGCATTGCAGCACAAAAGAAAGCAATCCTTGTACTGTGCACATCTTCCTCAGAAGTTCCATCTTTTGCTCTGGATAATTAAAAATCAAACTATGCTGTCGGATGGAAATGTGATTAGGTTTGGTTTTGCATGTGTTTTGCAGAAAAATCTTCACTACTTAAGCTTGAAGAGATTGACATTTTTATGTGTATAATCTTTATTAATGTTTTGGGTTTCTTTCTCCCCAATTCTTTCTAGGTAATATTAATGGCTGCCAATTAAACTATTATTTTTTTTTGCTGGCTGCTATCCAAGGAGCAACCCTCTTGCTTTTCCTTATTGTTTCTGTGAAATATGATCATCAAAAATCAAAGATTAATGAAGTAGCTGCCAATGGGAGGATCTGATACCTGTTACAGAGCAGACTTTATTACAGCACACAATGAAGTGGCAGTGCACCCTGAGTCTGCGAGATCTTGTGTTTTCTCCAGTAAGACTCTTACTAGACTTGCATGTTACAAGCGTTCTCGCCCCTGCCCCCTCTCGTGTAACGTAGGTAAGTGCCTTATGTTGGCGGGGCTGATTCTTGCACTACGTCCTGCCGGAGGACAAACACAAATCTTGGAAGTGTATTAACTCTAGGCATTCAAGTTGCTCTTTGTTAATCATGAGGTGTTTACTTAACTCTTGAAAGTTGGGACACTTACACGTGGAAATTGAGTATGATGAGTCATGTGGATTCTTCCTGACTGAAAAACTCTGCTTAGTGAAGAACAGTGGATCTAGAGGAACGCCCAACAGTCTCAAGCCTACATTGAGGACACAGGAAAGAAAACATTTTACAGAAACCTCAAGTAGTGGTTACAAGAATAAGTTTTCAATCCTGAGAGTCATTTTTTGGGGGAGAAACAAGAACAAATTAAATTGCAGATTAGCTCGGATTAAAAAGAAACGTGGTTTTATAATTGACCTTTCACTGGCAGTGTCTCAAGGATTTAAGTCCAAGTTTGCAGTCAAGGGTATCCAATACTGGAGACTGAACTATATGTCACAGTAGCTTGTCATATAGCTGCTGCAGATTATGGTGAACAACGCACACTTATTAGGACTGAAATGGTTTTACTTCGGTAATGTTTTTTATTTTTGAATCTGCATTAGGACAATATGGAAACATATTTTGACAAAGCACTGTTCAGTCTAATGCTGTTACTTCCCTACATAATATTCTAAATATTTGCAGAAAGAAAACTGAGATTGAATTCTCAGCAGATGAAAGCGCAATAACAATTTAGAAGCCTTTCAGCTAGTTCCTTTGGTCTTGTGTCTTACTCCTAGCTAACATGCTACAGGGTCTGTATCTTTCAGCAACACATTCCTATAGCAGAGCAAATGGTTTCATGTTCAGTCTCCTGTATTTTATTGATTCTAATCTTAATCTAATTTTAAGATTGTGTGCACTGGTATGGAAGATGCAAATAATTATGTAGAAAGAAAACTCAACTTTTTATTAATGTGTTAAATTTTTATAGTTTCCTTTGTCTGCATTTATGTTGTTAAAATGTCCTTCTTTTGTACACGGACATCTTTTTAATGAGTTTACAAAATAAAAAAAACTTCCATGCTGTGACTTTTGACCCTTTGTTTCTAGGTGAATAAAATTATACTACAAATATTTTGTTATTTAGCCTTTATTTCCTAAATATACAGTGGAATGCTATTGAATTTCTAAATGTACATTGGCATCCTATTAGTTCTGTCAGATAACATAGCAGTATGCAAGCTGTCCTGTCTTTGCCAAGATAAATTAGTGTAGATGCTTCAGCTGTTGCATTACTTAGTATGATTTAAAATGGGAATAACTAAAGAGTAGTAAGCAACATCTCATACATGGAAAAGCTAGTTTGTTTTTCTAACTTTTTGTTTTAAAAGCTCCATGTGTGATGTGTTTGTTGGAATATCCCATTTACAACCAGCTAAAAAAGCCTAATATTAAGATGGTATAAGCTGCATAAGGAACATATAGGGACCAAATAATTTTTCTTGCATGTAAGCTGCTTCAGTCATGCACTTCTGATATGGAGATGAATCTGTAGTGTTTCATCTTTATTTCATTAATTTCCAAAGCATATATATAATCACAGGAGAGAGCTGGGCTGTGCCCATTAAGTAGTATTCTACTAGACTGATGAAGACTTTGCTTTTAGAAATCTTCTAGTCCTTCTTCTGAAGGACTAGAACTATTTGCAGAACCTCCAAGAGGAGTGTTGCTTCTGGTGTTAGATGTCATCAGCTTTGGTGTCTGTGTACTTATCCCTTTTCTGGTAAGTAACTTAATTGCACTATTTTTTTTTTTCCCCAAGAGCTAAAATTTTTCAACAACATTCACAAATTTCGCATTTGATATGAGTCTGCAGATTGTAGTTAAAACTGAGTTTAATGAAGAATGAAGAGTAATCTGCAGATTACCAAACAAAGTAGATGTCTAACAGTGATGGTCTGTGCAGGCAAGCTTTAGCGAAACTATTATTTAAGAAAAAAAGAGAATCAATAAATAACGAGGTTAGCCTACTCAATATTTAGGCAAATGTCTTTTACCCTGCTACAAGCATACAGTAAATGTCTACATGTTTCTGTAGGGCTGTGGTGGTTCTAACACTCTGGAGATGAGACTGAACATGCAATCAGTTGTATAATTTAATTTTTATTTGGAATGACTTGGCTGAGCTCCAGGCACAAGTAATTGTGACCATTTATGAAGATTAATCTGACACTTCTCATCAAAGGGCTAAGGCCTTTTTGTGACTCGGAGGCTTAGCTGATTCCTCCTCCCTGTCTTATCTTTTAGTGTTTCCACTCCAGTCACAGAAATAAGACTAATCAATTAGCTTTGTGACTGAGCACTGCACCTCATTAATGAAATACCTTGAAGTGTACAGTTTGAATTTAGTTACATTCACTTAGATTGTTCCACTGCAATGGAAAGATCTGACAGGAGTCACCACAATGGACGTTTCTAAGCCTCTGACTTTACAGGTATCTTAAATTCAAAGCACAACATTGAAAAGCAAGTACTTGTTCAACATGAGAGCAGGTATCTGATTAAAGTTCATTACTTTTACTTATAAAGAATTATGAAAAGAACACGCGTGTCCCTTATAATGCCTGTACAAGCTGTAATAGAATCATGTATGAAGAACAGCTGCCTGGGACCCTGTGTTTCATTTGAGATGATAAGGTGGGTGCATTGCTCGTATAATTGTGGGGCTTTGAAGAATACAGCAAGACCTGTTTGCTTGTGCCTTTGTATCTACCATCTATACTGAATATCCCTCCTCAGAAAAGGGGTCGGGTTTGCATTTATTCTGCTTAGGTACACCTCCAGAGAGTTTAATTACAGTAGTTGAGGCATCAGTCAGTATTTCCCTTTAAAGTCTGTAGTCAATTCTGTGAGATGTTTTTGTTTTGTTTGGGTGTTTTTAAACAAAAGTTGCTCAGGGCTGACACTTGTCAGACAACATTTCAGCTTAACAATAAACCTATATTAAAAGATGCATGGAGTTCTTAATGTTTTTTTGTGTGTTTGAAATTGCTTTTTGAAAAATGTTATCTTCATGATTTTGTTTATGTGCAGGGCAAGTTGTGTTACTGCAGACAAGCCCTCTGGGGAAACAGATTACAATGCTTTCCATTTGAACAGTCAGTAGTTTGAGATGCAAATTCATTTCTGAGGAAGCAGAGAATTTGTAGACCAACACTCAACACTGATGGTGGAATAATGCACAGACCTGACAACATGGTACCTGCTGGCCCCAGAGCAAGGCTGTAACTGCAGTGAAAGAATGGAGAAGAGAACGTAGGTCAGAAGCTATTAAACCGTAAGTATGTAAATAGACACTTTGCTCCAGGTAGCACTAAGTTCAGAATATCAATGAGCGGTGCTTTCAGTTAAGATTGCCTAGTGACAGTTAATATAATCTGGCTGTTGGCTGTTTTTTCATGTCAGGTACACAGTATGGTTTAAGAGTCCTTTCCATCTTGGAATTAATTTTTCCATTACAGTATTCACTGCACAGATTTTGTTCTCTAAGCCAGTGGAAAGAATAGTTGTCAAAACCTAGTTACATAGTAATTGGATCCATTTACAGTGGTTTTCAAATGAGCCTTACTACATGACTAGTAATCTCTAACCTACAGTCTGTTGGACTTAAAAGATCATAAAGAAGGATGAAAAACATTACACTTTTACAAGCACGGAATTGGGAATTAATTATAATCCATCCCACTAACTTCAGTCTGCCAGTGGCTGTAGTAATGCTTGAAAAAGGAACTAAAATAACTGAGTGTATTGAGGAATGATCGGAACGGAAAGAACTAGGAAGTTTAAGTGGCTACTTTATACCCTAAAGGATGAAAGCTTACTTTTCTTCCCATTCTTTGATTAATTCTATACTCCCTTACATGTATTTTTTTATTATCTTTCTTAAACATACTTCTTTTATCAGGACATTCTCCTACAGTGAGTAAGTTCAAAATATGTATGTAACATTAATGGATGTCCTTTCGTGGAAGGAATGTCTGTGCTCAGCTGAGCTCTGACTGCATTTTCTGAACCATCCTGAGCTAGCTCGCTACAGCCTGGGAGAACTCCAGCACGGGTTGGTATGGGCGATCCTTGGCTGGCTCCGCTGCTTCGGAGCAGGTGACAGCACCTCATCAGCATCCACCCAGCAGTCCTAGATCTAGGCTATGGAAACTGCAGGCACGTTGAGACAGACTCCAATACTGTATTCCTCCTTTGGTGCATAGCTACCGTATAGTATGTTACTGATAAGACTTCTCATCCCCCTTACTAGGAAGCGTTAGTCAGCAATGAGATTTAGTGATACAACAGAGTCCATAAATCACATTTGACAGGGAATAGAACACTTTAATGAACAAGGGAAAACAAGGTAAATATTGCTTAGGCTTTTGAAGATGGAACTTCAAACAGATAACATGCTTTCTGAAAGCTGTGAAATATTCTTGACCGTCTCTGCACATCTAATGCTGTACATCACAATCTCTTCCTATCTACCCCATCACCTTTTCAAAAGTAGTTTTCTCTTGGCTCTGAACTCTCAGGAGACCCCAAGGTCTTGAATTGTTCTGTCTGCTGTAGCTATGGAAACTGGTTAATACTGTGTATCAACCCAAAATGACTGTAGCATATTTAAGTAATAATAACTATTAACTTGATTTTAATGACAAATGGCTTTACTGTCGGGCAAGATGCTATGAACTACTAGTCTGCAAAGGAAACATCTGTGAAGAGCAGCGTTCTGCTCAGAGTTAGGATGAAGGGGCTTGAGGGCAAAGATCCTAAGGGCTGGTGTATAGCTCCAAGTTTTAGACAGGCTGCTATGCAGATGCTGCAATAATTAAAGTGTGGGGAAGGGTTCCCATTAATTAATTTTTCAGAAATTTAGAACTTTGGCAAAGTGATCCAGAGTTAAAGCACAACTTCCTAATGTTGTCTGGGAAGTTAATAGCCTGCACAGGAAAATCTGGATTAAGTTCCTACAGTGACATAGTTAAGTGACATGTTGGCAGGCTTTGAAGTGAGTTTTCATCCTGCTTGTAGCTAGGTGGAAGATAACGCAACTGCAGTAATTCTGGAACCAAGGACCGTGAGCAAGATCCTAGTGGCACCTGTGAAGTACAACTTTACATTTAAATTCTTGTTCTTGCCTTTGAAAGATGTCCCAAGCGTTTGATAAACTGTGCCCTCAATTCCTGACACACCGTCACCTCTGGGGAGACGGGAAACAGATAGAAAATGGAAAGCAGTCAAAGGGTGGCATCAAGCAGATGTAGATACGCAATGTCGTGATGTTACAACAGATACGATACTTCTCTTTCTAGCTTTGTCTATACATTTGGGGAAGGTGCTTTTGTCTCTCACATTAGAAAACTGTCTGAAGGCTAGGGCTGACTGCAGAGCACTGGCTTGGCTATCTTTTTTGGAGGTTTAAAAAGGAAAGCTATGCTAATAAAGCATTTCTAATAGTGAAGTTATCTATTTGATTTCTTTTTTATTATTCCAGTGTAACATATTGTCAGTGAAGTACTCCTTGACAGCCTGATGACTCAGTTTGATTTTACAGTAACAATTAGACGCCAACATTGAGCTCTTGGCTGGATAAATGTGTGTGCCCTCATTGCCTTCAGCAAATTCCAGTATCGCTCTTATGTTAAACATGGGGAATTTTTCTGCTTGTTTCTTAAGACGTTTCTGATTGATAACATCCATACCATCTAAATATCTGTCAGCTCATCACAGATTAAAAGAAATGTGGGTTTTGGTAGGTGTCCCAAAATTTCCTAAGTTTTTAATGCAGAATTTAGTACTGTCCTAGATGTTACTGATGGAAGGAATTCAATTAACTGTTAACTTTACAGAAACCACTGGTGGCGATCGTTTTTGTTGTTTCTGCTGCCACCATCCACCTGCTGGCACAGACCTGAGAAGTGGTGCAGGGTTATGACTAGAGGTGATAGTCTGGATTTGAGAGTACAGTTCCTGGGGTAAGAGAGGGAATGTCCCTTCCCCTTCTCTTCCAAGTAATTAAAGAAATGGACAGATGATCCTCTCCCCTGGGGTGGGGGGGCCCTCTGTTTGTAGGTTTAGTTGGAACAAGACCTGAGGGATGGGACCATGTCATTCGGGTTCCCTGCAGACTAACGCTTTCAACTTCTGTGGCATCTTGTGCAAAATGTGTCTTGAGATGTCTGTCCTGAGGCATAAAAGCCTGAAGAAGATGTTACAAAGGGTTGCGTTTCTGAAGGTCTGAAGCCCTGCAGCCTAGCCTGGATGAAATAAGCTGGTTGTGTATTTCATCTGTTCGGCATAAAAAAGAACCTTCTAGATGCTGCAACCTGCAGTTTAAGAGTTGATAAATTTCATCTCTATTCTTCCAGAAATGAATTAAAAACAACCTAAATGTTTCTACTTAAAAGCCTGAAGGACTAAAGGGAGGCAGATGATTACCCTCAAACAGCAAACATTTCACCTCAAAGGCATAACTCAGAAATATGAACCAGGTGTTCCTCTGCTTGTAAATACAGCGCAAGCACTGTAAGAGGTAAATTACTTAAAATGGCAGGAAAATGTAGAATAAAAGCAGCAGAAGGGATCTCTGCTGTAACCCAAGCTTTTACAATGTCATATGTAGTTAAAAGGTGAGTAGCTTTAAAATTAATGAATTATTACTGCATCTTCTAATTTCTTGACTGTTGCTACATGAAAATCCTATAGAGATACTTCCACTGGGCTATCAGAGCTGCACTGCAGAAGATGCACAAATCAGTGGCCATGCTGTGGTTTAGTTTAACACTGGTGGTGCTAACAAAAAATACAGATAATATTTGGGCTTTATCTTTTCTACAGTTATAATAAGGTATAACCCATTAGCGGTCATGCTGCATGATTAGTTATACCTGCCTTCTCTTACTGCTGTAGATTACACAACCCCTTGTTGTGATAATTTTTACTGTCCAGCCTGGGCTACACAGATTATAAAAATAACTTTGATTCAAATACAAAACCTTAGATTGTAAGTTGTGATGGTAAACATGGGCCATTGAACTACACCTCTGGTCTGTCTCACCTGTCAAATGTGGAGCTATTATGAAAAAAATTACTTAGGAGGTTGGTTGGGTATGATGGTGGAGAAGGTCTCTGCTGTGATTTAGCAGTAGATGGGAGCACAGTGCTCAAATCTTAAAATCAATGCTTGAAGAGTTATTCTAAATCATAGTAGAAGAAAGAAGCGGAGAGAGTAGTCACAGAATAAAGGTTTAAATAGCTCATGTTGGGGACTGTCTACAACGCCAGATATTCAGGGGTGTATCTAGAAGATCAGTCTGTCAATAGCTGCCCTACTTTAATTCCTCATTGATACTTATTCTGTATGGATTACCAGTTTTAGCAGGTTTTGTTTGGATTAATTTAAATAAGAAAAGCATCCACATAACAAAGGAGAGCTTAGAGACATGTTTGAGTCACTTCTGACAACTCTTGTCACCAGCTGAGCCCCTGCTAATTGCATGTAATTTTAATCTCCCAATGGTGAAGCAACACAACTGAACACAAACCTTTCCCTTGTAGCACAAGGATCCTTTTCTCTGTATCGGATCACGTGGAGGACAGGCTGAGAGTCCCCCTGTAACTACTGACAAGAGCTCAACACACAAGTAATAACTTCTTAAAGTGCTGCAATTCAATCTCGTCGCTGAACCTAAAGGTTCAACGTAGCAAGTCAGCACAGACAAGTGATTATACCATAAAATAAGCAAAACTGAATTTTAAAGCATTTTTGCAGCGTAGAGAAGCCAAACAGGTACTAAAAGTCTAGAGAAGCACTTAAGTCCTGTTTCAACTGATTTGAATCTTAGTAGTTTAACCTTTAAAATTTTTCCCCTCTTTACTGTCTTATGGGAGCCTACACTTCAGTTGTGTACCAGTCTAATATTTACAGCTACTGAGTCCAGGGGCAGTGGAGGATGACGGGTAAAGCCTGTCAGTGATACAGGTTTTCAAAAATGCAATAATTTCAAAAATTTCCACACTCCTCCTAATTTCTAAATTCCAACTCATCAAATTTAATGATCTCTAATGTTATGAAATTGTTCTACATGATACAAAACTGTCCAAATTCAAGTACTTACAAAAGCATGAAGTTCTACGATAATTTAAAATAGCTGCCTGCTTTGCAAAGCACTCTCGTATTGCTGGAACACTTCAAATGTTTTCATAAGGATTTCAGACTGGAATGTGGTCAAATAGCCTTTTGAAGTAAAAGCAGAAGACATCAAAACACACTGCACAGAGTGAGAAAAGCACTTGGACTATCTTGAAAAATAATAGTTTCAGCTCATCTCCAGCTTGCATCTTTCTGAAGCAAAAGCAAGAGATTTGTACCTTACGGATGTGTTCCAGAGTTCGGGTCCTGATCCTGCAAACAAGCATTTGCTTCATTTTTTATAGTAGGAGTACTTGTGACCCTCAAAGCCCAGCATGTTTTGTGACTTCCTAGAGGCTGCCATCCTGATCGGTCCTTTCAACACGCCACAGAAAGGTGATGTTAGTGGGAGTTCATGTTCACGGTCAGCATTATCTGACCAACACAGCGAACCCAACTGAGCAGGGAAGGAAAGGCATTCTCAAGCACCGAACTACGCAGTCTGGTATCTCCTGCTGCTGCAGTGAAAGAAAATGTGACATAATCTGCAGATGCTACTTTGCCCTAATTCTTACAAATTTCCATACCCAAGACAGCAGCTGGCTATCAATGGAAGTCTGGCTGCTCTCAGCTATCACCAAAATCTGTGGTCTTACCTATGTACGTCCATACGTGTAGTGTGCCTGCCTACGGTACACCTGCAAAGTTGAAAGAAACTTTACATGGTTTCTCAGCAGTTAATATATGCTGAATCCAGCCGCCTGATTTTCATGTTTCTTGGAAAAGATGGCTAATTCAGGGTTCAAATTAATCTTGTTTAGTTTTGCACATATGAGTAAGACTTGACAGGAGCTGCCTCTAATTAAAATTGTGCTACTGCATCACTTGGTCCTACAGAGTATGGAGTAGGAAAGTATGCCATGATAACATCCTCCTTCAATTTCCTCTTTAATTTTTGGTACAATAGATGTATTTTCTTCTGCCTTCTGAAGAACAGACTAATGCATCCCTGAAGTTAATAAAATGATATGGGGTCATTTTTATTGAAAGTGAGTTAAACATCTGCTGTGTCTATTGCAGTATATTAAACAATTTTTTATTATTCTCACTTCCATGACCTGATTTATGTCCCTGGCAGGCAGAGAACCCTATTGTCTGCTTTTCATATACATGTAGCAATTTAAAATGTGGCTGTGAAATAAAATTTAGAGATGCAGACCAGCTGCAGATACAAGCAGTCAAGGATGGTGGTGTTAATGGTCCCTAGCTGTCCTGTGCATGCCCACCCAGCTCGTGAGCCCTCCCTGCTCCCCATTCTGTGAAAGGGCATGTGGAAATTGCTCTGGGGGGCATCGTGCCTTGCAGAGGAGGAGGAGGAGTCGTCCTTACAGTGAACAGCAGCACTGGAGAAGGGGACACGGCCCTCAGCCACTGCAGACGGCACCAGCGCTTTGCACAGATCTGGCGTTAGCGATCCGCCGCACTGAGCGGCAGCGCTGTGTACAACGGGCATAGCTTCAAAGTTTGCTTAGAGTTTATTCCACTCCACTCACAGAGATCAGCTGTGGGGATCACCAGGAAAGAAACTTTGTGCGTGTGTGCTAAGCGTGATGCAAGTCTAGCAAGAGAGAGCATCTGGCCACGGAAGGACACGTGGGTAACGGCACGCAGCGAGGCAGAGCACGGGGGCAGGACATGCCCGCGCCTCTGCCACAATGACGCGGGCTCCCAAGAGATCCACGGTGCCTGGGATGTTTCAGGCAAGCCCAGATTAGCAGAGGACCAGACCTTTTAGTCTGTTCCATCTCTAGGAGGAGCAGGGTGCTACTAGCTATTATGAATGAGAGGCACATGGTATTATTTTGAGTCGTCTTTTATACAACTCAGGTTTACACAGTAGATGACAGATTCTTTGTTTTAAAGGGTTTTTTAAAGATGGCAAATTGAGGCTGCCTGACTGCTCCCATATCTGAAAAGCAAAAGGTCTGCCCACCAAAAAAAAAAAGTATTACTCTGAAACCCATCCAGATGTCAAATACAAACTGTAAGGAGCAGAGGTGTGATCTCAGTCCCAGTTCAGCTTGCAGTCTCTGCAGTTGTCTGTTCTTGAGTTTCCTCAACGTACAGGGAGGGGAAACAGAGAAAGTTTTGGGCTGAGGAAGATGGTTTGGGATAGGGCTTCAGGGTTTTGCTTGTTTGTTTGTTTTAATGTGGGGAAATGGGGTAGTGTTGGAGAAATACAGTAATTTGCTTTCCCTTAAGCTCTGTTAAAATTACATCAGTTTTGGTAATGCTTCATATCTACTGAGGGGAAGCACATGGGGAGGAGGAAGACAGATGAACATTTTTAGTCATTTTTTATCCAGTTCAGATGGATGCTGGGAGCTCAGGGACAGGCATGAAAGAAAAACACTTCACTTCATATTAACATTTTCCTTACGCCCACGTAGGAGCCCAGTATGTGCCAGCAAAAAACCCAAAACTCGAGCATCCGTAGGAAGGGAACACAAAAATGATGTGAGCATAGCGGAGTTGTGCTCAAGTGCAGTTTACAGAGAGGGGGAAAAGACTGGCTGAGGCATTTGCCCAGCTATAGATATTTTATAGAGATGTTTGCCCCTAGTTGCCAGGATTTAAAATAGATTTGTTTATAGAGAGCATAGTAAAGTGACTATCTGCTGAGGGGCTGACAGTTACGATTAAGCCATCCTTGTTGGCATGATATACAAATTAAAATAGACAACAGATTCAAATGGTTTTGGAAAATGCCCAGTCATTCCACTACTGCTTTTTCTTAAATGAAATCAACTGAATTCCATTAATGTATGAACTGAGATAAAGTAACACCTATTCAGGCCAACACCTTGGCATTGGGCAAACCTGCCTTTGAAGCCTGATTCTCACATCAGCAGTGACGTTATTTCAAGCTCAGCTTCCCTGCCCCTCTGCACCCCAGCACGGGAAGAAGACGGGTCCCAGGTCCTGCCAGTGGCTCCACACGCAGCCGGCGCCCTGTGGGACTTCACCAGGGTACGAGAGACGTTTAACCGATTGCCACCAATTCCTATCTGCTGATTTTGGACTTGATGTTGTGACTCAGTAGGGTTCTGCTCTTACTGCTGTGCAGAAAAACCAGCCCGGGCTGCCTGCAGCCCTACCCCAGCCCGTTCTGCGTGGCACTGAGGGATGAAGCATTTCAGGACAAAGACAACCGTTGCCCTTTCCCCCATCCACCCCCCCTCTTTCGGGTCTGTCCCAGTTGCTCGCAATGAAAAGGTAACTCGTATTTATAGCCTTTCTCAGAAATCAGCCTCTCTGCGAGTTCACCTTTTATTGCTGCGATGCCTACAAAAACAAAACTGGCAAAGAGTTCAGCTGTCTTTTGTGTTAAGCGGCGTTGCTTCCCTCTGCCCCAGCACACTCTCATCTTTCTGTAAGCCAAGTGCACATTTAGAGAGAAATAAAACACACTTCAGTTCAGGATTTCTACTTGTTCCGTGCTTAGCATGTTCCCGACTTGTCTGTTATGGATCTCCTCAAAACAATATCCCCAATGGAGGAGCCTCAAGCCTGAGACTGACCAAACCTACTGCTTTATTTGCATTTTGTCTTGTTTCCAGTTTAGCAGAATCCTACACGTCTCAGTGACAGCAAGTGGCCTCATCTGCCCGTACCAGTGCGGTACAATTGCATAAAAGCTTGTGCTTAGTGTAAGCCAAATATTCCCCTTCTTCCCCCAATTCCCACTGCAGAATGGCCTCAATCTACCCGCACGTCTTGCAGCTTCTCCATGATGAACCATTGAGCAATTCACCACTCACCTCGACTGTAATTCAGAAAATAACTATTTTCTCACTGCCTCTGTCGCGGTGTCCTTGAAGGGTTGCACAGCAGCCACAGCCCAAGGTGCAGCTGTACAGCGAGTTTCAGCATCACCCATTTCTTTACTCAATATCACAAGGCCTTTGTTCAGCCCAACTTTTTGCTCCCTTCTACTGCTACTCTTGCTGTCACCATGGAAGTAGCGCTGTAACTACAGAAATTAGTGACTTTGTGTTATTAGCGTGGATTGTGGAAGTCACTCCACAACCCATCGAGAGGTTTACCTGTCGAGGCATGAAATCACAAGCCGTGCAGAGCCTGATGGAGGGCCCCTCGCTCTGCGGCATCATCTGGAGGCCACTGCTGTGCCTCAGGGGAGCGAGAAGGATGGAAAGACCTCAATTCCATACCTGACATTAGTTTTTCAAGGTCAAATAACAAGTCCATGTTGATCATCTGTGCCTCAGCTCCTCCCATTTGTATAATGAGTGTAATGATTCTGATTTATCTGACAGAGGCATTCTGAGGCTCTCTTCAATTCATAATGTGTTAATGTACCTTGAGAGTCTTTATTTTAAGGGATTAAACTAAGAATTAGAATAGAATCAACATCTTGTCAGATTCAAGACTTCTTCATGTAAACTGTAATCACAGGCTTAGGTAATTACTGTGTTTCTTTTCCAAGTGTGGCAAAATAAGAGACAAATAAATAATTAGCATAGCCACATGTGAAATTCTTCTAGCAATTAAAGCTTTTTCACACCCCTGTTGGAAACCAAACCCTAACCACGGAACACAGCACCTCACTAGCTACTGAAACCTCTTCTACACTTTCTTCTCATCCAGAACTAGAGTACAGAAGTCTCTGCACTCCTCAGTCCACAGCTCACAACTGCATGTTACACCACACGTTACGTACACTCAGCACCATCAATTGTGTTTCAGATGCATCTCAGCCACAAGAATTTCAACCTTCAGCTGCAAAGAGACAAGACCAAGTACCTAGTACTAGTGTACTGTGCAGTTTAGTAGATTAGAAATAGGGATAAGGCCACAGTGTGGCAATACACGCAACTTTTTAAGATTTCCACACCAAACAGCCAAGTCTAGAGCACACATGTGCTCTGAATAACTTTCTTTGTGCCAGGGAGTCCAGTCCAAAACCCTCCACGTAGCCCACGCGTCAATGGGCCTTGGCCAGATTTGGGAAGGGAAAAAGCTTCCCCCCATGAATGAAAGCAAGTCAAAAGTCTGTCCTGGTGTTATGTTCTCCTGACACTCAGTATACTTGCCCCCTTGAGAACTGCATATTCACGTTACCTTTCTGGTACCACTTCAGTAGACCCCGTGTGATGATCTGCACTTGTGTCATTCTTCCCAAACACCAAGCCTGTGACCACGAATGCCCTCTGATGAGCCGGCCATCAGGAGAGACTGTGACTGCCATCCTGCTCACATTTACTGCTCACCCCCCAGCACGTTAACTGCCTTTTGAGCGTGCATGTATCCAGCTCCAAGCACTTCACTGGGTTGGGTGAGCCCACCCTTCCCTGGTCACAGCCATGGTGGTGTCTGCTGGCTTTTGCCAGGAACCCTGTCTGTATTTTGGATGCTTCAGGCTCTCTAAAAAAACCAGATATCGGACAGCTTCTGGTTTTGTTTGTGGCAGGACTTTCTTGGAACTTCAAGCCTGCATGCAATGAACCCCCCTCATTTAACACTTGGGGGAGCAGCACCCAACTTCTAGGTGGTGGAACGGATCATCTGCCATGAGAAGAACAACATCTTCAGGGGCCTTTT
This sequence comes from Aramus guarauna, assembly GCA_013400195.1. Taxonomy (NCBI): domain Eukaryota; kingdom Metazoa; phylum Chordata; class Aves; order Gruiformes; family Aramidae; genus Aramus; species Aramus guarauna. The sequence continues at coordinate 1,696,763 of VXBL01005970.1, read as the reverse complement.
GAACTGCCCAGTAGTTCAATCCTTCTCTCTGTGCCTTCTTTCAGTGATAAGGAGGGGATCTAGCTTTCCCTTAATGGTCATACTTAAATTACAGACTTGCACCAATTATGCTCTCCTACCTATTCCATTTGCTATTCCATTCCCAGGACCAAAACACTGCTTTCTGCATGGCTGCACCATTCGACGAGCAAAGGCTCCCAGAAGGAGTCTTTCCAGATTTCATGAAATTAAAAAAAAAAAAAAGCCACCTGAATATGAGTCACTGCTATCAGTCTACTATCTGTATATTAGGAAGCATTTGATGGAAATATGTTCTCCCTCCCCTGAGTTGTTTCCACCTAAACCCTTCACTAACATTGTAGTGAAATTTTCCAGCTGGGAAATCAAACTTCATTTTCCCCCAGGGCAGCTCAGGTGATAACTGTTTAGCCACTAGCAAATTTTGTTATACCGAGAGGTATTCTCCTTTTGTTTTCCATCAAACTGATTTTCCAGCTCTGCTCTTTATCAGTCAATGCATTTGCTTCTCTATTTCTTGCTTGTCAGCTACGCTGCGCTTTGCTTCGTGTGAAGGTGCGAGAACCGTGAAGCAAAGCTGAGTGCTGCTGTCACCTGAAGGGACACAGACAAGGCAAAAACTCACGGAACCAAGACATGAAAATGCATGCGTTAAAATATTAAAAATCATCAGGGCTTTGGGTGCACTTTCAGGGTTTATGGTCATCTAGAGGCAACGATGCATTAAATTGGAAAGCTATTTTATTAAATAATATTGGAAAGGTTGTTTGCAAATAATAAAGGTTGCGGGACTGTTGAGCTCCACCAGCGGCACAAGTACAGTTCAGCCAATTCATTAACTCCCAGTAGCCTGGAATTTTTAGCTGATCCATACAATGCATACAAGTAAAGAGGTAGATGAATGGGTTTCCCCCAGTTAAAACAAAGCCTAGACTTCACCTATGCATACTCCACTTGCACCGTTCATAGAATCTGTGATTGCGGTGTCGCGGCTATCACAAGTAAAACAAAGACAAGCAGCCTGATCAGGGATGCTTGTGTAAACCTGGGCTCACAGGATCCTACTTTGCTCCCTCCAAGAAACCTGGGTGGGCACGTTCCTGTCTCTGTCAGTTATCCCTCAGGGAACAGGGACAGACCTTCTGAAGTGGAGGCCTAAACTGCTCCCTTTTGGGAAGAAATTAGTTTAAACTTTCAAAAGGATCAGCCTACGCTCCTGCTAACACCATCCTCCCTGCACTTCATCCTACCTACCACTGCTTTCTCTGCAGGGACAAAGCTCGAGAGCAGAAGTGAGGGTACGAGCATGGGGTAACCTAAGCTGGCAAGGTAAACCACGTATTAGCAGAGTACCTCCACCTCCAAGCAGGAAACGGGGCTTGGTTGGGCAGTTTGGCAAGACTCAGCTCCACCCCACCAGCAGCTTCAAGCCCAAGACTGGGAATAAAGGGTCCCGTTGTGCTTCACCTTGTACAAGCACGTAACTTATCAGTCACTTGTCATCAGACGGACACATCAGCACATAGCATATCCACGTCCCATGCAAAGAAGCCAAGGGGGTAAATAATTTGCCTACATGACATAGAAAGCTCGGAGGAAGATGGGTAATTCAAGTCAGCTCTCCAAGACCTCTGCGTAGTGCTCCCTGCCCTTCCTCCTCCCCCCACATCCCCAAGCCTGTACCTGGGGACTCCTTAACTCTGAATACACCCCTTGGGGCTGAAGGAGCAGGTTACACTCCTAGGACTGCTGGCTGCTCTGCCATCTATTTGCTTCTTTATTACCTCTGAGGATCTGAAAACCAACCAGAGCTGGGATTTTTCAGGACACTTCATTTTCATAGTGACTGTCTTAACAAAGGTAAAAGCCTCACCAGGGAGCATCCCTGAGTACAGAGGACAAACAGCGGGCTTGCTCTGCCTGCTCTGTGTATAAGCATCACTCAGGCTGCTGGTTTTTTCTTGGTACTGTCCAAACATTGACTGTGCTCAAGTGCCACTAAAATAACATTCAGTGCTTGTGCAATCACTTCAGGCTGTGGAAGCTCTCTGAGAGAATAAATATTTTGGAGTGCTGCGTTTAAAAAAACAAAACCTAAACCACACCACTTTGAAAAGAGCGTTATTGTCCCACAGTCAGTTTTAGAGCAGGACTTGAAGACATGAAGCACGTACTGGCCTACAAACAATCCTCAGTAGGAAGAAGGAAAGGAGGGAAGCAAGTGAGGAACATCATAGCACTGTAGTCTGGCATCTCAGAGGGGCTGAGCAGCCTGCACTGGGGCAGGGGACGCCCAAGGAGAGCTAAGTGTGAGTAGCTGGTTCCCTACCAGGAGCAGCAGAATGGGGCAGGACAGAAGAGGCTCGAGAAGGGCAGGGTGCCATGCAGGCTGTGCTCCTGTGCAGTCCTGGAAAGACTCTGGATTAGAGGGAGCATGAGGGGAGAAGAAAAGAGGGAGCACCAAAACCACATACCCTTTCCAGGGGCTGCAGTCCCCTGGCCACTCCATTTCCAACAACTCACAGCCAGTCTCCCAGGCAGGGAGAATTTCAGAGGCCAGAGCAAACCCAAAAGGCTGCAGGTCTCCAGAAACAAGTAACTTCTGATGCAACGGGCAGGGCTAGTGCCACCAAGACCATCCAAGCAACTTTTTCCCTTGTACCAGAGCGAATCTGATGTACAACATCCCAGGCTGTTGCATCTTTCAGAATATTTTTGTGAAGTAAAAGATGAGTTTTGAAGAAAACTTTAAAGCAAAGCATGAAATTCTGCTGCTCCTCAGGCTCTCTGAGACTAGAGTTCTTCCCTCCGATGTAACGAGCAGTAGAGGAGGTGACATGACATGGCTAATGAAGAACAGGGAAGTGAATGAGGGAAATAACTCTTCCATTGTTAGAACAGTGCTAGTGGCAGCTTTATAGCAACTTATCATTTCTATTTAAAGCCTAGTTTGGGGGCTATAATCTTTCAGCTGTTTCCTGTACCATCTGGCTGAAATTTAGCATAAAATTTGTTATCTCAGAGGTGAATGAATTCTTTTCCCTTTATCAAAATTGCAATATTTGGGCGAGGAAACCAAGATATACAGACTCACATTCAGGAGTGTTTTCATCAGCTAAGGGCAATCTTCCCTTTAAAAATAGCTTTTTAAGATAATCTGGTCAGGGGAACGACATCTAAATCTTCCACAGTATTTTTCAACATCGTTTGCATATGCTCTGAAAGTCCCACATGTGAAGCCTCAACGCTACGTGCACTAAAACAGCCCCCCAAGAAACTGTGAGGACAGTGACATACCCAGAAGGGCTTCCTCCCATTTCCCCTGAGCCACTGGCCAGGGCTCAGAAGCAAAAAGCCCTTGGTCAAGCCCAGGTCTGGCCACGCTGCAGGAAAACAGCACAGCCAGGGCTTGGGGAGCTTCTGGAAAGAAGTGTGCCATGGGTACCTCTGTGCAACTCCAACAGCTCAAAGCTACTGAAGCCATGTGCAGCCTGGCATTGCATGTGCTGCCTGTTCCTGCCTTCCAGCTTCAGCTTTCCCTCAAGTTTGCTATTTATTCCTGGTCCTGTCACTTCACCCCTCTCACTCCACTCCACTCCTTGCACTGACTCTGGTGAAGCACTCAGAGATGCCCCAGAGGGAGAGCTTTGCTCCATTGCTGCCACACGTGGCGGTACTCGCCAAGAGTGGAAGACACTCTCAAACATCACTTCTTGCTCCATCTCCAGGTCACCACGCTTGGGAGACCTTGCATGCCCTGAAGGGAGCAAAGGCTGGTTACGAGCAGCCCTGGGACATGAGACTCAGAAGTCAGTGGCTTCTCACATGCTCTTTCCCCACCCAGTAGCCTGACTAAGAGCTTTTTCCAGTCCCAGCCAACTAAAAGGGACAGGAATTACCATCTACCCATTCCCCCACCAAGCACAAGCTGGGGATGCCATAGCTCTGTTCCCATGTTTCATCGTTGAATATTTCTTTTTCCCCTTAAACCCTAGACAGCTACTTCTAATTCATTTTACATAACCTGATTATTTCCGTGCTCTGTGCTGCTTTGCCCCGCTATCATCTTCGGCCATCCTTTTGAGTTAAAGGTGTAAAGCTTTATCTGCTGAAAGAAGTCTCTATTTTCCAGTCTGGACTCCAATTGTGCAGCAAATAATACAGCTCAGTGGAGGATGGTTGTTGGAATAATTTGTATCTTTTATACAAACTGATAATAAAAATTTAGCTCCTTGATGTATTTTTCTCCCTTAAACTGTAGTTATGTTTCCTTGAATAGATAAATGCAAGATAAATTCAATTACAGCATAATTTCTCCCAGGATGAATAACCTTTAAATCAGCTCTGATCTCAAAACACATTATGAGATAACATACTGTCCATTACATTGTTGAAATTGGGGCTATGGCAGTGCCTAGAGTTGTCAGTATGAATATCAAATTATTTATGTTCCTCTTTGCATCCTTGAATACCAAATAAGCTGAGGAACACTGACAGCAAGAAGCCCTATTTAAACACTGATTTTTAGTGGAGGCAAGAGGTGCTTGCTTGACAGCTCTTGAAATTGCAGTGCACTATTAATCACGGAGATGCGCAGCGGCACTACGAGTTCCCACTCTGCTGTCACCTTGCCGAGAGTCTCCCCTCCTCTTGGGGAACAGTTCAGAAAAGAAAGCTCAGTTAAGTCTTCCACTTGGCTGACTGCATTGCTGCTGCTCAGAGCTGGTGTTGAAATAAAAGGGGAGCCACTGTAACATTTGGAGTGGGTACTTTGGGTTTGAGCTGTTAATCAGGAGCAGTGCTGAGGTACATGCCTTTCCCCATCACCCCAGTCACAAGATTTATGAGTTCCTTACCTCCTCTTCCATTTTACAAGCCTGAATATTTTAGCACAGCTATTGTCTGCTTTTGGGGGATGCTTTTGTCAAAACAGTAGTCAGTACAAAAGCAACATGCCTTAATGGAATCCCTCTCCCAGGTTAGCAGTGTCACACACTGGAGTTTGGGTGCTCGAGGAGAGCAGCAATGACTGTACGCACCATCTAAACCCTCTGTGCCATGAAATTTCCTTCCTGCAAGTCAAGTTAACCCTATATTAAATGCGACAAAGCTTGAGATGGTTCAACTTGCTGAGACCAAACAACCCAATCTGATTTTAAGTGTAGACTTGGGAGAGAGAAGGGATTATTTTTTTTCTTTTTCCTCTTCTTTTTAAGCTAAAGGGTAAGTCTGGTTTCACTTGGGAAACAAATGGAGAAGGGCCTTGCTCAAGCTAGAAGTCTGCCTGACCACATTCTGCAAAGCAACCTCTGTACAGGCGGTTTGAGACCTCTCTTCTGAAAAGCCACCATCCAACAGATACAGTTTAAAAAAATAAATAAAATATAAAACTATTTGAACTAGGGCCTGGGGGATAAAAATCTATATCAAAACAATAGGTGTGCTTAGGAATGGTCTTAGTTTAAAGCAGAGGAAGTTTAATAGTTTACTTCACATTGGAAAAGGCAAACCAAGCAATGAACCTATAGTGGACTTGTTTTAGTGGGATGAAGTAGTTTTTGATTCATCCCAGATAACATCCCCTTGGTCAGCCACCTAACTGTTCAGTTTGGTCAGTGAGTGAAAAACAAAACTGAGCTACTAATACAACCCTACCAACAAGCTATAGGACACGCTGGAGCATTAGAAAGCAGCTTTTTCACTCTCTAGCAGTCATTTTCTTGCCTAATTTTTAAGGCCATCAGTATGTCAAGCAGAAAATTCAGTCAGCTGTAGAGAGCTGTAATTACCAAGACTGTTTACAAGAAGCTTTGATGGCAACAAGCCTCTTGTTCAGGAACAAGTTTACCGTTGAAACAATTTGAGTGTCAAAGTCTCCAACTCAAGTGCCTGGATGGCTTGTTACTACCTAATGAAACGATGGGGGCAGAGCAAAAGGTGCTGTTAGAGCTGCTTGAGGCAAATAAGCGTGAAAGAGAGAAGCCTTGAGCAAGGAGCACAGATCACCAGCTTCTCCAAACCTCATGGGAGCCTGAAGCACTGGCAGGCAGATGAGCACCCAGGTCCGTGCTTCCCAATGCGGGCAGCGAGCAGGCCACGAGAGCTCCCTCAAGTTCAACAGAGGCCAAGAGATACTCTGAGCTTGTCAGCATCGAATCTCAGTGAAGACTGTTGCGCATTGTGCCAAGCATGGAGAGGAAGAAAAAAAAATATCTGCTGGGCAAAGCAGGGGCTGGTGCATACAAGAAAGGTTGCGAGGGGGGATGGGAAAAGGCAGGAGTCTGCTGGGAGAAAGCGGTGCTCTGCTTAATGCTCAGACAACAGGTGAAATGATTGTTTAGCAGAAGTGCCTGGAAGATCTTATTCCTGGTTTTGTTGTAATTTGCATTTGCTTGTTGTTAAATATGACAAAAAAAACCTCCTGGGAATTCAGTACCACCCAGGGCCAGGCAGTGTATTTGAATGAATAAGGTTCTTATATTCGGTGGTCCTAGATGCCCTCTAGATATTTTTTGAGCACACAATCTAAACACAAACACTCCACCCAACTGCAAAAACTGCGGAGCTGCCATGCCCAGGGAGGCTGGGCCTCCCCACCGTCTTGGAGAGCATCGAGCAGCAGCTCTGCTCTCCTCTCCTCCTCCCAAGGGCCCTGGACAAGTACCAAGCAAGGCTTTGCTTCACTCGGTACCAGGCAGCCCTCTCCAAGCCTCTTGCAACCTGCTTTCTGTCTCCGGCAAGACAGGGCTACCTCCAAAATCAAAGCCTTGAGATTTAATTCAATACGCGTGTCTGATGCCACTCACAGGGGAAATGTGGGGTGCTCTCAGATGAGAAGCTGCTGCTTTCTGCAAAGCAGGAGCTGAGCTTGACAGTACAAAAAGCTCCTGTTGGTCACAAACCAGCAAAGGCCCACGTTTATCACTGGGATTTAGATGGCCCCATTTGACAAGCCTACACTAAGCGACTCCGCAAATCACATTACGTTTATCTGCCTTTGTTTTCCTCCAGCCAAGGCAAGGCACTTCGTAAAAACAACAGCTGTTAGTCACAACCTTCCGGACCCAGGGAGTCAGCATAACTTATGAAATAAGACTGCCGGGTGTGATTTACCAAAGACGGAAAACCATTTAAATTTACTTGACATAACCAACAATAATCATTCTCTCCGTCTGAATTTTATTAATATCTGTGCATTGCTGGTTATGATGTATGAAGGAGACAGAAGAGGATGCTTCGAAGCTGGGAAATGAGGCTGGCCCTGCAGGGCTGAGTAAGTATCTGTCAGAGAAGCACATACGTACAACAGGAGATGTCATTTTTATGGCGCAGTGAAGCCTCGGTGACAGAGAGCAGAATTGTTGTGGCAGTAATCTTTCCAAAGACACTCTTAGGTGGGGAGGAGAAGGGAGAGGTCTTCTGATTAGATGTTGTTGCTCAGCAGCTGAACCTAGGAGTCTTTTGCAGTGAAAATACATCTGGTGGGTACCGCCTGCGCATTCTGTAAAGTCACTTTGCTCTAGGTCAGCCGTAGGAACCCAAACATGTTTTCACAGCAAGAGGCAGCATCGCTCGAGGCATATGGAGATGGGACCAGGCATACACCCTTATCCTGGAGCAGTTCTGGACCATCTGCTGCCAAGGAAAATGATTTTGTACCTTAGCCTCAGTTTCCTTTCATTTTAAAGAGGGCAGTCAGCTTTTTATGCTATTTGATGAACTTTTCCAATGTTTTAAAGCACCTAATAATACAAGTGTTTCTGGCTAGCAGAAATTGAAACTCAGACTAGGCTGAGCACAACACAAGGCTACAGCCCTGGAGATACAAGACTCCACAGTAAAAGCAAAGCCTGGTCTCAGATACAGCATCTGCTGTCCCTTTGCTGTGGCAGAGCTCTCACGACTGCCAAAGGCAGCCGAGCGAGAGCAAGGCAGGGGAACGGCGGGTGGGAAGCAGTAGTGGGTCACCTCAGCCAAATCAAAACTCTCCTGACCTTGGTGGCATTGAGCCAAAGCAGCCCCATGGAGCTCTGTCCTGGTCGCACGAGTGATCCCGCATGGCCGGGCATGGGCTGTGTGCTGAAGGCGGCGGGCAGGGATAGACCCAGACTGATACTTGGCATTTAAACCTCTCCCTTGCCACCTCCGCAGTTCAGATGTGTGGCTTCGGCTGCTCCATTTTCAGCTCAAGAGCACAGCAGCTCACACCAGGCAAAATGGCAGTTTCTTAACAGAGGATGCGTTCTACCCGTTTAATTGTAAGGCTTTTTGTATCTTTGGCTGGCTGAGCGTTATCTAGACACTCTTTGGTATCAAGTACAAGACCAAACTGAAGAAGGGTCAGAGTTGGCAGACCTGTACCCCTGCCTGCCCTTCATCTGTTTTCCTCTGAGAAGGTCAGTCCTGCGATTAAGACTTCGCAGGGAGTTCCAAATTCTTCCTGAAACCACAGAAGAGTGACTTCCACTAACGTCTGCCAACTTGTTAAAGACCTTTAAATCCTGCAGAGGAGGAAAACATGATCAAAAACTCTTTCTACTCCTCCTTGCACTGTTTTATTATTAGAAGCAGCAGGGGAGCTGGCTGCCTCCCCTCAGGCTTTCTTAATTCTGCAACAACATCTCTGGGAAAAGCTCTCCTCTCCATCCGTACCCCTCACCATCCACCAGCATCCTTTCCAGGGAGGTGGCTCCTGGGTACGGCAGCCACACTAGGCTCCAGAGCTGCACGAGCCAGAGTTGCCCAAGGACTCTACAAGTGCATCCACTGCCTGAACCAGAGATCCCTAAGGTCTGAACAAAAATAATAATTAAAAAATAACAGGGAGCAATAAAAACAGAATCAACCCTAAAGCTTTCACCTGCTGCATGGAATCTCTCCAGAAACTTACTCTGTCATTCTAGCCACTTGCTACACATTAAAGAGGTTCAAAACCTCCAGTTTTACAAAAAACTGAACTTTCCCAAACAGCTGCTGTTTTATTCAAAGCTTTGGTTCGAGGCAGGCATTTTTCATTCATGAAGATTTTAAATGCAAGTCGAGCCAGATTCAAGAAGGCACTTACTGAGGAAGCTTCGTCAAGGAGAATTATACCTTTAGACAAACCATCGCTTTATTTCTATTACCTAATGCACTACAAGTGATTTAAGAAAGACAGTGTGGAACTTCCAGTACAGAAATTAATCTGCTTTATGACAGCGGAATACTCTACGATTCTTTTCAGAAAGCACTTCCACAATAATTAAGCTAATACCGACATGATCAACAACACACCATCTATTTTATCGATAAAGTTGTTTCTCCTTTACCTGCCAATATTTTCCATTTTCACTGTGCAACTATTTATAACATAAGATGAAACAAATCCCAGTGTAATATTTGTGTATACACACAGAGCTGTGGCAACAAACTGTAGAACAGACTCTTTCTATCTTGATTACCAAACAGAATCGCCCTCCAAAAGCAGCCCCCTCTCTACACCTGCAGTGTCCTGCTCCTAAGTTTTGCAAAGTTTTCTGCTTTTATGAGTGAAGAAAGAGGGAACCTCACTATGCTGCTGCATGTTCAGGCTCGGGCTTCCCTTTCATAGCCTGGGAAGCTAAGACAATAGCAAACTTCGGTATGTATTGTACATGATGATAAAAATCATTGCCCAATTAAATAAATGATAGCATGCATCCATAAAAGTCACATGCAAGACCTAGGGAAAACTCTGCAGGTTGAGCAAAATACCACATAAATGGCACAAGATTGCAGTTATACCAATCCTCAAGTTGGAAAGAAAGGCTTCTTATATTTCCAAGTAAAATCTGGAAGCGATGGGTGATTTAGAACTCTTAATTTCTGCTTGTAAGAGTGATCAAAGCCACATTCTGATAATACTTCACATACAACAGTAAGGACAGAGCAAGATTTCTGAATCATTCCTGGGAAAATTATGGGATTTTTAAATATTTCTAAAAAGCTTTTGGGTTGGTTCCCCCCACCACCACCACCCCCATGGCCCCCTGGATTACTTTAAATTATTACCTCATCTCTTACACAAGGCATGGTTTGCTCCGGGAACTAACAGATCTTGGTGTACGTGCACTGCAGATGCACTTAGCATATGCCACCCTTTCAGCTCAGTCGAGTTAAGCGTGCATGTAGCAGGGCACTAGAAGTAGTAGTTAGGTTTTATTTACACTGCTCCAAGCTTTCTGCACACAGCAGAGCTGCAGAGTTACAACCCTGTGTGAAAGTAATTACGGGCAGTGGCCAGGGCAGAGGTATACAGAAGAGACGGACGCAGCGACAAGGGCAATTGAACAGAGCCTGAGGAGAGCAGAAGGAAGGAGCCAGACAAATCCATCAGTGCTCGGGTCCCAGCCTTCGTGTTCCATTATCTGCTGGCACTGGCTGAATAATCCTGCCTACAACCAGGCCCTTTGCGACGCCCCGAGCGTTGCCCTGGACAAGATCAAACTAAGAGCTGAGTATGGGGACAGAGCGGCATAATGAGCTTCCGAAAGTGACCAAATGTCACAAGGACTGTCACCGAGGCTGGAACTCAAGGGCAGGTTTCACAGAGGATGTGTCAGGCTGCAGATAGCATTGGCACTGGTGGGACTTCTACTTAAATGGCATTCAGGATCTGAATTTTTTGGCCAACGTCTGTATTCAGAAACAAAATCTCAGAAGTCTGTAATGGAAGAAAGATAATAAAAATCTAAAAGTATTCAGAGCAGAGTCAGAAAAAAGGAGAAAAGTTACCCTAGCAGCTGGGGCAGAGATCAGATGATGGACGTACACGAAGTCATGAAGAGGAAACGCAATCAAGGAGTATCAGAAATGGCAATCAAAAGTCAGACAACTGATCACCATTCAGTCTTTCTGAAAAGGCCATGGTATTTCTTTTACATTTGTTTTTTTTCTTCCTAGTTCTAAATGGCCTCTTTTTCAAATCTTCCCTTATCTTTCTCTGCTTCTCATGTTGCTTTTTCCAAGGTTTATTTTGTACAGACCATGAAGGCTTGAATGCTGCTGGAGTACCCAAAAGAAAAAGCCCACCCAGATATTTGGATTATATGTAGGAAAATCATTGCAGACAGTTCAGAATACAGTCACATATGTTCTTAAAATAAATAAATAAATCCATCCATTAGGCCAAATGGATGTTTAAGAAGGTCTAAGTGGCTGCGAACCTGCAGGGAAGTCATGGGTCATCAGCGACACAGTTAAAGCTTCAGCTGTAATGAGGGAGCGGAAAGCTCTGCCTTCCATCACTTTCGCCCTTCTGCCAAGCAGAAAACTGGTAGAATTTCATGTTTTTCTATAGCCTAAAGCTGACAAAACCTTGATAACCCATAGATGTTTTTTTACCATTACTTCAGTTTGTAAGTTGTACTTCAGTCTGCTCAAATTGGAGTAGAAAGAGCTAACTGGGGAAAAAACTTTTTCTACCTTACTCCTCCAGCTCATGAACATCCAGATACAATTGACATCGGCATTAGTTTCATGAAGCCTGAGGACAGGTTCTTTTCAAGGACCACAAAAGAGCTCCCTGCACCCAAACCTGCACTAGAGGCTGCAGAATTATCCCAGATCCACCCAAAACCAGTAAGAGAAGCCAACACGAGCCACTCCAATAAGGTGGCACATTGCAGCTTGATGACTGTGCAATCCATTAAGAGCTTAATATGTTGTGGGAAGTGCATAAGCATAAAGGGAACCCTGAGGTGTACAATCAGAGGCAGACTCCTTGACCGATTAACAGAAAATGAGATCTACATTTCAGCTGTCCTCCTGATGCAGTGGCTTGGAGAGCAGCCAGGGATTCCCAAGGACTCAGCCACATCAGGATCCTCCAGTTAGCAACCAGGCGCTCTCACAAGATTGGGGAGGCATTTCAGACTGCCGAGGCTCTTCAGTGCTGCCTCTTAGCACACCTGAGAGGGCAAAGGATGGATTTGTGTTGAGCCATGTATTTATATGTATGCATTTAGGCTTTTTATAGGGAAAAGAGAGGAGAATTATACGCCCTAAGAAGAAAACTGTAGCAGCACTAGAAGTGAATCCCAGTCTAAAGCTGGTCCCCACCCACTAGCACACAAGACCATCTTATCCTTGGTATAAACCAAGGCAGAAATCTGGACTCCAGCAGCATGTACCTAAACCAAGCAGAGATTAAAAAAAAAAAAAAATTTTGAAAAAAATTACTGAAGTTCACAGACCCACATTAACTTTGCAATAGGCTGAATTGGTTGCTCAGCTGTGTTACTCCTCTTGGGATTCTTCAGTAGGTGTGCTTGGATCTGGAGAGGATTTCCAGAATCATAATTGGGAACTTAATGCCTTTTCTGGCTTAAGCCAGCCTCCTTTGTCCTTCACAGGTCCCAGCCTCACCAGCTACTCATTTAAACGAGCCACTTGACCTGTCTTTATTCTGTAATCAAGAGCAGCACATGGGAATCAGAATGAACCAAGGCTGCTCACTAGCCTCCAGTAATTTCATTTAGCTCAGTAGTGTGATAAAAGGAAATCCATGGAATCAGTATTAACGATACTAACTCTGAGGCCACTGGTTGTCATTTTGTTTTCTTAAATTCAGCCTCAGAAGAACGGTTTCCAGATAGGAAAATTAAAGCATGCCAACATCATAGCAATGGGATTATTTCCCCAAGTGCTGAAAGAAGGGGAGAAGGCAAAGAACAAAGAAACATAAAAGAATCGTTAATATTTGGGCTTAAGCACAATAGTAGCATCTGCTGGTAAATGATGAGGGAGAAAAGCGCAGATTTGGCAGTTTCTGGGTTGTAAGTGTGCATGACTGTGGTCACCCAAGTGGCCAAAAACGACCTCTGGATGGACTTCACAGTCCTGATTGCCCTGATATGAAAAGATTAACTTATTCCCCTTAATTTTAACTCTGCTTGTTGCTAAAGGGAAAAAAAAGAAAGATTTTGTTGTACTTGCAAACCAAAGTAATTCTCTTCCACTGCTCACAAACTTTATGTACTTTTAGCTTAAGGAAAGTCTGCGTGAACGGACCATGATGCAAGAAAGGAAAGGAATAACGATATGCGGGGAGGTGGGGGTTGCTGAGGAAGGGAAGAGGCATCCGCGTTAGAACTTTTTATTGTTTACTCTGCAAGATGGAAGCTGAGAGGAACAGTTACTCCTGGAGCATTCCCTGGGAAAACATTTGGTATGAAAGTTGGTACTGCATCTCCTAGATTGCTCACAGCTGTCGATCAAGGAGGGGAATTGATGCTCCACTGCTGAGCAGGACGTGCGTCCTTGACTATCTGATCTCTATTGTCATAGAAAAACACCCGCTGATATAGGCATGCCCTAGCCACCACTTCAGGCTACGCTCCATCACGTTTAAAACATAGCAATAGGAAATTTTGTGTGGAAATCTACACGCAATAGCTGGTCTTCATTTCCCAAGAGCTATGTAAGGTTTTCCTTTAACTGCCTCCCTTCAGCCCTGCCCTAGCAGGATGGTACAGAGCTGCCTGCCGGGAGTGCTCACAGTGCAGCATGGTACAACACAGCTGTGCACTATTTATTCAAATACTTGGGGGGCATACAACAGGGAGGAGATACCCTGCAGCCTCCTCCTCTTCTATAGTTACTTACCTTAGGTCATGCTCATAGGTGGAAGGACAACCAGAGTAGGGCAAGAGGGGTGCGCTTCTGGGAAGGAAATTGAGCAGCCCAATGCGAGAAGAAAGAAAGGTGGGGGGTAGCATATCCTCTGAATTGATTTACTTTGCTATTGCTTTATCTGTGGCTAGAAATATGATTGAAGAGACACAATTTACAATGAGGTATTATGCAGAATAGCCTATGCCACCACCACATAAGTGTGAGGAGCAGCAGCTTAGTAACCCTGGGGTAACAGGACCCACATGGCCACCAGTAACTCACCGAGGACATCGTCTCCTGTTGAGTCCCAGCCTTATGACTTGGGTTCTCAGTCAGGTACAGACACACAGAGAGCCTACAGCCTGAGAACTGCTGCTTTCATAAAACTATTTGCACTCTGCAGAGATCGTTAGTAACTAAGATAAGCTTTTCCAATGTTCTATACATGAAAGCGTGATAGAGAAAGCAGACAGAACAGTTCTACAGGTTTCTTCCTACTTGCCCCCTTCATAAAAGTAAATTTTCTACTGACAAGAAACTTGTGAAGTTGGTAATATTTTCTTGCTGCTAAGACCAGCAGCTCCACCTTAGGTATGAGACATTTCCATCGTAATTACACTTTTCATCTTAATTTTTAAAGTGCTATTCATTTAGAAAAACACTCCATTTCTGCCTCCACACACTCAATTATTTCAGGAGGTCCCAAAGCTAGCCCATTACATTCAAGGTGCAGCTATAAAGATTGACAAAACTCTATCTGTGTTTGCAGACAGAGGAATTCCACTGCAGTGGAACCGTGCTACCCAAGGGCAGATCCCTCTCCCCAGGTGACACACAACGATGCTAGAATTGTGAAACAAAACTCAGAGTCTCTCAGCAGAGCTTGCAAGTCACCAAGATAAGTGTTTCAGCAGTGATTTCTTATTTGCAGGGGAAAAAACACCACCCTACTTTCCTGGATCACAGACCCCTTTTAGGCATAAGGATGTAGCTGCTTACCAAACCTTAGGCTATGTTGATTACACAGAACTCCATCAGCTCCAGGTCTAGCATGTGCATACGCTGTTACCCAATAGATCAGGAGCAAACAGATAGGAGTCCAAAACACGTAGCATGCCATACTTTGAGTGCCATCTTCTGGCAGACAGTGCTGCATGCCTGCATTCGTGTACAGAGCAATCTTACGATGCCGATGGCGTCTTGATACTGGTTAGGCAGCTAATCACCTCCTGCAATCTTGGCCAAGATCTCTGCCGAGGCCTTCACTGTATCAGGTTAGTACTTACATTCCTGAGAAATTTCTTCTTGGCTTTTTAGGAGTAGGCCAGCTCCTGCTCTTACCCACTATCAGCCTGGTTTTATTTAACCTTGAAATCTTACAGCTATCTTTTTCTTATAATAGATGCATTAGAATTTTTTCTTCATAAACATCATAATGACGAAACCTCTGGATGGAAGCCCAGGACAGACAGTGCCTAGTCCTAAAGGGCACTGCACAATGCCAAATGAGTCCAGCTCTTTCAGCTTGAAGATTTTCTGCCAGGTAATTGCTAATATTTCTGCTAGATGGAGAGCTCAAAGGATCAAGATTTTCTGGAGCTGAATTTTACTGATTCAGAACTGGCATTATTTTAACCATTTTCTACTAGATCACAGCCTTGAATCCAGGAACACCAAGTTTCCATTTAAATCAAAGGATTTAGGCACTTCTTTCACTAGATGTGCAGTGAAAGACTTCACATTTAAAACAGCCCTTGCTCTTCTGTAGCACCATTCCTAATGCACTCAAATTTGACTAACAGCCCAAGGCTGAAGAGAGGCATTTTCTACAGCTCTGCATTAACAAGGGATCTGCAAAAAGCCTTCAAATGGCATTTTTAACCACTCCATCACCGATATCTAAGGGAGATTCGGGAATTTCCAATTCTTGCGGATCAGCAATGCTGCATGGAACTGAACTAATTACACTTGTCTAATTAAGCCATGGGGCTCTGATGGGAAATTGCTAGCAAGCATACTTGCAGGCCTTTTTAGAACCAAAATTGCGTCAAGGCTTGTTCTACCATGCATTTTTGTTTAAACATACAGATGAAGCTGCTTGTGTGCCACCTCCATGTGACTGCTTTTCCCTGGGGCCATTCCTGCATTACCAGCAAGTAAATTCCTGCTTTCCAATAAAGGCTCTGTTTTAAATTTCATTACCATTTTGGCTGCTTTATTTTGACCTTCCTACTAAAGGGCCATAGGTTTGTTTCTCAATCTAGCGTTCACTACGCCAACCTAGCACAATGAAGTTCCCTAGTCCATACAGACACAAAGTGGACAGATTTGCAGACAGAATTTGAAGTGAATTTATTCTAAAGAGCAAGACAACTTGTTCTAATTACTCCAAAACACAAGTTATGACATTACCTGTATTAGTTTCCTAATTTAAGGCAGGAAATAACTGTTGTTAGAAAGATGCTTGATGACAGAAGAGACAAAAGGACTAATTAGGTTAATACTTTTTCTTAAAATGACTTCTCAGCATATGGAGATTTTTATGTCCATTACCTCAGCTAGAAGGCTGACATCAAGCTTCCTGGCTGGCCTCCCCCTCTCTGCCCTCATGCTGCTGTCAGAGTATTTCTGAAAGAACATATGCTTACTGCTAACTGAGCAGGTTTTGTGAAGTAAAAAGGTCATTTGTTCTTGCCTTCGCTGTGCCACAGAAGGATCACACTGGCAATGTGAGATACTGCTTCAAACAGACACCTGTCTAGAAGCAGTGGAGGTGGGAAATAGCTGCCTCATCTCTCCCCAAACTTCTCCGAGCATTACCATGATACCTCAAGACACCACAGAGCATGAGGATCCCAGGCTCTCCTCCTTCCCCCATATCCACCCCTTTCTGCTAAAAATGGGTCTGTAGTAGAGATTGGCATTCATATGTTTAGTAGCAATACCCTAGAAGGGAACACGAGGCTGTAAAATTCCCACTTTCTCAACCACCAAGAGGTCTGAAGAGAAATTGGGTTGCCTGCGACTCAATCACTGTCTCCAGAGCAAGTCTGCCGGAAGGTTCAGTGGTGCTGAAGGTAAGAGAGCAGGGCTGGGAGGAGAGAACCAGACCCAAAGAGGCCACACATTTGCTGCAGATGCTGATAATTTCATGCAAGATATACACACAAATCAATTTTCTGCATTTGTCTGCACTGAGGTACATCACTGGGAAGGGTTTAATTTAATGTCCCATCTGCACATACTTCCCACGTGCTTATGCCCTTCACCAGCTGAAGGACTGTACCGGCCAAAGCACTGGTTTGTATCATCAATTGAAAGGACTTGGCTTCTCCATATGTTTTTCCAATGAGACCAACACAGAGCAATTCCTCTTCGCATCAACTCTATCATTGAATTTGATTACCTGCTGGTTTAAATTTGGTGAATTGTTAATTTGAATCCACTGATTTATGGATTCAGTTTTAATAGCAGTCTTTGATTGCTGCATTATTCCATTCTGGTGGTTTAGCGAAATTGTACTGGATTGGTTTAGCAATATGCCCGTTTCATTTTATATTTATTTCCTCATCTTTTTAATAAAATCTGTAAGTACACAGGACTGGTTATTTTATCAAATCATAACCTGGCTCATAAATCCAAAGCTAAGGGCAATTTAAACTAGGGTATTAAAAATACTGAACTAAAATAAGATACCACAAAAGCTGGGAAGACATACAGGCCTTCCGTCCTCCTCCTGCCCTTTCCACACACTTTCACTTTCTTCTCCTTGCCACTCCCCAGTAGCTCTTGCAAACGGGAACATAACTTGCTACAGGTCCACACAAGATATGTCAACCTACTTCAGGACCAGACGAATGTGGGAATATTTAACTAGTGTGCAGCTGGCCATGCCCTACACGTGGGGCTCCCATGCCATTGCCTCAGCCCACAGGTCCCACAGCCCAGAAGCTGCAGTAGCAGGAGGAGCATACCATGGCAATCCTTGGGTCACAGAAAAACTGTGGGACATCCATTCTGTTCATCAGAGCAGGTGTGGGGCACTGGGAAACTGGACATCTGCATCTTTAGCCTTGCGCTTCCAGCCAGCTCAGTTTAACTACACTAGATTTTTAGCCCAGCTTGTTCCCATTGCAGGAAGGGGGGCGGGGGAAGCCTCTGCGCCTTTAACCTTTTCTAAACAGAACTGTGTTTTTATCTACTCCTTCTGCAGGTAGCAGCTGAATAAATACAAGCCCTACTATGGCAATTACTTCATGGCCAGATGATGCTACTGGAAGGACTGGCAGGAAGGAACCTGAAACACAGAGGGCTTGCCAAAACCCTGTATTACCAGAGGTCTGTACTCAGAGACCGGCACAAACATGAAGCTCTGTGAAACTTAATGGGAAATGCTACACTTTGTAACCATTCATTGCTATGATGAACCACAGCCCTCGCTCACAATCACACATTATCACAGGTGATAATTCACTCCAGCCACTTCTACAGAGTGACACACTCATAATTCTTATATCAATTTTTAATTTCTTTCTACTTGAGATGAGCTGGCTATCTCATTAGCACATGTCTAGGAATCTTTCCTTTAGCCACAAGTGTCAAGCCAATGCCAGGTTGTATCACCAGAGTCCACAGGCTTTTGCTGAGAGCAGGAACCAGGACAGCCTCGTGGGAGCTGAAGGCAGAGCACAGACATTCAGGTTCCCTCATCTCCTCAGAGCCGCTGGCAACTCACACAGCTACAAACCCCTCACTCACACGTACCCGACTGTAGCTACCTGGGTCCCACTGGTACAACCTGAGGAAAAGCACAGGTCCATAACACTGCAGAGTTCTGGTAGTCATGGGTAAAGCCATGGAGAACAGCACTCCTCGTACTGGGGAAGGCGTCTGGATTGATAACAGTTGTTTCTTCCCAGTTGGGAACAAATCCCTTTGTTCCACATTTGGGTGAAACTTACATTTTATTCTGCTTGGTGGGTTTCCAAAAAGCCCTGAAATTGTCAGTTATCAGACCCACTCATTTTCCTCTTCCCCCAAAGTGATCCTGCATTTTATTTTTGAAACAGTAGGCCTTAAAATAATAAGACACAATGCCCTACGAAGCAGAGACGATATTCTTGGAGTGCCTTTAAAAAGTGTGTAAAACTCCTGCCATGCTGATGGATGTGGTATGATGAACCTAGAGGCACAACGGAAAAAGTAAGTGGCAGATCCCAAAATGCAGGGGTGGAGTGGAAGAATGGGAAATGGTGACTTGATTTGCCAAAGTGTTTCTGTTAAAGAATACTAATCTTCTCAGACAATCCATGAAAAGGCCCTGTAGCAATATCATATTAAATTAATGGAGTCTCATCATTACGGTAACCTCAGCTCAGTTTTATAAGATGTATAGTGTCATCAAAACCAAAGAAGAGTCCCCAGATAATTCTGCTCCTGTAGCAATTGCTACTAAATGACACTGAAGTGACAGTCGTTAGCTACACAGCATTTTGGGTGCCTGTCTGTCTCTAACAGGGTGCTCTATTTATGAAGGATTCCAGCCTAAATTGCAACTTCCAGGAATTGCTACCCACATTATTTGAATTCAGGGGATCAGATTTGACCCTTGCAGCTGTCTTGCAACCCAAAGCTCAGAAGAGCCGAGAAGCTCCTCCAGCAGCCAGAGCACAGAGGTACTTCAGTGTCCCCTGTACCTACCTCCCTAAACAGCCGTACTGCATGCTGGAAACTGGCTACCTGAAACACCTCCAGATACAGGCTTGAGGGGTGAAAAAAAAAGTTACCAACTAACTCTAAACATGCTACTGCACCTCCGGAAAGATGCACGAATGGCTGTGATGTGCCTGATAGTGCACAAAGCAACCAAGGGCATGATTAGTACAGGGTGTCTTTGCAACTTGATGTGGCTCAGCTGAACATCGGATATATTGTCTCCAAGATGCTTGTGGCTGACTGACACCATTGCTTCACACAAAGAGCTTTAATCCCTCCCCAGCATAAGCGTAAAAAGAATGGGTCTGAGTTTGTCCAAAATAAGTAATCAAGAAGGAGAGTTATTTGGTAATTTGCATCATTATCTCTGTCTGCTGCTGCATCTTTGCTGACAGCTTATTTTTAAGTACTGAAATCCAGCTTAGGAGTCTTTCAAAACAGAGCAACATTTTTGCTGCTATGGCTACTTGGTCTTGGAGCTTGGCAAGAAGGAAGGAAAAAATATACGTGCAAGCACTGGGGGAGGGTCGCTGTCCTATTTCCAACACTGAAAGCTGGATGTAACACCATGAACTACCTGCATCCCTGCTTTCCAAAAGTGACAGCCTTTTCCAGGTCATCTCTCAAATTTAATCAATGTCAAAATTTTTCCAGAAGCTGAGGGCAAGTCAGCATACTCACTGGTTGAAGGGATACGGACTTCCTAGCAGTTAAGTCATATCAGAAGGATTCAGGATCCAGCATTTGATCCAGGGTGTGCTACATTGACGTTGCACTATCAGGTTTTCCTCTGCACACGTACCAAGCAAAATGCATCTTATTCCCTTAACAGTGCCATTCTCCTTGCCAAAGGCAAAGCACAATCAACACACAGTTTCTCTTGCCAATTCCCAAACTTAGGACACATAAACAAACAATGTTTTCTCCTTCCCTCCAAACACAACCCCATAATAAAAAAAAACCCAAACAAAGCAGAACTCACTTTTCACCAAGGTCCATTGTGTACCAGCAGCCAGTGGCCTCACAACAGGAGAGCTTCACTTCTGTCTCCTTCACCCCTTCACTTCTCTCACCTTCACCCCTTCCCTCCTCCTACCCCACAGCTGCCTCTCGTCACACACAGCACCACCCCACCAGCACCACCCCACCAGCACCACGGCTTTCACACACTGCTTGACCCTCATCTGCAACAACCCAACCACTCTCCTCTCCCCCAGCAGGCTGGGGTCCTCGTTACTGACTGCACCAGATGATTTCACTAATTACACCCCTCCAGCAGCCAGGCCCAGCCCTCACACAGGTACAGCTGTGCTCCCAGCCCTTCAGAAGGGGAATGACTTCACCCAGCACTCATTTGAGAAAACAGGGCTCCTTCAGCCTGCTCGCATTTTTATCCTTTACCAACAATTGGAAGTCACTGAGCTTCTCAGATGAAAGGTTCTCCTCTAAGTGCAAATTATTATTAATGAATTTCCATCTTGGCTCCCTGACAGAAAAAGGTACCTTGCAGCGTGTTATCTTTGCAACCATGCACCCCTGGCACTCATAGATTCCCTCATCTGGCAAGTAAGGCAACCTGCCAAGAGTGATGTTCAGAGCAGCTCTCTGCACCCGATCCCAGTGCCTTTGTAACTGCAGCACAGCAAAGCTTAAGAAATGTAAATCCTGGCATTTGACCCAATGTGAATTTCTCAAATAAATGATATTTCACAGCCTGGTGGTTTCCTCCCCGCTGAGATGATCATTTACGGTGGCTCACTCAGAATTGGGCTTTGACGGAATTTTTGGTCAGTAGAAGATAAATTGAAAAAATTCAGTATCTGCCTCTGTCTCTGAAGCACCATGTTCTGTAGCTTCAGAAAATTAAGTGCGAAGGCAGGGCTGAATTTTTCCCTTTCTTTAATTCCCTCTGTTGTCTCTTCAAATACAGCCTGTCTTCCTTTGCAAGGACTATGCGATTTTGAAGACGTGCTCCTGTTCAGCCACGAGTTACAGGAGTCAAAATCAATGGCCTCTTCTAAGTATCCTCTGGGCTTAGGGCCTACAAAGAGCACAGAGAAGCCCCGTGCCAAGATTTCCAGGAAAGCAAGGAAACCCCTCTGCAGCTCAGGCAGCCCGGACCTCGGCAGCAGGTACCTACAGCAGCAGGAAACTCTCTCCCTGCTCTGTTTGAAGCAACGTCCCGAAGAGCTGGGCTGGCAGGTGTTAGTAAAGGAAGTATCAGGACACATGAAACAATTCCTGCTGCTGAGGAAGAGCAGGCTGTGCCAGGAGAGGCGGCCATTGCCCCCATCCCACCCAAGTCTCCAAGCACTCCTGGTAGCCTTATCTTATCTCTTCCCAGTTTCATGGCAGGGGCAAACAATGCCTTATCCTTCCCTTATCCTGGGAAGCACACAAATTCAGTTCTATCATGTGGCAAAGCAGCTTTATAACTCTTTGTAAACAGTCAGGGACTTCTCATATATATTAAATCAAAAGTCCAGGCTCCTGGCTGCTGTCAGTTGATATGGCTCTACCAGGTGGCTTCAGTGGAGACAGACAGGTTTACAGCAGGTGTGGATCTCGGCAGAAATGCTGTAGTTGTGACTAACAAAGTAGGAGAAGCAGGGTCTTGGGACTGGAGAGGCTTCCTGAGTCCTCCTCCCCCCAACCATCACAGGCCTTGCGTCATGCAGGCCTGTTGTTAAACGCATCATGTCCTGCCTGAACATATTTTCCACATTTTAACTACTCTCACATGTATGGTACAGAACCTGGACCAGTGGTTCCTCTTCGTCACTATAGTACGATGTCATATTATGATAGGCAGTACATCAGGTATCTTCCTCTTACAGCTTTAAAACCTCACCATGTTGCCAATGTGGAGGTTAGCTGAAGTTCATTAGTTGATAACTCAGCAACTAAAAGACATCAATAGCAGACATGTATTAGTAAAAAAACACCAGAGAAAACTATTTTATGTGCATCAGGGATGTTATGTCGCCACTTAATTTGCTTTGTGGCTGCACTGACTGCCCCTGAGTCCTGCAGCACTTGAGAAACTGCTGCTTAAGCCTCTCCCTTTGGCCATGCATGTGCTCGTGTCTGCAGTTGTACACCATTATCAGCGTTTGCAAAGTGATTGTTATGGCACAGACAAGATAAAGAGTAAGTCAGAACTGTAACAAATGTCCATGATAATCTGCAGTGTGCGTAAAATGCCATATGTATTTGTGAATGGCAAGCGTCCAACCTGGTGTTACAGCTGCAGTCAATGGACTCTGCGTGTGCAAGCCTCTGAAACCACCCCCTTCGGAGAGACTCTACATATTCTGTGTAATTTAAATATAATGACAAAATACTGTCACTGAGAACCGACACATGGCTAATCATCAATGAAATCTTGCTCCCAAGGAGGCACCATGGGTGTATCGGCCAATGTCACAAGGATCATCACTATATATTAAAATCAATTTTTCCAAAGGGTAGATACTTCAAACAAACTACATAAGTCTGAATCTACCGACAAGAGAGAACTATACATGCAGTTAATAAACAAAAAGCAAAAGATGGTGATTGTTTCAATGAATACTGAAACAATGAATAAGCTATAATTTCCCTATTCATAACAGAAGATCTCTGTACCTTTTTGGGAATGTTGAATCCAATCTGAGTTGCATTAATACAGGAGTGTGTCTTTCAACAAAAATTTACATCACTATTTTTGAAAAGGAATTGCAAAATAGTTTCTCATGGGGAAACTTTGATTCCCCCCCCCCTTTTAATTTTAATGAAGCGCTTGAGCTTTTGGAGAGGAATTAGGAATGTTTTCACTTACTGTGGAATACTTTTCGTAGACAATGCAGTGAGATAGGAAGACCAAGAAAGACCTGCACATGCCACCATGAAAACACAGAGCAAGACGAATTCTCCTCACAAGGTATTCTCTCAGTACCCAACTGTTTATGTTAGGTGGAGATACCCTTTTCTCTTCCGGTCCTATAAAGCCTCAGCTGCCAAAAGCAAAGTCAGGGTGCAAGGACTAGGAACAGTGAGTAATTACCCCTTTCCTCTCCAGGCAGTGCTGTACCAGTACACCAGAAAGTGCTCGGGAGCACTGGGTTACTGGAGATGCCATCCTTCATGTGCTGTAACAGGGGCTGTCCAGCACAGCAACAGCCTTCTTAAAAATGCGCTTTCAACAATTATATTCTGTGCTACCATGCTGTATGATGTTTGCTCCATACTATCTTTCCTGTTCCTCTGCTGTCGTATTTTGCAGCTCCGTGCTGTAAATGCCTTTTTCACCTCAGGGACACCTGCATTTTCCCAGGAAGATATACGGATCCCTGAGGTGTGGCTGATGCATCACTGTGCTTAGCTTGTAAAGTAGCTTGGGGTCCTTTGGGATACAGGGTGCTTTGTATATGTCAGTTGTGATTCAGTGAAACTTGCTTCCATCTGAACCTACTGTATCAATCAGAGAAGCAACATAATTAATTTTGACTGGGCTGCACGAAAGTTGCACACATCAGAAGCAAGAGTCCTGGAGTTGTTCGTGCTGATGGTAGGCATGAAGATGAACAAGATGAATAGTGACACTGCCATGAACTGTGCCTGACTGCTGTCTTCTCCTGCTATCCATCATCATCACCACATGCTGGGTGGGAAGGGGAAGCGGTTCACAAAGAAGGGTCAGAGCAGTGAAAAAGTTTCATACATCTCTATCCTCCTCTTCTCTTCAGAAAATGGCTTAAATTTTGTTTCAGCTGTTAGGCAGTGGATGCAGTATTTCAACACAGAAATGACAGAAGGAGCCCCCTCCCCTCAGAAAAGAGAGGTTAATTTGTCAAGCCATGTAAAGCATTTTAATTACAATTCGTATAACATGTATAAATAAATATTACATTCTTTCAGTCTACAATGCATACTAGGCATATCTTGTTAAAACGTCCATCTATGTTACTGGGTGGCAGGATTGATTTTGTCCAAGTAAAAAAACCAAACTACGGAGTTTAGTAATAAAAAAACCCCCCAAACATGGTAAAGACAGAACAATGCAAGTGCTTCTGGCTAACAGTCAGGACATAATACTGCTTCCCAAAAGGCTGGATATACCATCTTCCTTTCAGTAACAAAAGGTTTTGGATGACAGTGGTTTTCCTCATTGTATAGATTTTGATCTGTGTCCTCCATTAGTGTAAACTGGCACTGAGGCAACACAGTTCTGCCAGCTTACACAACGAATCTACGACTCCGTTTTGTATTTGCTTCAGATGTATTACTGGTCTTGTATTTGTTTATTCAAAACATCAGTTTTACAATCTAGTCTAAAATTTTCAGTCTTAGCTGGTCCNTTATAAAATAGCTCCAGATATTTCTTGATCTTTCTTCAGCAATATTCCCTCCCTTCCAACAGTCTGTCCAGAGGCCAGCTCTCCCAGTACAAGGAAATAAAAGTTTGGGGACAATCGGTGTCTCTGTCCGTTCTTCTTCTAGCTTTCAAAGCTTGATGAGAGCTGGTGACATTAGAATAAACTGAAAATTACAGAACAAAATCATGAATTCATGGACTTGGCAAAAACCCCCCAAAATCCAGGCTGTACACATTTGGCCTGTGATGGTCTCAGTTCCAGGTACATTTAAAACGCACCAGTGGGGCACTCCCATTGGTTGTTACTTCTAAAAGCTAACATAAAACAGCACCTTCTTCCCTTGGTGAAACATGGGAACTTTGGTTGTGGAAATTTAAAACAAACAACTAAATAAACAATCTTAACCTGAAAGTAAAATGAATACTTCTTCCATATAGAACATATTTCTAGCTAGTGTGAAACAATGGAGTCTTAGGCTTTCAGAAGAGACACCACATGGAAATTATTAGTCAATGCTTATCCCCTGAATTCTTTAAATGACAGGAGATTATTTATAGCTAAATTAGAAACAAAATGTTCTTGGTCCACTGTGAACTTAATGAATTGAAAATTTTCCTGTTTTCATGATATTTAAAAGAAAAATACAAGAGGGAAAATTATCTTCTTTCAACTTACAAGACAAAAAGAAAAGTAAAAATAAAAACACCAGGTAATTTCTTCCTCCTTCATATGTAATGCCAAAGACACATCTCCACTTCAAATGAAGGAATAAAAAGAAATGGCCTGAGTAACAATCTTAAAAGTCTTCTTGTGGGTCATATGTCCATAATTGTGATGTTTTATTAGAAATACAGACAAGTTATTTTTTGTCTCTTGCTTATTCTTGCTCTTATATTCTCTCCTTTCTCTTTACAAATATTTTTGGTACTTTGAAACATTGCTATCATTATTATTTGTATGACCAATAAAACAAATTTGCACAACCTCATCTTGCCCAGTTCATCATACTGGTCATACCATTTCTTTGTTCCTTTCTGCTATTTATATTCCACTTCCTAAATCCATAAGTAGCAGAATAACTGCTGAAAAAAACAAAACAATGTGAAAACCAAAACCAAACCATAGACAGTTTGGCAAATTTCTTTCCCTGATTATAAAAACTGCCTCATCATTTCTCCTGGTGATTCCTTCCCCTCCCCTTCCTCTGTCCCAATATATACTGTAGAACTGAAGGCATCAAGGTGTGGTTAACCCCCCAAAAAAAACAGCAAGGAACTACACTTTATCTTTGAACTTCTCCATGTAGTTTCGTATCTCTTTGGAGTCCCCCAGGTCCATATCCTGGCACACCCACTTAATGTCATCGTCATTGCTACTTAGGATTGAGTTGACAGTAGGACAACCATCGTCAGGTGGGATGGTAGTGAATGTTGTGAATTTTACCCGCTTCCGTTTAGATGTCGGCGAATGTAAAGGTTCAGATTTCTGTTCCTTTCCGAGCTTGCCCCCTGAGTCAGCACACCTGTGAACCTGGCTCTGAATGTTCTTCTGAGCACTGCCATTGAGGAGCTGGTTGCTCTCCTCGCAACTCGAGCCTCGGTCAATAATAGTTGTGTGCTCATCCTGCTGAGGTGATGCATCTGCTGTGTTCTCCAGCAGTTCTGCTTCATTTCCCAGCCAGACCCAGTCATGGGAATGGGTCATGGTGGCCTGTCCTTCCACCAGAACCTGCTTGTGACGGTACTTCAGTGCAAATGTTGCACAGTTTATTAGGAAGACTAGAATTGCCAGGCAGAAGACCCCTAGCAGAGCATACATCCCGATCTCCAAATCGCTAAGGCCCCTAGGTGTCTGCACCAGGTCATTTTCCTCCATGCCTGCATTGCCTTTTGGGAGGTCTACTTGAGCAGGGAAGTTGGTAAAGTCTATAGGAATGTTCTGCAGCTGGCTATCGTCCGAGAGTTTGCCACCATCCAGCCTATTGTTTTTAATGACTTTATTTTTTATTACGGATTTTGCTGTGGTGCTGACTTTCCTGATGGCGCCTTCCTCTCGCTCTGCTGAAGAGCTACCGTAAAATCGACCATCCTGACCATACCGTTCCTGATCTGACACTTTGTGCCGCCGGTCACTAGCATGGTTTTCAATCTCATCAGCATCATAATCTCCACCTGCATCAGAGTCTGCATCATTCTGGCCAAACTTCACTTTGATGTTGCCATTCCCCACAGCCAGGACACTTTTCCTCTTGGACTTTTGGCAGGCTTCAGAAATCATCATGTCCACCTTGATTAATGTGCCCTGACCCTCACCTTCTGCTGCCACAACTGGCCATTTTAAAGCAGTGTTCTGGTGGATTGAGACAACAGCTTCGTCTAATGATACAGCAGAAAGGGAGAAGTCCTTAGAGTCATAAATGTCCAGCGGAGTAACAGAGCTGTCACTGAACTGAATCCAGGTGCTTACTACAGCTTCCTGAAAGGAGAGGGATATGGTTAAAGACAGGGTCTTAAATAAAACAGCTCAACTCATTGCAGCTCATCAATCCCTCAGCTCTGAAAGGCAGCTGGAGGAAATGGAAGACAATGGTTCTGCACTGCATTTAAAGCAAACCAAGCTTCAACTGATGGGGCAGAAAATTGGTCACATTTTTCACTAAAGGTTCCACTGTTATCCTTCCTGCAAATGTTTTGTAAAAAAACATATAAAATAATTGATTTGAGATGTCCTAATACCAAAGTACCCATTAACAAGCTACAATTTACATCATTTATAAAGAAAATCATTTCTGTCATACAAGGACTGAAAGAGACAAACCAGAAAAATTACTAGAGATACTTGACAGAACACTTATTTTCCTCATGTTCCCCATGCAGAGGTGTCAAAAGGAGCTGTCAAATTAAGCAAGGCATAAATATCTTAGCAGGAGTAAGGAGCTACCACAGTATCTTGGAAATGGTTGGAGCAGAAGATTCACCTGAAAGAAAAAGACTCACGGAACAATTACCATTTTGCTGGAGAAAGGTTTGTTTTAAGTAGAACACACTTTATCCTTGAGATAATTAAAAAGTCCACTGCATTTCTGTATCAAGGAGAGGAGGATGGGGATTCTGGTATGATCTCAATGATAAAAATACAAATGGCCTGGATTTAATTGGACTGTCTTTGTTCTCTGCAGGTAGCACTGTTAGAAGTCATCATTAGAAGCAAACACAAAGCTAGAGGTCAGCTCTTTGCCATTTGAAATCCCATCCAGATGATATAGATATTTACTTCTCCACGTCTCAGTAGCTTTCTTTGCAGGAAATTTCTTTATTTCTTCATTTGCTCTATGTCTTGCCTGTTTAGCCAGCAGACATGCAGGAAGATTGCCGGAGTGCAACTTCACACAAAACTGAAGTTCTTTTCTTCCCAGACTTAAACCGCAGATGGCCCTAATAACTTTACACTTGGGTACATCAGAACAACTGGGCTGAAAATCACCATTGGGGAAAAACATTGCCACCCTGTTAACGTCCAGTCGTAATACAAATTTACAACCTAATATGGTTTTCAATTGGCTACAATTTGTTATGCTATGGTTATAAACAAAGGGAATTGCTACCCTTCTAGTTAGATTTAAAGCTTTTCAATGAAAACAGCAAGGAGCATTTAGCTGTGCAGAAGGTTGGACTATACTGAATATTTGATTTCCAAAATGCTATCAGCAAGTTCTTGAGGGACTGAAAGAAAAAACAAGTCATGGCACAACAGGAAAGACGGCAAAGTTTTTGGTGATTCAAATGCACTTCAAACAGCTGAAACAGAGACAGGGTAGCTCAGAAGCTAGGAAGGGTGAACTGCATAAGGAAATTAAACTAGCTGATCTTTCATGAGAGAAACAACCCTGAAATGGCTGAACAGACAGAAACATAAAGCTGTGGGGCACAGCTTAAATTTATATCATAGAAATCTATAGTAGAGAAAACCCAGTCATGGGAAAGTAGAGGATTTTTTTTTAATGGATATGTGTGGAAAGAAAAAGATGCATCTCCTCTGGAAATTCAACACCCTGTTGCCTTCCTTCTCCCTAAAACAAGAGGATAGCCTCGCATACCACTGCAGAGGTGTGGAAGATACACAGTTTTCATCAACCTATGGAAAGCAAAAACACCAGCATCATTTCAAGCATCTGTCACAACAGGCTTGACATCGTCTGCCAGTAGTGCTCTCTTTTGCAGAGCAGAATGAGAAAATAAGTGTGGAATTTTGTACAGTTAAGTTTGGAAATTGTGAGGCCTGTGCCTCCTCCCAGCTCTGCTGAGGACTTCCATGGTTCCACATCTCTACAAAAGGATTTACATTACTAAATCCTTTGTGCATTCCTTAATAGCCAAACACAGTATACAACAACCTAGTGTTGCAGAGCCTCAGATCTGATTCTGGCCCCTACTATGCAAGTAGGTTTTACTGGTGGTAGAATAGCACCTCTGAGGGATCCGGGGTCTCCGTCCAGACACTGGAGATGAACATGTGTGAGGAGCTCCATATTCTTCTTTCTTGTCTTCTTCAAGATATCTTGACTCCTTTCTGCTTTAACAGCCCTCAGGCACATTTCAGGTTAAGAGGTATCCAGCTTGGAAAAATTCAGCCCAAATAGCTAGAATTTGACAAAGTTGTAAGCAACTTCAAAACAACTTTTATTCTTTACACTATTTCTCCACTATTCTGCATTCCTGGTTTTATGAAGCAGAGAGAGAGAAAAATGAAATTGCAGTCAACTGGAATTTGCAGGCACACATGTGATTTACTATAGGTAACAGAGGTGTGCAATAGCTTAGCCATTATTCTCAACCAGCATTGATGTGTTTTTATTTCCAAGAGATCCTTTTTTCATAGGAAGAAGCAATTTTTTCACAACAGAACATTGTCATGCTTATACTACGGACAGTAGTAATTAAAAGGGAAAGAAAACAAATGAGACAAAGAGGGACAGAATCTCAAATCCTGCCAAAGTATATTGTATCAGCTCAAATATTCTATTTGGCAAGAGTTCATGTCCTCTCATTCACATTGTTAAAGGAAAGCTGAAGGCAGGGGAAGGAAGTGAATATCCCAAATGATTACAAATTCTGAAAAGCTAAAAAGAAAAAAAAGAAAGAAAAAAGAAATTATTTAGTACCATGTCCTTCAAAGAGCTGTTTCTGCAAATCCTACGTACTGCATCAATAAATCCCCCCGAATCTCTGACAAGGTCCTCCAATTACTATCAGCAGATGAAGATGGATTGGAGCCTTCTTACCTGCAAAGTTGCTGCCCTGGTCTGATGCCCTCAACACTACAGTGACAAATGCTTGTATTCATTAATTATAAAGCATAAACAAATAGTTTGAGAGATTATCTGGCTCTCCAGTCTTTCTTTCTTCCACTTTTCCTCTCTCTTTCACATATGCATGCACAAATACACATGCTCAGTTGCACTCCCAGAACAAATGAACCACAACACCACATTAGTGCCAGTCTCTCTTAGAGAACTGGATGATTTATATGGTGACTGTGATGATGTGAAGTGAGTCAGATAATGTACATTAGATCATGTTAATGACAGCAAAATCCAGTCCAGAGGAGATAAAGAAACTGCTTCCCACAGCCCCTGTTGATTATCAAATACCATGTTTTCCCTAAGCATATGAAAATCTTTCTTTATCAAGATACATTTTATCTACATTTTCTCTTGTGCCTTTGCTGTTCTTTTCCTCCTTTCCAGGTATAACTAGGCGCCAGAACAGTAAGTTGGTTAGTTCTTCTTGATCTGCTGCAGTTCCACCACCTTTTCTGGCCTTGAATTACATTGCTGCTTATCAGTCCCAAGATGCCACTTGATAAATCCAAGTTTATCCAAGAGATAAACTTGCATTTTGCTTTTTTTAGTATTTTCATCTCCCTTGTTATCCACTTGTTATGTTTAGGTGGGTAAAACAAAAGGGAAATTACCAGGGTACAGAAGTAACATGGCACTAATGGAAACCAACAGTCCCCAAGGAGCTCTGTATTGCCTGTCCTGGAATGCTTCCAACCCTGCCGTATGAGTCACCACAAACACTATTGTTTGCTGGCTATGTCTGTTCTGCCTAGATAAAACAAGGAGGCTCACACTCCAAAAGGCAACCTGAATGCAGGAAGCAGAGCTGGTTTGGAAGCTCAATAGAAAGCCCATCATGCACAGATCTAATGAGTCCCACTGTGCTGGGACTCACACGAGTTGCCTGTGAAAATCTGGGAGCCACAGTGATGATTATTTTGCCCTCTAAAGCATCACACAGCATTTGAAAGTCTGCGTATCTTAGGATGTTCCACTGAGCCCATCTGTAGCATCACAGTCGGTGACTACAAAGTGTCCTTCAATATCTCCTCAAAGGAAGCTGGGGTCAGCTTGATACCAGGGCACGCTATCTTGTATTCTTCAAGCAGAAAATAAGGGAGTAAAGTGTGTAGGACTGGTTGCATTTTAGAGAACTCTGCTGCTTAGGAACACCAATGTGAGGACTGATCAGTATATTTGATTTTATTCCATGCCCAGAATAAAGTGCCCTTTTAATGGTCTTCATTCACTAAAGCACAAATAAAAGTTTTTGTGAATAAGCCCTCAGTTGCTGGGGTCAGCTGCAATAGTCCTGGAGTGAGGCAGGACACCAAAGGAAAGAAACGGATGGCTGGACGGCTCTGCAGAAAACAAATACATCCCTGCCGCAACTAAAGGCAAGGGAACACTGTTCTCAGCAACTTCTATTAGAACAGCTCTGATTGTTCTGTCTGGGGACTTGAATGCTGAAATGGATTTCCCTAGCAATTTTATCACATGAAATATCAAAGTATTACATGTGCATTTATTTTAAGCCTGTGGCTTGTGTAGTAAAAATTGGGCTTGATCGTTATGATGTGGAAATGAAAGGCAACCAAGACTCAGATCTTAATTCAAACCATGCATTCCCCTACTGTGTATTTCTTTCTCTCCTTTTTGTCCAATCTGCTAATGTGACATTCCATTCCAGTGGGAATTTGCTTGTATTTGCAAGGGAAGAATTCAGATTCTTATCTAACAATGCATCCTTTCTCCCTTTCCCATGCTGCTTAATTCCTTTGTCATACTTGTGAGCCATTAGATTGCTCTGTCAGATTAAAGAAGATATAAATACAATTTAAGTGTAATTTGTATTGCCAGAATGGGGTAATGAATCCACACCATAAAAATACTCCTAATATCTGTTACTTAACTGTGAGATGTCAGTGAATTCCCAGCACTAGTTTGCATGAAGGACGTAAGTTAAAACAGGACAGTATCCTGTCGATCCAAAAGGCAGGGACGTGCAAGCATCCCTAGCTTGTGGCTCTGATTCAGGTGGTGCCGAGAGCCCCCACCTCCTGTCAGAGTGACAGTCCCTGAGGTTATGGATGACCTCACAGAGTAGGGTCTTGTCACTGACCTCAACAGGAGCTACACATGTGAAAGAGAATAATTTGGCCTTTAGAAAGCGCTAACATTGCTCTTTTTTCCCTAAGAAAATGTCTGCAGTTTTCCAGTAGCACTGAGAGATATATTAATACACACAGCTATTTATTAAAGGCTTGCTTTTTCCTTTTATTTCATCCACTCTCCCATTTCAGTTCATTAGACCACATGCAATACCCTACAGTGATGAAAAGCTACGATATGACTGTGAGTTTCCCTGCAGAGCCAGATGAAATTTAAGAGTTCTTGAAGCTCACTCAGATCAGAAAACATTTAAACACTGTAGGTTTTCTTTTATTTACATTTTGGAGAAGCTTTTAAGATAGCAGTGTTGATTTTAACAACCATCAGCAAGCCAAATGGAACAGCTTTCCTACCTGAGCAGATGGCCACTAAAAATAGACTGCTCACAGCTACAGTTTCCAAATTTTCAGAAGATAGTTCAACTTTGATATTTAAAAGTTAGTCAACCTGCATTTATTTTTAGGCATCTACATTATTGATCCACTTTTCAGTGCCAATGAGCTCCCCATTGATTTAAAAAAAAAAAAAAAAAAAGGAAGCATGGGCTCAGCATCCTTCAAGGGCACCTCAGGTAATTAGTTGCCCAACTATAGATAAAGATATCTAACTTAACGCATCCAAGACAAAAACACACATTAGTTCATCCTCTTTAGATTGCTAAGTATTTGGAGAAACTGCCAACTTTTCAGGACTTGGTGTTTTGGCTGCTTTGTGCTACTTATGCAGACGTGGTGCAGTCATTATAATCAAGGAACTAATCCAGTCGTTCCATTCATTGAAAGAAAGTCACAGCAAAAATACTAAATTCATTCCTATGATATTGAAAGATCTGTAATGGCACAATCTGTATAATGCTTTATGCTATACGGATGTACTGCTTAATCTGCTAGGGACAATATTGTGCCTGCCAGAGTACCAATTACCCAAAGACATTTGCTAATCTATGTTGAAGCTTGGCTATTGAAGGTGCTAAAGTGGAGCCAAGGAAAACATTTGACTAAGAACACATTGACTGTTTTTTTCCATATAACAATGCTGAGACATACACAATCATTCCCGAGAAAAATAAAACCTTCAGCTATCTTAACTGTTATTTGGTTTTTCAGTTGCACCAGTAAGGTTTGCATGAGTTATTTGGCCCTTTCTCTAAACTTTGGTTTTGGAGAAAAAGACACCTAAATAATTAAGTCCTTGAAATATTCAAGTATATGCTTAGTTCTGGACTGCCCCCTTGAAAAAACCGTCTTTCAAAAGGACTTGATTTTCAGAAAACACTCAGCAGTTCCCTTCTGAAATTCCAGCTCAGTGAGGATCTCAGCTGATATACTCTAAATCATGAGTCACTTCTTGAAAAATTTAGCCACAAGTATTCCTACATTTGCATTAATTCTTCTAAGGGCAAGTGACTTAAATATCTTCCATTCAAACTGCAAATGAAAGGAAAAGATGTATGTGACTCTACAGGCCACTCCTGTGCTAAGAATATTTCCTTCAATGTATTTTGAAGTGTGAAATCTATTCCTGTCTTATTTTTTTGATGATGCAAATGCAAAGTCCCTAAGGTCTCTTTTCAACAGCCCTGCCTTGGGCAAGCCCCGTCTACAGGCTAAGTAAGATTTAGGCCTGAGAACAAACGAGTGGCTCACAGTAAAGTAGGAAGCGAATTGCACAGTGTGTGGAATTAGCTCAGGCCTCTGGGATGAAGGCACTGCCAAAGCACCCCTGTAACTGGGGACTGTGCTTGTCTTCCACAGTGACCTGGCGTGACCGGGATCAGGACGGCAAACACAGTGTTGAGGAGGAACTGATTCTCACAAATTCCCCATAGTGAGGAGTGATGTTCCCAGCAAAGCCTTCAGTTGGGAAGCAGGCAGGACACTTCTCTTTCTCCTGGTGAAGACGAGGTGGTGGGAAAACAAGCAGAGGCAATGGGGGTGGCCAGGATTCAGACTGGAGAAGCTGGGAGGAGAGGCAGAGACTGAAGTGGAATTCCACAAGAACATGCTGCTCTATGTTTGCAGGAAACTAGGACAGAAGATGCGCATAGGAGTGGGAAAAACTGACTAATCTGGGATTGCTACTAAGCAACCAGATGTCCCTGGGCGTTCCAGATCCTGGTGTAGAGAAGGTTTCCCACTGCCTTCTAATAGAGTTTAGGTCCTGGGTTGTTTTTTTTTCCAGATGGAGTCTGGAGAAGAAACAACAGATTTTAAACTTCTTTTACTGAGAAAAAAAGGGCTTGATTTTCTCTTGCCTCCTGTTTTACAGTTGGTATCTTCAGTGAGCATGACGCAGTGCTATCTGTAGGCCCAGGAAAAGGACAGTAGGGACAGCAGCATCCCACACTGCCCAGCAGTACCAGAAGCAGAAGGCATTGCTCAGAAAGGGAGCCTGGTATGTCCAGTTACTTCATATTAGAAATGTGCCACTCTGAGAAAACTGAAGTTGTCCCGCAAAAGAACATCAACTCCAATAAAATATTTTACTAAAGTCGTTCCACACAGATGCTGGGAAAAATAATTTCAAAAGAAACCATGTTTACACATTTTTACTCTTTTTTATTATTTCATAACTTGCCAATTGTAGCGATATACAATGACACGTCATATATCACCATGCCATAATACAATATGAGATGTCATGTTGTGCACTACTGAAGTGCCCTGTCATAACATGCCATAACCTGATGTTGATAAGTATCTTTGCATACTCAGGACAGATTATCTATAAATCCATCTATAAAAGTTGACAATATATCTGTGCAACCTTTCCAGATTCGCAAGCTCTTTTATCTGCAATCAAAACCTTGATTATTCCAACAATGTTGCAGGACAAATGGTGCTTTGTCCTACGTACCAGAATTGGGTTAGGCATGCTTTAGCTTCTGCTTTTACAGTCTTTGAAGACAATAGTCAGACATGGTTTCTAAGCCCCGGAGAAGGGTATAAATGGGTTAATTACATAGGATCCTTATGTTTACTGGATGCAGTAAATGGAACAGATGGGCAGCATGTCCTTCTAGTTTGGACATTTTCCTGTCACTAAGTTATAAAACAATCTAAATAATTTTTATGTTCCAGAAAATTAGGTAGCAATAATCATGAAAATGGGCCATAAAACTTGACTTGAGATCTCTCCCTACCTATGTAAGATGAAATACTCCTCCTGTGAGAGGAGTTGCTGTGGACAGAGTTAATTATATGGTCCCCAGTCCCACTCTCCAAATTGACTGACTGAACATAGCTTGTTCCACTGCTACTGACCCTTGTTTTTATTCTGTTCCAAAGCAACTGTTTGCCTTGATCTGGTGATGTTCTCCAATCTTCTTTTACGTATGAGTTGTAACCTGAAGATGGGGATTCTCTGGCTTAAATTAAGTAGGATCAGCACATGAACTGAATGACGAACCCCCCCAAATCCATCTAAACAATAAAAGGAGAGAGGAGCCTGGAAGTCTACTGTGACTCCAGGAGGGAAAAGAAATGTATTTGGCTATCTTCTGCCTCTATTTTTTAGCTCTTAAAAATATTAAATTGTTGTGACATGCAGAGGTCTGCTCTCTCTGGCATGGAAAACAAGGGCATGCTCATATAGCAAACAAGGATCACTGTCCAAAGACTGCCCATGTTGTGAAAATAACAGATGTTGCATCATTTAAAGAAAGAGTATTAAAAATGTAAATAATATAAACTTCAGTGTAGTCAGAACTTTTACTGCAGATTAAGTCCATATTTGAAGGGAGGAAATGAGAAGACAATTCCAGAGTACATCTAGAGGAAAGCAATTGCCATAGACAGATACTACACCTATCCTTTAAAGTCTAATTTCTAAACTTGTTATGAATTATCTGGACTTCACATTGATGAAACACTGTCCCATCCCAAAAGACAACAACAGTAAATATGGAATGTACACTACCTGCTTAGGAGTATGAAGCAGCTCTTGGGCAACGGTTGTAGCCACAATGGCCTGACTACTTGCTGCACTTGGCTGAAGAAAGAGTGAAAGCCCAGCTACCAGCTGCACTCCAAGGTCTGTTATGGTCACTTTGTCATCTAGCACAGTCACTGTCTTCTCTGCCAGGATGGAGTCAGACAGAGGAGACAAAACCTTTGGAGAAACACAAAAGAATCATCTTAGGAAAAACCCAACCAATTAAAATAACCTTTCTTAATGTCACCATCCCTTCTTGTCTCCAGAGCTTTATGTATAGAAATGAAGTGGCAGAGCACACTGAAAAGGCAGTCTGATTTCATTAATAGGGTCAGAAAAACATTCAGTAGAGAGGTTATGGCCGAGAACATTGCATCCAATACTAAGAGCTATCCTATCTCAGTTGTGTTATTTGCATCTTTTCCCTAGAAGAGTCGATTTAAAACTTTCTTGCTGTTATTCTGTGTCCCAGTATGGATGAGCTCATCAGATTTACTTCCCAACCATTTCAAAGGCAGGTTAGCAAAACCTAGGATTTGTCCTTCACTTCTTTGCTTGGAAATTCTCATTTCTCTCTCTTTCCTGTTTCTGATGGAACATCAAGGCAGCAGGATATCCTTCCCTTTAATGAAACTAAGGGCCATACTGCTATATTGAGAGAACTAAGGATAGCTAGTTCATGCACATACTGTCTTCTCCTCCTTCCCCATCTCATATCTACAGCCTAGATTTGCTATATACACTCTGTGTGCATTGGTTTTAGTAAGGATTCATACAGGGCAGAACTGGGTTATGGTGTTGGCCACACATGCCTTTCAGGATTATTAACCAGGTTGTGTTTTTTCCTCAGAAATTAACATTTAAATAAGTCAAAAGAAACTTGGTAAAATCTAAAGATCTTTTTCTCAAAAAGTCAAAATGGTGCCCATCAGCTGACGGGTGGTAATTGCATCCATGTGGGACAAGGACTTTAACCTCTCACCGAGCCTAGAAGTGCGGCCTCTCCTAAATGTCTCTGAATGCTCTATGGCTTCCAGCTCCTGGCCGTACCGCATGCCTTGGGCCACCTCTAGCTTGGATTAATGTTGCATGTGACACTCTAGAAGGTCACAGGAATGTAATGGGAAATTATCTTGTTTCAAGATAGCAGAATGCTCATACACAGGTTCTCTGTGGGAATGGCAGAATGTGGTAGTCCACAGCACAGTACCTGCATCGTTGTCATTCCTACTTCTCGTCCAATCAAAATCCTGCCTTCCTGGAGCTTGGCAATGTGAGGATCCTCCAGTTTCATAAAATCCATCACCAGGTCTGTAATGTCAAACTGCCAATCTGAGCCCAGCAGGTAGCTCAGCTGACCCCAAGGGCTAGAATCCTCAGCTACAAATTGTGTGAGGACTCGCACCATGGCATGCTGGTACTGCAGAGTGCATCCTCTTCCTTTCCGCTCATCTTCATCCTCATCATCACTGTCTCTGGTGGGTCTTTTTTCATAAGAAAATGAAGCATAAAGAAATGTTTTCAAGAACATTAGTGAAAACTAACATTAGAGTGCTTATGGAGAGTACCCCCCCATACATAACAGCCCTCCCATCTGGGTTTTTGGACCATTGCTGGTTCATGGCTGCCTAGCCTGATGAAGGACCATGCAAATGGACTATACCACTTTTTCACCTCAGCTGGTATGTCTGAACAATAACTCTATAAGTGGACCTTACCAGAGCACTACACTGTACTCTTGCACAGGACAGACACATGCACAGAAGCAAAACTGCCACAAATTTTAAAAGCTTTACTATATCTGCAGATGTCTGGTGTAAAGCTGGGGATTCCAGTACTGCTGTTCCTCAGGGAAAGATGCAGCATATTTGGGTGCAGGTGCTGCAGCGGTTCTTGCTGCAAGTTAAAATCAACTCCATTCATTTCACAAAAACACCCAAGAAATTTAACTCAAACCCACCTTTTGTTGGAAACAACTGGGACTCGCCAGCCTTTTATTTGGCTCAGTTCTGTGTCCGAAATGTCGATCTGAAGAGGGAGGCGTGGAACCCAGACCGTGATTTGCAGAGGAGCACTCAGATACTGATACGTGAAGTTCACAAGCGCATTCACCTTGCCTTTCATTTCTTTGCCATTGACAAAAACATAGTCACATCTGTCAGAAACCTAAAGGGGGGGAAGAGAGAGAGAAAGAAGAAAGGGTAATCATTGTGACAAAACAAGCTCAAAGTGTAACCCTGGCATCTCAAAACCAAAAACAAACAAAAAACACTCCCTTCTCTTTATGCATGTTAATGATGGCCTTTTACAATGGGAGCAGCTGAACACAAAAATCCTTCTTTGGCTCAGGAGGCATAATTATGCTGGAGATGCCTAAAGACTGGATACTATTTATGAAGCTGGTGGTTGATTTTCTGTTTGTTATGCAGTGAGCCACTAGCTGGTCACAGTGCTGTGGAATTTACAATGAGGAAGGCTCCTTCACGGCTTGGTCAAGAGGAAGCCAACAAACCAAAACAGATCTCAATAGAGGTAAGCAGCAAATCAAAGCTCTACCCTGATAAGTAGCTTCATCAGGGGGTGATGCTGCTTCAGTCGTCAAGACAAAGCTGGCTCTGGAGTGGATTTCATCCACCGAAGAGTAACAGAAATCTACTCATTTCCTCCACAATAAACATTATCTGTTTGTAAATGTTTACATTTTGATTAAAGCTGTAAAGTATTTCTAAACACTGCAGTAGTGTTAATTTATCATTAACATGTAACTGCTGTCCTGAAATATAAGCAAGCATTATCATAGTCATGTAAGAGTTATATCAGTAATCACTTCTTTAATCAATGTTGTAATTTACAGACCATTGAGTTTTCTCATTTATTACGTTACTGAGTACTAGTGATAAAATCACTCCTGAATATATAAATCATTAAGAGGGATGCAGATAGTATGAAGTGACTGCATGTGATAAAGTCATTGTCATATCTATTCCTAAAGGTGTCATAAATGTCTGGGGAAATCCTGTGGCACATTAATCACACATTAAGTGGCTAGCAATGGGAGCTGTTAGATTACTAAATGAGCTGGTATGTCTGCAGAAATTAAGAGTAAACCCAGCAGATCTCTTCAACTCCTGCTTTTGCTCCCATCCCATCAGAATTCTATTTCATCACCCATAATGAGTATCGTTAGTGGTAGCAATGCATCTCCCCACCTGAACATATATTTATATTATCATCTGCTCCCTTTTATCCCCACTCCCATTCCCAGTATCATTTCATTCAAATGATTATCAGCTGGAAATGCGTATGTCCCCAGGCTAATCAAACAGATGGATGTCCTCTGTGACCACAGATACAGGAGCTAAACTGCTCCCAGTTTGACATACACATCCCATTTGTATCCTCTGTCAGGTTTAGGCACTGCTCACATTCTGGTAAAATATTTGATGGCAAGATTGCAAAAGAAAACTTCAGAGAACGTAATACAAACATTTCTATGACTCATTCCCTAAGAGGGTTATGCTGTAACCGGGCTCTGTTGACTGAAAACAGTACTATGAACTACAATATCAGACCCATCTGTCTGGTTAGGCTTCTCCCTGAGACCATCTGAGACAGGTTTAAAAGTCTGAGGGTGGCAGAAAGTTCTTCATTTTATCACTGTGAACAGTATGCCCTGTTCTTACATGTATCAACTTGAACGGCAACATAGAAAGGGGTTTAGTACACACTAGGCTGTTTCAGAATGACTGTTTGATCTAATCTAAAAGGACTATGCAGCAGAGGTGCCTAATATAATATATAATCCCATGCAGTAATTCAGAACTCTTTCCTAGAGGGGCTGCTCTTTCTTTCTATGGTGCCATTGCATCAGCTTCACCCTGGGAGAAGAAACATCATGAAAATGTTTCTCATGAAAACAACTCCAACTGCACAGGCAAGCGAGGGCTACATGTCAGGAGTTACAGCCGTGACTTCCTGATCACAGAGGCATTTCTGCCTAGAGCAGTATACAGTATACAGCCGCTAGGACATATTGGGGGCATTCAGCTCCTGTATTTGAGCTGCTGATGTCTAACACAAGCCTGTTGTCTCGCTGCTGTCTCAGCTGCATGGAGACAGAAATGGCCAGTGGGTGACTTTCCTCTCTTGATGCTTGGCTGTATTACTACCCTGAAGCTGCCCGTGTCTCTCCACCAGATATGGAGACCCTGAGAAGCACCTTAGACCAGATACCTAATTCTTGGATGGCTGAAGTTAAAAGGAATTCACATCTAAATAATATGCCACATATGAATGCTACCTATGGCACAACATCCTCAATGAAATTCAGGGTACAAAGAAGTCCTGACTGACACAGACTTTAATTTCTGTCTTCTTCTATGACCTCAGGAAAGTCAAGTCAACACTTTCTATCTGTTTTCCCTCGCTGGTGTAAACAACACAACCCACGGAGCCTTGGTCAGCAACAGTCAGAGAACTGCACTGCACTTGGAGCACGGAACGACGTCTAGAGCCAGATGGGAAGTAGTGAGTGTGCTTGGGGGAGAAGACACTATGTCTGGAACATTTGACAAGGCAGCGTCAGATATGGCTCTTTGTTCTTTAGCCCTGTCTTTCTTTGAGCAGAAGCTTTTGGGAGGCTTGTCAATAAGATCTATCTTAATTCTGCTTGGAGCAGTAGCCATTGCCACCCTGAAACTGGTTGCATCCCATTTATTTCTATGGAATTCATCCCAAAGGCAAATGAATGAACTTTCGGAGTTGTACAAGTTGCTTATTTATGCATATAGTAAACCACATGCACAGGCTGACAAAAGATTTATGGTAACATACTCAGCTTCAGACTGACCACGTCTGGTCTAGATGTATGATTTACTATTATCTAAAGCTCAATGTTGTCAGTAACAGAACAAATGTGACTGTCAGAGAAAAAACACAATAACAATAGTAGCAAAACTGCAATTCCTAAATGGTTCTGGGCTGAGATCCAATCTCCATCTGTATTTGTAAAGCTGCTATATTCCTTCATGTGTATGCGACAAACAAGTGGCTAAACAAATATATAAGCATCCTAAGGAGGTGGTTGCTGCAGCTACTGTGCAGCCTTTAAAATTGCTACAGGTTAGTATTTATTACTGGACATGCATCAGCAATAGTGGCAGGTCTTTATGAGTTGCATTGAGAAAAACATTACTCATTTCACCAAGTACAAGCATTGCTAATGTCCTTACACATGCTCTTTCTTCTGTTCCTGTATTTCTGATAAAGAGGTAATGCACAGAGAGTAGAGGAGGAGGAAAGCTTATATTGCATTGTATTACCGTATGCATTTTAAGTATTGCGCTTTCAGGTATCCATTCCTGAAGCAACATTGATTGCTTTTGACAAAAGACAACAGACTTCCTAACTAGTGCTATACAGGGGATGAAAGGGAGAAAGTATCATAGTGTCTAATTCACAATATGTGTGTGCTCTCCATATGCACAAGGATTAAGGATGCTCCTTGCGAAACGCTCAATTAAAGCTATTCCGTAGTCTACAGCTTCTGGAAGCAGCATGTCTCAGCTAAGCTTACCTATAGCAGGCTAGCAGAATGAGAGCAAGTGGGTTTGCTTCCCTTGCCTTTGTCTCACACAGTGTCAGTTAAAAAAGAAATAAAAATAATTTCTCAGCTTCAGAGAACAAATCCAGATGTACTGATTTTGCTACAACATCAGCAAGCCACATGTAAGGTCTGATTTGCTAAGCAGACGCCCCTCACAAAAAAAGGGCAGGGGTTATGTGGTGCAACAACAGAGCCCCTTAGCTCAGATTAACTTGGATGGAAATAACATCACAGTCAGCTTGGTTTTGGAGTTATTCAACACAGACTTGGCAAAGCTATTTTCATCTGTTCTCATTTGGGGTTAAAAGAGATGGAAACACAGGACTGGTACCGACAACTAAAAACACCATGGCATGGAATCATGGAGGAAGGATAACAGGGAGGTTAAAAAGAGTAATAAATTAAACTGGATCCTACTAGAACTCAAACTGGTTTTAATTAAAAAGGTATATTTGTTTAAGCATTTTTCATAGATAAAAGTATCTCTCTCTTTTTCTCCAGGGTTTTGCAGTGCTTCTGGAAAGTCACTGAACAGTACAATGACCAGCTCTCACCTATGAGTCCTGCCCACAGTAGTCTAAGGAAGTTTCTGATAGAAGCTGGCGACTCTCTGAACAGTGATCTGTGTCTCATCTCCTGTAGTATTTATGCTTTTACTATGAAAACATCTTCCCTCTGAAAGTGCTTTTTATCTTTGCCATCAGAAGAAGTGAGAGATGATGAAGGGAAAGCCTGCTTAGCCACTACCTTTAAGTGATTGGGTTTTTTTCTATTCTGCGTAGCAGATCAGCCAGAAGTTTTGCATTTTAAAGAGCTTTCTGATCCTATTTCATCAGTTTCTTTCATTATTAAGCTGCATTCAGCTACTTTCCCCCTTTTTTCTATTTTTCTAACTTCTCTCTCCAGATTAAAACCAAAATAAAGAAGCTAGACAGCAAAAGACAGGGCTAAACACAATTCCCTAGAGGTTTCTTCTTTGTCTTTCTTTTTTCTGGCATTATATTTTTGTGCCCCTTTGTAACAAAGGCCATTGCCTTTCCAAATGACTTGGATAGATTCTCTCTGCAACAAATCACATTTTATTGAGCTGAGAGAGAAAACGACAGTCTGGAAATCAAGAGAAAGTCACTCCTGAATCACTACCTATGGCACGATGTGACTTTGTGACCTGGGGAGTGAACGTACCTTTCCACCTGGTAGTGAACAGATTAGTTGCAGTGAATATTAAGGACATTCCCAGCACCGTTAGCAGTCAAATGCAGAACCTCTGGGTCTTCTTTTACTTACTACTGTCAGATTAAGGTCTTAATCCCACCATGGCCTCTGTATCGCAAAATTGCAAGAAGGGAGCATGAGCAGCATGAGGTCACCACAAAGGATGTGACAATGTACTGCCTTGGACTCTGCAGCCATAAAGGGGCTGTAAGAATATTGGTTTTGCTGGGTAAATGCTGCTATAGATTCCTTAGAAATCTTCATTCAATTACTGGTGGAGGCAGATAGTTTACAAGAGAGAAATTTCATGTCAAATGCAAGCTAAGACTGTCTTTCAAAGGATGGTGAACTCAAAACGCTGTCTGTTCTGTTTCCTATCTGTTGTACACAGGAGTGGAGAGAACGACAACTATAAGACCTAAAAATAAAAGAGCTGTACTGACTCTCTGAGTCCAGTCTAGTCTAAACTTGTTTATTCTCCTATTGGTTTTTCACCTCTGGAGATATCAGCCCAGGCTCTGAAGGACAGTTTCGAAGGACAAAAAGAGAAGTTTTTAATATGGCAATCCTGCCAAGCTTATGAACACCGAAAATTTATGAGGTATCAGTCCATTTTCTAGGTAGAAGTCTGTGTGGTTTGCCCTGAGGTTTCAAAAGTCTCAGAACTTTAAGACTGAACAGAAATGAGGAGATATGATAATGGTAGATGTCCTGCTTGTATTCATCAGGTTCAGAATCTTGTATTTTTTTTATTTACCCATTTCTATTATACTAATGTAAATGTCGCTAAAATATTCAAAGGTTACATAAATGTTTAAATATTTATGAAAGCACTTCTGCGAGCAAAAAAATTTTTCCAGTATCTCTTAAAAGAATCTCAATTTCAATGAAAAAAAATTGCAGGATAATTAGTAAAGAATAGTGATGTTCAGCACTTTTCAAATATATGACACTCCTAGTATTTCCGCTCGTATCATCACTCTTACATACCAGAAGGGCAATTGAAGCTCATGGAGGTTACGCTTTGTGAACAAAGTCATTCATTCCATTAAGTAATACAGAGCACCACAATGACTTATCCACTGAATATACTGACACTTAAATAATATATAGAAAATATTAGACAGTGATAATTATTCCACAGGCTTTTAGGAAAATCCTTTAGAATTTTGTAATATTCATGTTCTTGCTATAGAATTTATTCTATGATTTTTTTAACAACATCCTCTATAGAAAGAGAATTGTTTTCTATTAAATTCTAAAGGTTTTGGGAGAGACTATATAGCTCTCTAGCCTTGATACCAATTAAACACTATGGTTTTATACATTAAGGAAATCCTCTGCTACTTAAACATTAGGTGATGGCAGCTGCTTCATAAGAAGGATTTCAATGCCTGGCGGCATAATCCTGAATAATCAATAACCTGCTACTGGAAAATGGAAGCTGTCTCAAGGCCCATACTATTCATTTTTTCATCTTAACCTGTTTAAGTCTGCTAAGAGTTAAAGCTTCAGACCTGAGCTCTTCCTTGATCTCTGGGCTGATATTTACAGCTTTGTGGCACCGTTAGAGCAGCCTTCAAAATGGAAGCATCCATTATAGGAGTTGTTAATTGCTAGTGTGACTTGACTTGCCAGAGCCACCCCTCGTTTCCACTGCCTGCAGCTGGAGCTGTGCTCAGAGACTCGGAAAGTGAACCCAAAGCCGCCCTCCCAGGGCCAGCACAAAGGCAGATAGAGTAATGCAGACTTAACACTGATAAGACTGTCATC
Organism: Aramus guarauna; assembly: GCA_013400195.1. NCBI lineage: Eukaryota > Metazoa > Chordata > Aves > Gruiformes > Aramidae > Aramus > Aramus guarauna. Next base: position 1,652,002 of record VXBL01005970.1, on the reverse strand, counting down.
TTAATAAATGAAAAAGTCTTGATTTTTCCCATTATGTGCAAGAATAACCCTGAAAGTTGTTTTTACCTACGACCCACCAAAAGAAAAAGAATGAATTTATTTCTTGAAATAGTTGAGGAATAATTCCTCCCATTCTGGAGTAATCACTCTTGCAATGAGGGAGTAGGGCAGGTATTACACTTTAATAACGGACTTAAGCCTTATTCTGCCTCTCTTAGAATTAGCTGCTGTTTTCAATGGACAGCACGGCTGGTGCCTTGGTGTTGCTTTGTGCTTGTAAACAGCCACCACATTCCAAATGCGGTTTCAATCCCCGTGATCAGGTCTCAGGCAAAGTTCCCAGGAACCCGCAGTAATAACAGGGGGATTGAGCCCTGAGCGCTGAAGAGGAGGAGAACTGTAAAATCAGGGCCATAGTTTAGAAGCAATTTGGACTCTCTCTGCTGAGAAGGGTCTGCATGTTCAGTATCAGCAGCCAGATTAGCAAAACTAAGTAGAAAAACCCCAAAGCTAGAGAGCATTTCTTAGGGAAAAGGCTGTACATTATCTAATCTCATTAAAAAGATTTTGCTGGCAGCTTTGCGGAGCAGAAGCAGTACATTTAACTAACTGAATATCATTCACTACGACAGAACTGAGAGAGTAAAAGGGGCACAAAATGCCAGCTGAGACCGGAGGGCATCTATTTGCTCCCAAATGACCAGCTTTTGAAGCTGAACTGTAGCTGCACTGAGCCACAGGAGCTCTCTGCAGCTAGCATTATCACGTAAAACAAAATCTGTCTTGTTTTGTGCACTCTCGAGTCAGCTAATTTCTGAAAATGGGGCTGAACAGAGAGTTTGGCTCCTACTCCATGGGGATATACCAGACTATATACGTAGCATGGCCCCAAATATCTTGCATGGCAAAGCAGGATCACAGGGTGAACGCAGGGACTTTTAATTCCATCTACAGTAGTTGCACATTTGAGAAAATCACAATGCTTGCCAGGTATGTATCTACAATACAGAAATTCACAATGTGTAAATTACCCCTATTGGCAGAAAAGGAAAGGGGAAATGAACCATCGTTTCTTCTGACTGTATTACTCCAAAAGGTCTGGAGAAAACTGCTTATCTTCCCATCATATCTACAGCTGTCACTAGACTAATGTTATTTCTCCCATTTACTTTCCTGGTCTTGATCTTGCAGCTCTGAAGTTGATGTTAAAGCACTTTCTGTGGAACTTGAGGCACTGTTATTGCCACTCCGGTTTGATTTTTCATTTGGGATGTATAGGTTCTCCATACTGACATCACTAACACAGGCAGTGAGCTGGCTGAAGGCATGAGATGGCAGGGGAGGAAGTCTGCAAGGATATGGTTTAAAAGTTTCTTCAGTTGCCCTTGAAATTTTTCATATTATGTGATGGCAAGTTATTTACAACTTTTATTGCTGAATTTAAATATCTCAGACCACATCAATTTTGAGTTTCAATTTCCACAGAGGCTGACTGCGTGGTGAGTGGTGGTATACATTAGTGATATAACGTCTTCCCTGAAAGCTGGCCTATATGTCGTATTTGCATCTGACAGAAGTGTGTGGTGAAGCTCTTTTTTCTAAAGCGCCTCTGAAGTTTCTCTGCTGTACTGATGTACATTGATCCCAGTTAATCACGTGACTATGAAAAATATGGAGGAGGGTAAGGAGGTGGACTTTCTATTTGTAATTCTGTTCAGAATATTACATAACATATTAGAATTACCAGAAGAAAAGCCTACAAAGTCACAGGGCTTCAGAACAGCATAACAATGCAATTTCCATGCTGTGACTTTCTTTCCTGTTTTTGAAGCTTTTCAGTTTTACACTGTGTTGGGTTTGCATGGTGAGGTTTTAGTAGCAGGGGGGCTTACAGGGGTGGCTTCTGTGAGAAGCTGCTAGAAGCTTCCCCTGTGTCTGACAGAGCCAATGCCAGCCAGCTCCAAGATGGACCCACCGCTGGCCAAGGCCGAGCCAGTCAGCGCCTCTGTGACAACATATTTAAGAAGGGAAAAAANGCTGGAGCAGTTCATGAAGGACTGTAGCCCGTGGGAAGGACTCACATTGGAGATGTTTGGGAAGGACTGTCTCCCATGAGAGGGACTCCATGCTGGAGCAGGGGAACGATGAGAGGAGTCCTCCCCTGAGGATGAAGAAGCGGCAGAAACAACGTGCGATCAACTGACCATAACCCCCATTCCCCGTCCCCCTGTGCTGCTGTGGGGGAGGAGGTTTGAAACTGGGAGTGAAGTTGAGCCTGGGAAGATGGGAGGTGTTTTAAGATTTGATTTTATTTCTCATTCCTCTACTCTGTTTGGTAATAAATTAGATGCATTTCCTCTCTAAGTTCAGTCTGTTTTGCTCGTGACGATAATGAGTGAGTGATCTCTCCCTGTCCTTATCTCGACCCACAAAGCTTTTCGTTACACTTTTTGTCCCCTGTCTAGTGAAGGAGGGGAGTGATAGAGCGGCTCTGGTGGGCACCTGGCCCCCAGCCAGGGGCAACCCACCACACACACAAATCACAGGAACACATAGTATCAGAAGAGGAAAGAAGAGCCAGCAGAGAACTAGGCTGCTGGGTTTGGACTCAGAGATACAGCTTCTGCTTTTGAGGCTTTCAAGGCTGTATTAGGGCACGGTGAGTAGGAAATATATTCACAGTTCATCAGGTACCAAACATAAACTTGAGGAAAGTAATTTGTGGCGGCCCTTGCGGGTGTCTGCACCATGCAGTGGATGTGACAGAGATTCTGTGCTTCTTCTGAGCCTGCTGGTGGCCCCTACCACCCTGTGCAGAGACCCCAGCTCAGCACCCAAAAGCAGCATAGCTGTGTTGGCTCTTAGCACGGTGTCACATGGACTGAGCTTTCAGCTCCTGATTCTGGAGCTAACCAAGGGCAGACTTGGAAGCCTGAGAATGAACACACAGGCACTGTACGAGTAGTCATCCAACTTTTCTACATTGCTTCCAGAAATTTATACAACTACTTTATTTTTTCAAAATGAGAGTACTGCTACAATTTTGACTGCGTGGGCTGAAGTACCTGAACCCTCCAAGAGTAGCTGCCTGCATATTACGCTGGAGGAGGTCTGGCAGCAGCTGCTGTTGTTTAGATTGACCCCTCCACACTTTCACTGAATCTTGCAGGACTGCCATAAAACCAGAGAAGGGAGCATTACATTAAAGTGACTGCAAGAATATGGTCTGTCTATTATTAGACCACACTGGATTCCTGGAAACCCCTTCTAGTTTGACTTTTCATTTCTCCCTTTAGTTTATAGGATTGAGTTAAGAATGAGACTTGTTTTAATCAGAAGTTTATCCACCTACTCATTATACAGCATGCTCAGCTCTACAACAGTTTCACCTAGCTAACAAACACCAAATAGAGTTTTATTTGACCTAAGTAAAAAATGAGCAATAAATCAATTGCATTATATTCACTGTAGGAGCTTTTTATTGGGAGTTAGTATTCTCCCTCGATCAAAATAGCTGGTAGGAAACAACCAGTTCTTTCTAGTCAGCCCCTTGTTTTTATTTTTTCCTATAACCTGCACTAAAAACATAATGGGAAGCCCTAAATTCTCTGAGTCTTGAAGGCTTTGCAATAAAGCCTTGTATGAAGAATATATGTGCATGTTGAGGTGCAGAAATGCAATGCAAGTTTGGACGCTTACCCTGCCGTATGCAGCAGGAGTTGAAAGGTTTGAGGGAAAATGTAACGTGCCTGTGACATGCCAGGGTTTCTAATGGGATGAAATCTTCTGAAGCTCTGCTTCCCCTTGAAATCACCATCACACCTCATCACAACCCACCACATCATTATCTACCTCAAGATGCTGCTGGTAGGAAAGCACAGGGAAGAAACTTTAGATGCCATGGGAAGATTTATTTTAAGCAGACTTAGCTTTCCTCTGATACTGAAGGTATTCCTTATTTTTATATTTTGGCAGTATCTGTAATGAAGTTTCACTGAACCAAGTACAATTATCTCCAAGCTGCATTTAGGACCAGAAGCACTGATTCTCTGAAAGATCAGTTCTGTAAAGCTCATCATGTAACATTTTAATAGGAAACGTACTAGATGTTGAATTAGCCCTGTGGAGAGCAACACACCAGATATTTAGGTCCTTCCTTAACAATCTCAGGCGTTTCCATATCCTTTAGCACTGCAATGCACCAGGTAAGTACAGTCACACCCTGATTCCCATTCATCTTCATACAGGTTTTGACAGACCAATGTATTTTTGCACTAGCACCTTCTTTAATATAACACTTCACACCCTCCCATCTCACCAGTGATTCTGTCATCACCTGTCTTCATCTCACCATTCCATGGGTGCCTGTTTTGCTCTCTCTTGGTTGCATGTCTGGAAAGTTCCAATGGATCCAGGGACCAGCTGAGCCCTTACAGTAAGTAGACAAGGTAGCAGAAGCTGGTGCCTCAGCAGGAGGTTACCCTGCTCAGCCCATCGGCTGTGGGGAGCAGCTGGTCCCCATTCAGGTCAATATATGTACAATGTGGGGATCTCTGATCTTACTAGTGGAACATCAGCCTTGCTTGTGCATGGATAACCACACTTTCCTAGGTAGGGCTAATATAAATAAAGGGAAAGATGGTTTCCTTTACTGGCAGAAACCTGCTTCTGAATTTTGAAGTCTGGCAACTAACCCCCATACTGAGAAAGCGAGTGATCATGTTGCCCCAACATACAGTCACTGATTTGAGTCAACGTAAGTATCTTTCTATTTGGTGCCTCAGCAATATGACGAAAAGGCATCCGTACACACAGATGGAAACAGCCATGGTACTGTGACGAAATATTAGGAGCCTGAGGGACTGTCCCCATACAATTAAAATTTCAAGGTTGAGCTTTCCTGATGGCTTTAATGAGTGCAGCATTTCAATAAGTGCAGGATTGAGGCTTGGTCTTTAATAGCTGCCTGTAGATCATCCACTCAGCTTGGAACTGCATTCAACTTACCGGCAGGAAAATGCATAACTCAATTTTTAATAAAAAGACCTATGGATGCTGCTAACTAGTGGTTCCTCTGCCTATCAAAGGGAAAACAGGGCTTCTGTATCTAGCTTCAAAACACATTTCAAGTTTTGCAAATACTGGAAAGTCAGGAAGAACAGAGAATTTTCTTTGTAGTTGAATAACAACTGAAGAGGTTGAAGGATAGCTATTTGTGTAAGATTGGGTATATTAAGAAAATAGCAAAGTATCTAAATAATGAAGTGCTGATGACTATTCCTTAGTCAATAGAGTCTTGTGAAATGGTTCCAGGTATTAGATTTTAAAAATAAATTACTACAATTAGTGCACAACTATTTATTTATCTCTTATGAAAACATCCATCTGTCAGCTTCCTATTGGCAAACGGAGACTTTCCTACATCATGTGTTACACAGCATCCACACTGCCCTTTAATCTGAATAAATTCACATATGATGAGCAGACATTTCAACATGAGTTTGCATCTATTTAGTAAGAATTAATTTCATTTCATAAACTGTTTCTACCACAAATGGCAAAATGTCTGAAACATTTAGGAATCCTAAATGACTGTTTTATACGAGTATGTTCCCTGATGTCAGCAGTATTCACAGCAAAGTTACTCATGTGTAAATGATTCCTGGGCCTTTAAACAAGATCTGTAACCTTGACAGGTGTCTGTAAGCCCTATCACTACTGCTTTGAAAGTGTTGATACCAGCACTAGTTCTTGTCTTGCAGCTATTAAGCTACAGTTCAACCACAACCCCCCCTAGCCAGATTTTCGGCCCCCAACAGTTCAGTGTTGCTTTGAACTGGGATTTTGTTTCAAGTTACTGTGATAAGAGAGGGACAGCTGTGACACTCTGTCCTGGGTTTTAGCTCCTAACAGAAATTCCTAACATTCTTGCAGTGGCCTTTACCTGCGGTTAATGTCTCCCTCTGCTCTTCAGTCCCAATGAAACCAAGAGCCCACTGTTCATTAACAACTACCAAGGGACATATTAAAGGCAAGATCTGTGTTTCTGTTTCCAGGGATGACCACAGCAGCTGCATGTGTTGACTAATAGTATCTGAATCCATGTTTTGATCTGAATACATCTCAAAGCTACTTAAAAATTAAAAGAAACTAGTAAATAAGGTCTTTAGCATATGGTTCAAGGCCAATACACTGAGACTAGTATCCAGCTTTTAATTTACCAATTATAAAAAACAGCAATACAATAAGAATATAATACCATGTATAAAGCATCCCCTCATGTAGCAATGAGATAAAAGCTAGTCCAAGAATGATGAAATACAAACCCAAAATGTTTACAGTAGCTTCTGAAATACACGTAGCACTGAAGATTTTTGGACTCGGGTTATTTTAATGGAAAAAACATCCTAAAGTTTGTAAGTATTATCAAGAGTTTTCAATCTGGAAACATCACAAGGTATTGCAAGTCTCCTGCAACTCTGCTGCTCTTCACAGCATGAAACTGCATCTGTTCTAGCAGCCAGGTGACCCAGGAACCCCGAGCAGTACCTGCTCTTGAGGAAACTGCACAAAAGCACCAGCAAAAGCAGCCACCTTCCACTTAAATTTGCAGAAGATGAAAAGGAGCCTACACATGCAACAGCAATTACTGTTAATGGATCCAGATATATGGATCCTATTGGTAAATTCCAGCTTAGCAAAGTAAAATTTGGCTGTTGCTTGATTTTTAGTGCCATAATAAATTTTCTGTCCACTTTTAAAAGGTTGGACCACTGGGTGAAGGTATAGAGCATTTGAAGACTTTTAAAGTTCATGAAATCAACTGTAAATTTGGAAGTAAAGAGGAAACTATGAGACAATAAAAAAGTAAAAGGAGTAGTAGTCAGCAGCTTAAGGTAGGACACAAACTGTGCACTGAGCTGCCTCGAGACCATGCTTATCCCTGGGAAACCATTACCTGTTACTTGCAGATACATCTTGGGCTTAGATTTCCACTGGGCTCTGTTACTGAGAATAATGTAACTGCAGCCAAACTGAAGGCACCATAAAAATTACTATAAATTTTCTTCTATCTGATGGCCATTGAAATTTCTGGGCAGAAACATTACTTTTAGGCTCTTTACCTGAACCATACAAATGGACACTTATTTATTTGATGACTAAATAATACAAGCCAAGTGCTAACAGGCACCAATCGCTTTCAACTTCTGGACTAACTCTGTATGTTTGCCTGAATCCAAACTTAAAAGAAATTCTGCACAATCAAAATTAAACAAAAACATCTGTGTGAACCTCTAAATGATAATATGTCTATGTATTAAATAGCTCTCATCAATAACGCCTTATTTGTCTTATTTTGTGGTTTAAATTAATCTACTGGCCTTCATACCTGTAAATATACTTTGGTTCTGCTATGACAGGGATGCTTGGGAACATTTGTTGTGGAAGATACCATGACATATTCCCAAGAGATATAATTTATGATGACTGAATTTTTTTTTTTTTAAACAGAAAGGTTACTCCCAACAAGGTACCTAAAACAATATTTTACAAAGGAAGATGATATATTCAAATAATTTAACGTAAAAACTTGATGGGAAATTTCAAAATGAATTAAGGATGAAAGGGCTTTGTGCTTCACTTGAAGCTTGGAGTGATTTTTAAAATCAGAACCAGTATGAACATGTCAATTTGACTTGAACCCTAAACTTCATTTCCCCATGTAAAGAAATTTCCTGGAAACTGCAACATTCTAGATTAAAAAAAAAAAAAAAAAAGGCACACCCTTTTTCCTTTATGGTGAGATGATAAAATCTTTTTGTTCACAGTATTTCATTGAACTCTATTTTTTAACTAGCTGTATGTTTCACAGCAGTTAGCACTCATGTCACAGATGCATTCCTCCAGAGATTCTGCATATATTTCTAAACACACAGAAGATAGTTTCTCTGTTCATCTGAGCAATTTCAAAACATTTCTGAAGAGAAAGAAGTTACACCTGAAAAATTTCTCTAGTCGATTCCAATAAACACTGTGTGTTAGCCTCCAGTTATTTGTTTCACTTCAACTGCAGTGGCTAGATAGGGAGGCTTCTAGAAAAGTCACTTAAAAACATTTCGATAGTGCAAACAGGCTCCATTTTAAGAAACCCTTTTAGTGGAGATAAATTATTTCTGTAGAAAATAAGAGAAGAGCACAGCAGGGTCTCAAGTGCTAATCAAAGGACATAGTGCTTCAAGAAAGCATTCTTTCCAAACAAATTGTTGAGGAACTGCAACAGTTCGGGCTGTACTGCAATTACTGCAAGAACACTCTTTTTTTTTTTTTAAAGATTTGGGAATTTCATTTCTTCTTGAGCCATATGCTCCAAAACTGTAAAACCCAGAAGTAATTTTTGGAGAGGGATTTTTATTTGGGAAATCATTGCACTGTCATTTTCTATGCATCATCTGGTGATGTATAACAAATGTCCATCAGATACATATATTTTTTTCCCTGACTTGAGTCTTCCTCTGAATGGAAGAACTTAACACTGATCATTTTCCCTGTTGGAAAGAAAACTCCATGGGGCTGGAATTATTTGGTTATATTTTGTAAGCTGTTTAAGCCAGACGGTTAATTTGGATGACAAAGTAGTCCTTTTCCAATTTTTTTTTTTTTTTTTTTTTAAATTTCAGACCATTTAGATTAATGGACTGAAAAGGATAGGACTGNTTTTTTTTTTTTAACTTGTGAATGCTACCTTGTACTTTTTCCTACTCAGGAACATCACTTCAAATAAGGTTAAAATCAGGATGATCCCTAAACTAAATTCTAGCTATTACTTTGATTTGTAGTTAGGTGGCTACCTTAGGAAAAAGGTTAACAGGAATTCTTTGACATTAAAAACTCTGTAAAGCATCTGATATATGGGAGCACTTCAAGCTCCAGCAAATTGGAGAGATTTGTTTAGCTCTGAAGGATCCAGGGCAAGCAGAAAGTTTCCTGTAAAAGTCTTCTATAACAGCTTTATTAGTTCAACATATGACTATTTTTCCCACCAACTTATTACTGGTATAATAAATGCTTCTACATAAATTCTACAGTGTTGCAGCAAACTCTTTGATCCTGCACGTTCACAGGACATTTACTGATTTCTGTGAACCTACAGACTGAACTGACTGTAATAAGAAGTATTGTGGCATTACTATTTGTACACTATACATCCAAAAGAGCTGATAGAATATTAAAGAACACTTAAAGAGTATCTTCACAAAGCCCACTTTGCTATATGCTGTAAAATCAGATAATATAATGAAATCCCTGATCAAAAGAGCTTATAGACCAAGGGCCAAATCACCCCTGGTTAAAGACCATGCCACCATGAATGTCCTGGGTGGAAAGCACAACAGGATTCATGCAGAGCATAGTCTTTGTACTGACTCCCTGCGCAACTGTGAATTTCCTTCAGGGCTTTGACTACATATTCGTAGCAGAAATAGCTGCGTTGCCTTAAGACAATACTACCCCACTGGTGTTTGTTACTGGCCAACATTAAGATGCTAGTGCTAAATTGATGGACCGGTCATGTGAATGCTTTCTAGCTACTTCTGTGCAGAATCAAGTTGTTAATTCAAAACAGCTCTCAGCAGAATGTGAAGTCGACCAGGATGACTTTGCATTGCAATTGCTGGGGAACACTCATCCAATCCATTCCACTGATGCAGCTGTGAAGGTGATAATCACAGCTGGAAAGGTGATAAGAAACACCTGGAGAGGCAGTACTAACAGCAGAGCTGGTTTTGCAGTGAATGAGCTCTGTGCACAGAGTACTTGAGGTGACATTACCAAGACATTTTGAAATTAGGACACAAATAAAAATTAAACACTGAAATTCTACTGAAACTCAGTGTGGTGGCTATACTGTTGCACCTAACTCACTCTTTTCTGAAAAATCCCTTTCTTTATGCTTTTGAAACAGTAGTACAATTAATTTGCAGGAGTTGATTTAGTGCTTGTTCCCAGCTATTATCCTCTTGTGTATAAAAAGGATAAAAAATTTCAGAAGCCGATACATGGCATGAACTTACTTTAATGACGTCTTCATCAGAGGACTTGCACTCAACTGATTCAGAGATGTCCGTCACAGCACTGTTCTCCTCAATGGAGACCACTTTGATGGGCACTGCTACTGTTTTTCCCGTGAGAATTGCGGTGTTCAGAATTTCCGTGTCCTGTACCCAAAACAAAACACAGTGCTCTTCAGAAACAACTAAAGAGATTTCCAAAAGGCAAGCATCAGCTCTTCAACTGGACTTGTACTCAAGAAAGATGCATTAGTTCTCAGTGGCTAATGATCTAATCTCATCTTCAAATATGTGCAACTTGGTAAAACACAGTAAAGCCCCAATTATATGTTACCTGCTAAACAGAGTCAGCTGCATTGCACGCTATTAAATAGTGAGCAAAACAACTGCAGCCAAATTCAGCCCTGGCAGACACACATCACAGGTAGCTTCTACTTTTTAAGTGTGGGGCCTTTCCCGATATTTGCCTTCCAAAACATGAATTCAGAGGTTTTACTAACCTGGATTTGACTGGCAATGTTTGGGACAGGATGCAAGAGCCTCGAAAGTAAAAATATTGCTATTTGAATCTAAGCCCATTGCAAAGACGAGCCCTCTCTGTGAACTTTGTATCTGGAACCGTTTCAAGATTATTTAATTTCCTTTGATATGGCCAATGAAGCAATGTAAGGAATCCAGAAGGAGTTAGTGATACTATTAACTGCAGGGAAAATAACAAGGAAATCTGAAGTTTGAACTTGGGTCATGGCATATAAAAGCCTTTCAATGCACAATTGACTAAGCTAACTCTTTTAACTCCTGAACAGTTTTGGCATCTCTGTATTCCCAAGATTCCCAGGCAGGAAGAACTTCAAAGTTTTCTCCAACTTTGCAACTTCCAATTCTAGAAAATGAATAAAACATCCAGCAAAATCCTCACACCAAAGTCAGGACTGCAGCCACTGATGCCAACAGCAGCAAAATGGGGCATTGATACTATCATACTGTTTTTGATTCCAGTTTAGTGAGTTTTAAATCTAGGTCAGAGTTTCTTTTCATCTTGCAACTTATTATTTCTCAGGTCCTCCTACAGCTCTCATAAGAAATCCCATCAAACTTAAAAAAAACCCTCTTAAAAAAGGAATGTTGACTGTTCTAGAAAAGTAAGAACCCTAAACAACTCTT
>VXBL01005970.1:1536399-1640754 GCA_013400195.1 Aramus guarauna | reverse complement strand
GGGAAGCTACCCAACACAGTAAGCCAGAGCCAGATTTATAAATAATGTTATTGGAAAGTCTAAGGCCATTCTTGGGAACTCCTGATTTTTTAAGGTAGAGACGACCCCCAGCAGTTCCCCATATAAATTCTGCCAGGTACCTGGCATTTTTGACCAACAGTGCTGTAGTGAAACACATGGCCTTTGCGGTTTAACTGCTGTCCCCAGACTTGAAATTTTTTTTCCAGAAGTATCAGAATACCAGTACATGGCAATAAATAAGTCCAGAAAGATGCAAAGGAACAGAGCTCAACATTTGTGAAAAAAAACCTCAGTAACAAACCCAAATACTCTTCTGCCTGCAGATTTCCAAAGCAACAAGCACTGAATAACCCACATAGGTTCACCAAAAAGCAGATTCAACATATTTTCTGCTGTGTATTTGGCTACTGCAAGTGCTGTATGCCCTCTGAAATTAATCTTTTGCCTTGAAGCCTTATTTTTTGTGACTCTGAGTGTTAAACACTGCAAACTAAGGACTCCGGGGCAAAGGAGCAGCAAGAGAGTTTGTGGAAATGACAGGACATCTTTTCAGGCTATCTCAGCTCTGCTTTGAAATGATTCTACTGAGATCCAGTTTTTCCTTGGCAGCTGATATGTACTACTGATAGAGAAATCTAACATAAAGGGACAGGTTCAGAGGAAGAGAAATCCCATAAGTAGAAATGAGTTTCAGATGTAAAGTATATTCTATGGCTTGGGGATTTACCCATATTTGCATTTAATGGTAATTTATCAAGTTGAAGACAAATCAGAATCATACACACACAAAACAAAAAAAACCAAGCCCTGCACCACTGCCAAAAAGATAAAACCAAAGTCCTGATTACGCAATGTGGTGAAGCTTTTGTGCCACAAGTAGCAGAGTAAATTCATCATCCAGGTTTAACTTGCAACAAAGTGCCTGGGAGTCACTAGAATCCCCTCCAGCTTGGCTTTGCTCACTCCTGCCGTGTCGAGTGATCAGTGACCTTAACATGAAGTCAAGTATTAAGAAAAATGGGAGAGAAGATAAGTGGGAAGCCCAGCAGACAAGACCACAAGGCACTCTGACCCACATGAGGATCCTGTGCTCCTGATTCCCTGCATATCACCAGGAAAAGACCAGCTGCTTCCTCTGCCCTGGCATTACCCTGGGTGGTGGCGAGACTGCCAGGAGCATCATAATAAATCATGTTTGCTGCACTGCCAGCTACGGCTGCAGCTAAGCTCTGAGCCTATGCTACAGCACCATGAGAACACTAGAGGACAGGATTAAATCCAGTATTGGAGATAGGGTTTACAAAAATGGGATGCAATAAAGTTAAATACAAGTTGTTTCTTTTCTGTAGGAACAACTAATACTATACATACATGGCAGAAAAGATGCAGCAGGAAAAGCTGCTCTCAGAAAAGCATTTGGAGACTATAGTAGATCACAAACTGAACATAAGTCAGCAATTGTATGCTGCTGTGGATAAAAACCAAACCCAAACCAACCAAAGAAGCCTCCCACAGTAAGCTGTATCAAGAGGAGTATCACCTGTAGGATGTGAGGTATTCCTACTCTACTCAGCAAGGCCTCAGCTAAATGGCTATGTCCAATTTTGAGAACTGTACTGTGAGAAAAAACCTGAAGTGCAAAGAAATAAAAAAGAACAAAGAGAATAAATCAAAGACTCGAAAATAAGATCTGTGATGAATGAGTGAAAGAATTGGGATTGCTTAGACTAAAGAACATTATGGGAAAAGATTATTACTGTCTCCATATACATAAAAGTCTTCAAAAAATGAGTAAGAATAAACTATTTTCCATGTTCACGGACAGAGCGTGAAGTAATGGGCTTAAGCTGCAACAAAGAAGATTTGTCTGACATTAAGGCAATCTTTATTATAAAACTAATGATAAAGAAGTCTTCTGGAGCAGAAGAAAATGCACAGTCTAGCTTAAGAGATCTTTGAAGAACAGATTACACACCATTCAGAAATAACACAAGTTTTTTGAGTCAGGTAGAAAAGGAAAGGGAGCGGATGATTTCTTGTGGTTCCCTCCACCCCTATATCTTAGTAGTCATCATTCAGTTTTGAAAGAATGGAAACACAACAATCTATATATCTTGTATTCAAAATAACCATATTCTGCTTCACCCATCCCAAATAATATCCTTCTTCACTGGACAAAAGAAAATGTTCTATACCTTAAAAAATGGAAAGCCTGACAGGCAAATGTGACTGATATTCTTGCTTTCTCTACTATGTAGTGGAGAACTGATGTACCAATTGTTAAGTAATAAAGTCACTTCCGTTTCTCTCTTTCCAATAGGTGATTATTGGCATATCTGAATTCTAAATGGCTTTGATATAAAACCATTATTATAAAGGTTAAAAAACCTTTTCAAATTTCCCAAGACCTTTCTGGAGAGCAGAGAATATTTGGCTACTGGCACATTACTAGCAATTAGAAACCTCAATCTTCTGCCCTTTTCTAATGGTTCCATTAAAGAAAGTAGTGTGCATCTGAATTAATTTATATTATTAATTACTTCAGAGATACATCTAGCCCAAAAATTGTAAAAAGTATAATTTGTCATGATAAAGGGCTACTGAAATTTCACATCCCTTCTCTGTAGCCCAATATGAACTTCAGGGATTTCAAATTCATTATATACACGAAAGAGATGGAAACATATTGTAGATATCTAATGGCTTCACAGCTAGTACCGTTACAATCAGTAGAGATCCTCAGCATTCGGAAGCAATTGGTAGCCACCTAGCTACAGCTTTGAGTAGAGATGGAAACCTTCTCATTTCATCTCTACTGAAAGCAGCCATAACTCATTGGTATTACACAGATTAAGAAATCTTCAAGTAGAAGCAATTAATGTATTACACACTGTGTTAAAAGCAGTTTTAAAATCTGCCACTTCCCTTACTCAATCTGTAAGTGCCCTATGGTATTCAACTGTGATATTAAAAAAACAAAACAAAAACAAAACCACCACAACAAAAACCAAAACCCACAATATCCCAGAGAACCAAGTCGTGGTTATTTTGTCTTTTTGCTTAGAACTAAAATAGAAAAATGTCTGTCCCATGTCCCTGTATATGGAATAGCCTTATGGCACAACTTCTGCCTCCTCTGTGTTTCCTTTATATTGCTGCAATAAAGCCAAAGGCTTTAATGTAACAGAGAATTGACCCATTGTCTGCGCCCATACACAAGCTGTTCGGCAGAAAACTCTAAATAACGTATGAAAGGATCCATGGTCCAAGACTCCTCAAAAGCTGAACTGAAACTCATAAAAATAAAAGGAGCTTAAATAGAACTCTGTCTATCTGCTCTGCAATACTGAGCCCTCTGAAAGTGCACCACAGACAAAGGGGCTCTAATTCAGCACCCAAACCTCTTTCCCCTGCATTCTGCCACCTCCTGTAATACCCTTGGTGATCCACTGATGAGCAGGAAGAATAGTTGAATCTTTAAGACTATGTCAAGCAACATTAAGAAAACAACTGTTCTCATATCAGAACAGGAAATACAATAGCCAGTGTAGATGGTGATTATTTATTTTTTTTTTTTGTCCTTTTTAAATGCAATATGCTATCCTGTTTGCAAGCTAATGTGGGAGTAAACAAACAAGATTACTAGGAAACCTTTATAAAGGCTAAGAACTCATTTAAAATGCAGGTGCTTTTCAAAAAATCACAATATCTTGGCCATTTCCACATTCTTTAATTTTTAAAATCCCCCAAGAATTAATCTACTTTCTGTGCAGGCATCAACTAAAGTTTTAAAATCAGATTTATTTTGTGTGCAAAAGACTGAAAGCATCTGATAGCAATGTTTGGACTTGTTCCCATTAAATTCAAAAATGGGGAAACTAGTGTAAAGTAAATTGAAAAAACCAGAAAGAGGATGAGTTATAAGTGAGCATCAATATTTAAGTTGGAAAGAAGTTTCTGTAAGTGTATTACAAACTAAAAAAGCAAGGGCTGTCATTTCCAAAGTTGAAATGGAGAACTGTACATATAATTCTCATTGACACAGAAAGGAGATTTGAGCTCTGAACTTCTTTGGAAGCCTCAAGCTGTCTGTGCAGTGCAATGACTGAAACCCAACAACATCTGACTCTGATATTGCAGATACAGAGTTGTGTTTCTTGTATGAAAAACTGCCTATGAACTTTCCTGTTACTAGGGCATCCCTTCAATGAATATGGCAAATGAAGGAAATCATTAATATTTAAACATATTCAATTAACAAAGAGTAACATTAAGCAACTTTTTCCTCATTCCTCGCATAGTTAAAGGAAAACTCTAGCAGTTAGCATAAGGGTCTAATCAAAGGAAATATTCAAAAGTAAACCACTGTACTGTGTGCATAAGAAATTACTTCAAAATTTATTGATAAGTGTTAACTTCAGGCTAGCTCTCATAAACAGCACGGCATAAATGCCTTTACTCAACATGCATTTTCATTATCCACCAACAAAACATCTACTCTTCCCCAGCCCAGGCAATATCTTGTGTACTGGTCACTACATTGCTTGCTCAAAAACCCCAACCTTTTCCAAAGCACCTGAACCATCAGACTCTGCATCAAGGACACAGAATTGTATCTCCTCTACACAAACCTTCTGTATGCTTCAGTGACTTTGGAAATGAAGCTCTGAGGTCACAACCTGATACCTACAACAGATAAAGAAAAGCTTCTCTGCTGGCATATGCATACAAGTGCAGCATGAAATCTTCATAGCAGAAATAACTTCTACTGTCCATCCCACATTCCTCAGGTAAACAAAGAAAGTAAGAGGACTAGCTGGCTTTCACATCTCTTTATAGCTAAGCACTTAATGAGTTGTGACTCAAGTGCAAGTAGTTAGGACAATGGGATACTCCCATTCATTTCCCTGCATTCTTGATTTGAAAAAAAAAGAAAAAAAAAAAAAAAGAAGATTTAATCAAGAAGCCCACAGGCTAGAACTGGTGAGTTATATCAGCCTAGTGGTTTGGAACTCCTATGTGTGTGCCTGTATGAAGCTACCACAGTTACAAATCTTGATACTACGTTTGAGTAGATCAGGAAAAGAATTAATTGGCATTTCAAAGAAACATGGTGAGATTGGAGTCAGGCAGGAAGTCAGACACTACATTATATTGCACTGAGACCTGAGTTCAGTGAGACCATTATACAGAACTTGATGCAAGTATCACCACTCTACAGGAAGTCTCTGAGCTTTCCTGCTTAGAGCTGATGTTACCCTTCAGAGTACCATAAACTATTGTGTTACAAGTGGGTTAATTGAAATAAAGTCCACTAGAAGTAGTGTTAGTCTAAACATTTTCTTCCACAGCTGCACTCATTGTGCTACTTCACAGAAAACTCAGCAGAACTGGCATTCAGAAAAATCAGTACTTTTTTAGAAAGGGAAAATAGCATCCATAAAGCTAATGTATTCTAGCCAGAGCTGAGAAGAAGTGTGTGCTCACAGTTGGTCATTTGAAGTTAGGTAACACTATGGTTGACTCCGCAGCAATCTCACATTTTATTCCATCCCTGTTTCAGTCAGGGAACTTCCACCAATGTCAGTGGGAGCTCTGTGCAAAGAGCAGGAATACAGAATACAAGCCTTAGTTGCTTGAATTTAGCTGAAGAGCAAACCTTATGTTCATCCAACCTCTCAATTGTAAGAAGGCAAGCATTCAGCCATGACTAATTTAGGAACTAATTCAACATTAAATTGCGGCAGAATGAGGAAGCAAAGTGACAGCTGTTTAATTAAACTCTAAATCCGATTAGATGGTGTTATCAAGAGAAATCCATGGGAGCCTGAGGTCATGAGAATGGTCCTGTTTACAGGCTGAAAATTCTGTAAGTGGAATCCCATAGAATGATCCCATAGAATCATAGCTTAGCATTAAGATTTCTCCCTTACACATACACACGACCTCATGAGCAACAAACCTGTTCTGTAAACCTGATGGAGTGACAGAGAAAAGCCAATTATGTTTTAATTTATAAGGAAAGTTTCCTGAAAAAGTTTGTGGAAAAGAGGCAGTTGGGTACTGTCTACTTTAAAATCAAAACAGTATTTGTCTTACAGAAAAAGGGCAGAAGCAGCAAGCCCTTGCATGCTGTTGACAGCACTTGACTCGGTGGAGACAATGCCTACGCAGGAGAGCTCCAGGAGCTGTACTGTGCTTCCAACTATTCAGCCCATCACCCTTGATGAACAGTGACACCTTGGCAACACATTTACAAGAGAAGAAGATGGAGATGTGGGAAATATAAAGTAAATTCCACATACGCCAGTTGTAAACACCATAAATAGTCTACTGATGAGCACTAAGTTATGCATCACAAGTTTCCAGGGCATCCTAGTTAGAGTGATGCACAGAGCTGTACTGCACTGCAGACAGTTGTTATGCTGATTTGCGAGTCTGGTAACATGATGGCTGTAGATTTGAGTTATTAATACTACTAAGATTACAGCTGATTAACAAAATAACATTGTTAGGCAGCAGACTGTTTATCTACATAATCCCATGATTAAAAGTAAATTATACATTGTGCTTTCTGCCAACTGGATTCTCTGACACTCCACATTCACAGACAGTATATACGAGAAGGGAAAGCAGCTGACATTCTGTTTTTAAATTCTTAGCACACGCTTCAGAAGAGCAGGAGTGTGATTGCAGACCAAAGAGTTTGCATCATGATTGAGAACCTCCCTGATGTAAATTCACCCCATGACAGGCAGTGGGGAAGGGCAAATTTTGTTGCTTGGACTTTAGTTTGCTCTTTTCCTTTACTTGATTCCAATGCTATTGGCCCATCACATGTAAATCCTGCTCTGCTTCATTCATCAGTTTATAACACAAGGACTTTTACTTCATGAGTAATATCACATTGCAAAAGAAATGAGGTAACGCCATTAAGCAGTAAAACCAAAGGGGGGCAACCTGCTTACTCAATAGCACCCTCAGTATTCAAACACGGATCCAGATGGCATCCAGGTTACTCCATGACTGTAAGGTCCATAGTGCCAAGGAAAAAGTACACTTAGGAACAAAGTAACATTGTTGAAAAATTGGGCCATTCAAAATCTACATAGGAAACAGACTTATTCAACAGAAGTTGCCGTTTCTGCAGTCTGTTTCTGACGAGGATAGTAGAACAAAGGATCTCAAAGTTTCTTTTGGATGCTAATTCTTTTTGACACATGACAACATTGTGAGGTATCTTCTCTTCATTGAATCTTTGTTAAATGGCCAACAATGTACATGGCACAAAAATTAAGGACAATACCTGCCCTGAAGAACAAATAATGCAGAAGTCAAACACAGATAAAACATCACCCATGGAAAGACCCAAAGGTGGATGTTGGCATTGTTCTGTCCCTAGCATGCACAACATTTGTTTGAAGAGCTCAACCAACATGATGTCTGCAGGTCTCCAGGAGTCTTAAAGGTAAATGGAGGAAATGTGGGAACAGGGATGTAAGGAAGGGATTCAGACTCATATTTCTTGCCTGCCAGAAGAGTGGCTTTGACTATCATCACTACACAGGTAAAACCCACCCGTGCACAGGCTAGGTCAGGGCCCCTCACGCATTTCTCCTGAGGCTGGACCGCTCCAAGGAGAACAGTGGCAGATTCCTGAGGCCAGAAGGAGGAAAAGCAAATGGCACTCAGCTGGGATGGGAAAGTTTCAGGCCCAGCACAATCTTTCCTATAGTTTTTTTGAACAATGTAATTTATGACAAAGATCGAAGTGTCTTTTCAAAATGGGAACTCACCGTTCTGCAAATGCAACGGCTTTTTAATCAATGATCTTGTTTCTGTTTACAGTCTCCACATTGAGATAAATCTTAATTACCGGCCCCCTACATTAACAACAGACCGATCCATTTCCTTCCCTGCTTGTACAGTTTTCAAATACCCTGCTACTGGAATTTTGAGCCCTGATAAATTATGCTCTGCAGACAGAAAAGAGGACTGTAGAATATGTTAACAGATAGGGATGCAGAAAAATATCTTTGGATCCTTGAATGACTAATCCACACTTTCCTTGCAGTGAATCTACCCTGTTAGCATTCGAACGTGGAAAAGGGAACGTGGCCAATGATTACGTTGATTTAGCAGATGCAGACTGTATTGCTAAATGTAATTCTATCATCATTCAAGAGCAAGCATCCCTTCTAAAAAGTAAAAAGAGACTGAAGCAACTGAACAAAATTAACCATGCCTTTAATTGCTTTGTTCTGTTTACAGTTTGTGATATAAAATGATGGAAAAATTTTATAAAGCCATTACTCAAATCTGTGTATTGGTAGGAAGGACATATTGACTTAAGGTCAGGTGCAGAGGTCTAGACTCTGCCCAGATAATTATGACAACAAGATCTCACTTCTTATTGCTTGCAATTTTGAATAAAAAAGTAAAATCTTATCAGCATAAACTGTTCCCATGTGCAAAGTCCATAATCAGTACTCTGGCTAGCACAAAAACATGCAATAGACACAGCCACAGTTTTATAATAAGGATGAACCCTCCAAAAAAGACAGTGAGAAACATTTTGCTTCAAGCTGCAGGCTAATGAATGCCCTTTCTTCAGAGCTTATGGAAACAGCAATTATATAGCAGACAAGGTAGCTTCCTGTGAGCTGTTAAAGAGGGATAAGTCTTTGCCTCTTCATTTCCAATGTGTTTGAAACTAGGTGGAATGAAGAAACCTTATTAGCCAGTAGGTCCAGAAAGGGAGAACATTTCTGAAGGTCCTGTCACTTCTTCCACTTGTGAACAACTGAGAATCAAATTCAGATTTCTTTTAACAAATTTGTTTCAGAAGTAAATATTTATTGTATTTGTTAGACTAAGTTTATCATATATAGTTCACAATGCCAATTCGAAACTTGATTTTGGAGCAGGAATAGTTTGCCACAGGCACTGACACTAACCAAGAAATCTTATCTCCTCTCCCTTGTGGAATCAGAATCCAAGTGCTTCCATTAATATTTCTACCAGTAAAGTTCCACTGCCTGAATATGGATGCTACTTGTACTTATTATTTGCATAAAAGTATCCCCATTCTGGCTCCACATGATAGCTGGATGTCAGTGTGCTGAGCAGTGACTGTAAGAGACTGTTTCTACACCAAGGAGGAAAAAAGAGCAAACAGATCATCTGATTCTCAGCATATCTCAGTGAATAACTGATTCTTGTTTTCTGAACAGATCTAGGAATGAGAAAAATCATTCCCACACCATCTGACACAGTTTGGTTTTGGTTTTCTTGCTGAATAAAATACTTCAAAAGTACTGAAGTA
The DNA here is from genome assembly GCA_013400195.1 of Aramus guarauna. Taxonomy (NCBI): domain Eukaryota; kingdom Metazoa; phylum Chordata; class Aves; order Gruiformes; family Aramidae; genus Aramus; species Aramus guarauna. Next base: position 1,631,408 of record VXBL01005970.1, on the reverse strand, counting down.
TTCTAGTTTTCTTTCCATTTTATTTTCCACTAATATTTGAGGAAATACATAGCCCCAGTGTTATATCAAAATGACAACAACAAAAAACCTGTATTATTTATAAACTATGGATCCCAAAATACCACTTTCACTAAATGGATCTTGATTTGATCCATTATGGATCTTTTTTTTGGTTTTGTTTTTTTTTGTGTGTGTGTGGTTTTTTTGTTTTTGTGTTTGTTTTTGTTGGTTTTTTTAATAAAATCTTTGTATTGTTTTATCTTAAAACCTGTCTTTATCTAACATGAAGCAAAGTGGAATGAGAAACGTATGGTCCTTTTCCCACAGAAAGCATGGATTCGGTTAAAGCAACGGTTACTTGGCTCCTTGGCAAATCTGCATCCTTGGAGGAGCTTAGAAGACGCAGATACCTAAATTGTGAGGGATCAAATTGCCTAATTACCACGTATGTTGGAGAGGCATTCATTCCAGCAGCAACAACCAGCATCCCTTCTGCAAGGACAGAGATATCAGACAGATTTCCCCCAGACTGCGGTCAACCGCGTACAGTCTCCAGAACTCCTTCCTTCCACCTGTCACAAGAACTGCTGCACTGCTTGAATCAGGCAGAGTAACGTGCTTAGCTCACACATGACAATGTCGTACACTTGCATTCAGGACTTTGTTCTAATGAATGAAGTTCTCAAGAAATAACTTCAAACCTTCCCTACCACCCTAAATTACTCTGACAAGATGCTCTCATTAGATAATCTAACCCCCTAGGTGACAGAAAATACAAATTAATAAGGACATGAAATAAAATCAACTGAACATTTTCATGCTTGATTGTGTCTTCCTTTACCATCTTAAAAGCTGTAAATGTGCATAGTTTGTCTTTTTTTAAGTGTCTATCATAATCAATATGTATCAACAGTGACTGAGCCTCTGGCTGGGGGCCCCTCTGTTTTGTAGGAGCTGTGACATTAAATTCAATTTGGTACAGCTCACTAAAAAGACAAGTGTTACGCTAAAGCTGTCTGTGTTTTCTGTTGACTAGAACAGATATGTCAGGATCCAGTGGCCAATATATATTTTCAAAGAAAGATGGTATTTCCTGGTGCATGGAGGAAGAGTTTGTAACTGAAAATGACTTCAAAGGAAAGGATTCTGGAACCACTTAAAATGTAGAATAAGTTTTAAGGACAACTGCAGGAGATGGGAAGCAGAAGCCTGCATTTCATCTTTCTATAAGCACTTCAAATATAGAATAAGGACCTAAAGGTAACTGCAGAAGATGGGAAGCAGAAGCCCACATTTTATTTCTCTGTATTAGACATAAGTGAAACAAAACTCCTGATTTTTAGAAAGATGCCTAGGTGTAACACAGGAAACTACCTGCTCCTTTTTGTGAAATTTCATTCCCTACTTTCTGTATTTTGTTAAATTGCCTTAGAAATAAAAGCACTTTACATAGGAAACACATTATCTAGAGAGAAAAAATTGTAGTTATGGGTTGAAATGTAAGTGATTACCTGAGATATTCCAACTCCAGCATCATTATTGGTTATTTTGAGCGTAGAAAATGCAAACAGATGAAAAGCTGTGAAGTGACAGGTTAAAAGCCCTTATTCTGAGATCAACATAGTTGAGAACCTTTGCTGTTGTTGTTTCAGAGCATTGCTACTTATGGATATAAGTATACTTACAGATACTTATGAATACACTTACACGTGATGAATATAAGCAATAAACTGTCCTAAGTTCTCTTGAAAACTTATGGTTTTATATGTTTATGCAGTGCATAAATTATACATATTTCATCCATAGTAGACTTATGACAACATCTACAATATGTACTCATACATATAATTTTTTATCTAACAAGCACTCTTAGAAGAGTAGCCCCGTGCTTGGAAAACAGAGTGGAGAGAAACATATTATGAGCATTAGTTCAGTGACTGTAGCTACTTACAACAGTCACAGGAAAGGATAAATATTTGTTACAGATTCCAAAAGTTATGCCAATAAAAAGGCCTCAGAAATTGAAACACATTCTATCCTTTCTAATCACAAAAATAGCTTTTCATTTACTCAAACATCTAAGGAATAATTGTCTGAGAAAGCCTTCAGCTATGATGAACACCTCTCGTGTTTTCTCCGTTGCCGAATGGTCCTATTAAGTTTATCACAGATGGGAGTGGGAATATTGGTAAAGCCTGAACGGGAGAGAAAGGCAATAGCCACCTGGTGATCTTATAATGGAATAGTTCATGGATGCTTAAGCAGCCATGGATGAAGCTGTATAATATCTTCTTGCTGAAATAATTTCATGGCTTACAGTTCTCTTTTGTTGCAAAATGACTAATATGTGAAATTTGTCAATTTAAGGGCATTTTCTGGGCTCAAGATCTGTCAGTCATTTACTTTCCTTTTTTACGAGTCTGAGGAAGTTATTTGGAAATGGACCCCCAGTTAAATGGAGTTTGCTCCACCATTAAGCAGAACCAGAACAGCTCTGCTGATGTCTCCAGCCTGTGACGACCGTGGGAATATAGCTGGTAGTAAAAAAGCAATTTTCATTAGCAATTTGAAATTCTTCCCATGTTCATTTCAATTAAACCTGCGGCCCTGTTATATAGTTGGCTATATATCTATAATAATACTGCTGTGATAGCTGTAATCAATAGACAGTTGCAGATTGAAAATATACAAGCATAGTAGGACACATGCATGGATGCACATGCAATTACATGCTATGTATATATGTGCGAGTAATTTATATGCATACAAATACATACACAACTATAATGGAAACATGATTATGAGGCATTCTTTGTTAATAGAAGCCACATACTTGATTATAGGCAGAGGCAGTACTTTTTATTTTATATATTAACACATTGCTACCTCAGATATTTCTTACTGTAAATATTGTGCAAACATAATTTTTAAAACCTGACCCCACCAAAATCAACAGTAATTTTGCCAGTGGCTTCAGCAAAGCCAAGGTCCATCCTATCAAGTGTTATGGAATAAACCCTGCAGAGTCCTCCCTAATGTGCTTTCCTTTAGTCAGATCCAAGCACTTCTATTAACCGCCACTGACTTCCACCTGAAGGACTGGGGTCCTACTCCAAAACTGATTGATTTAATTATCTGTTATGCTAATAAGATATGACAGAGACAAGGGATTTTCCACCACTTAGTGATGATCTGGAACACAGTTACACTTTTGCTGTTGTGAGTTTATCCCTTAACATGCTGCAGATGTTCACCGTGGTTGATATGAAACCAGGAGCATCATTGACATGGGTGAAGCCCGTAGAGACATCACGAGTAACAGTAGCACAAAGTCATGCTGGGCAGCAAAGATGGAAATCTAAACATGGTTTCTGAATGATGAGAGTCAAGAAAAGCTTAAAGAAGCCTTACAGCAAGGGTCTGATGTTTACAGATACTTATGTACACTTTTTATTTGCTTCAGTTTGTAGTGCTGTATTATTCAGCAATAGCAGGAAAAGGTGTCAAGGAAGCATAGTTCAATAAAATAGACTATACACTGAAGATATTCACATAGTTACAGACAAAAAAAAAAAAAAAAAAAGATGGCATTTTTGGGGACATGCTTCACAACAGATCCAATTCACCCTTTGCAGCTCTGGGAAAATACTGAAGTGCCTAAGAGCAGAGTACCATTTACATGCTCTTAGGTATCATGCCTGGCCTCCAGATGCTCTTCCAGAAGTGCAGAGATCTCCTGTAGGTTCTGTGCCATACCTGGTAGTCCTGGATGGATGACTCAGACTGTACGGCATCTTTAATAGTACTAGACCTGGATCACCTCCTCCTTTCTTCTCTTTGAATTAATTTGTGCAAGTTAAGTTTCCAATCTGTCGCCTTTGTGCTTCAGCTCCCCATTTACAAATGGGCTACTCTCCTTACTCCATTTTTACAGTGGAAGTAGAAACTCTTTTACAGTCAATGAAAATATGGTACCTACTATAACTCACTCCTGGAATTTCAGCTGGTGCCTCCGGATTCTGCTGATGTAAACCAAGTTTCATACAGTGTTACAAGTCACACTGATGATGAATAAACTGATGATGGATAATTGATGTAAAATCTTATGTAACCTGATTGTTTCAAGGGAGCATCAGGCTACTGATCACAGTGTGGGGTGGCATGCACTCTATAGCTGGGGTGAAGCAACTTAAATGATTTATGGACTTTAAGGATTAAGTCCCAAGGACAATTTCTTGGTTTAAGTAACTGGGGTACTGCATGATACATGGATGATTTTTATGGCCACTGTGAAGGGTTGTGAACTTGTTTTATTTGTGTAGATTAATATGTCATGGATTATTAATGAGTTACTTTCTGCCTTTAATAGGTAGTACCCATCTTCTACAAGTTTCTTCAGGTTCTCAATTTTTGGCCGCGGAGAGCACATGAACACTTGGCTCAACTTTGTGGATGTCGGTACTCTATTTAAACCAGAGTGGAAGTAAGCCAGGCAAATTCTGCTAAATTATTTCAATTTAATTTAGTCTCTTTAGAAATCAGCAAGAGAAAATTTCTATTTATTCTTTTCTTATTTTGGCTGTACAGCATTAATTTTCAATAAGCAAAATATGTAACAAAGGCACAATAAAGATTCTTATGAAACTCCTATGAAAAAGTAGTAATAAAAATGCAGAAAATTCTCATTATTATTTCCTATCCTAGATTATTTTTCCTTTGCAAATAGTTTATTGATTTCACTGACTTCATAGCAGGTCCACGTAAGCGAAGCACACAAAGGGCAGGAACAAGATTATTGCATTAATGGGAGCAGATACTGTACAGACAGCAGAAACTTAGTATGGTTAAAAAGATGAGAGAAAGTGACATAGGAAAATTAAATTATTGACCAGACACATGTCTAACAGACTAGTGGGTCTTATAATATATAGGAACTGAAACCAGCATATATGTAGAAGGAAGCAAAATAAATATATAATGTATAATCACAGATTCAATTATTTCCTCCTTATTCAAGCAAAAATATGGTTTACCTTCAGGGGTAAACCTTTGCAAGACCATGCTGGCTAGAGAAGCATCCTTGAAATAGGTTGCTATGACCATTGTAGAAGTCAGGGATATGAAGGACAAAGGGATCAAATCCATTTGCTTAAAGCAGTATTTTATTTGTTAGCATAACCTGGAGCAACCACAGTGACTATTATCTTTATTTGAGCTCTCACCAGCAATTTACAGCACTGAAAGAGGCTTGAAAAAAGATTTGTGTGCTGGAAACCTTGTCTGTTTTTTCTAACTCTGTTGGGTAGCCTAATAAAAGACATTACCTCTAGCCACAAACCTTGCTCCACTTACAGTTTTACTCTTCAGGATTAGAACAACATTGCCAGTAGTGAGTAGCGGAGACTGGAATTCATGTTTAAGCAGGGAATTTTCCTTTATAGAGAATCAGCAGTACAGAATGATCCTGTAAGGCAACTACTTACATCATAAGGTTGGAAATATTAACTACTGTGTCCATTTTAAAGATGACCAAACTGCTGTGGTGCTGAGTGTTGCCAAAGAGCCAAAAGAGGCAGAACTAACTCCAGACGTGACTCCCAGTCCATCAGAGAATTCCTGTTTTTGCATATCAGAGTCTCCAGTGCTTAATGAGTAGTCCATAATTCGAATGAGGTAAGAGCAATGAGGAGGAATTACTGGGTCTCGAATGACTTATTTATTACCATACCAAGCTCACTCCTGAAGCTTCCAGGCATTCTTAAAACATATGCCGCAGGATACCTTGTGCCAGCTGGCAGCTCCACCATTAGTCACTGATTTTCAATGCTTGCAATTGACATTTTGTCCGAGATCCAAAATCTAAAACATAGTCTTCTCCGCTGGCTCAATCAAAGTTTCAAGCCGTATAAAAGCTTCTTGGTATTGGCACACAAGCACATAGTACCCTATACAAAATGATTCCAAAGTCCATCCAGGTCTTAGACTGATCGCTTTGGTTTCTGCTGCTGACATAATATATGCAGCAGGAGGCCTTCTACCTTCTGTTAGCTCTCCAAAATGAGAACTCAAGATCACAAAGAGGTTATAGCAAACTTTCTGGATTTCACTCAATTGTGCACTGTTTCAGAACACAATAGGAAGAGAATTCACCTTTAAATCACACAAGGTGATTTTGTCCGCATGCTCTTTCCCCAGCTACATCTTGGTAAAATCTGGTTTATGAAAATGAAAATACAAGTGCAATGCCAAGGTAAAAAATTTCCACATTAAAGAAAAAAAAAAAAAAAGAAAAAAAAAGACATAAAGTAGTTCTCCCTGGAATGGTATATTGAGAGTAAAACTCAATAATGAACCTGAAGGTTTGAACTGTCAGAAGTAGTTTGGGAGTAGAAGGTATAGATAAATGGGCTATGCTGCAGAACCATACTGTACGCAGGCACATTATGTGGTGCAGTAACACACTGGTGTGTTTTTCAATACTGAATTTACAGGCTAATATTTCCCTCTATCATTTTCTCAAACTCCCCAGTGAACTTGAATTTTTTATTTTTTTTTAATACTTATTTACTTTAATCAAAATACTCATTTCACAGCCTCCAAAACATGCATAGCTCTGGTCCTACAGGGCCTTGGAGAGCAGAGTACAACACAGTCACTAATCCTGATAGTGACAGTCAGCATTCAATATTCAACTACTGTAATTAATAAAACTGCACTGTTGCTATTTTTCACTAATAGAGGATTTCCAACAGCAAATTGCAGCAATAAATTACATCATTACAGCCTATATTATTGTTCTGTGAAGTAACAAATCTTGCAGAAAGACAATCAGCTTTGCTAGAGAAAAAAATACAGAGGACAAATCAGATGACTAGGACTTGATTAAAATTAATGTCAATGTTACTTTTGTTTTCATTTGCTTGCTGAAATTCCCTCTCTCACCCGCGTGCTGGCTTGCTGATGCTCACGCTATGGTGCTGGTGCTTTAGATATTAGTTATGATTTGTTTCTGAGGGGAAAAACATTCTTGATAGGTCCACTGTCTGTCTATGCCGATTTACAGTGCCAGGCCCTGCAGTCTAACTATGGTCTGAAGCGCACACCACAGCGATGGGGCCACTGCCACAGTGTAGAACTTTTCGTCTGTTAGTTCACCTAGCATATGTGCATCAACCTGGAGAGCTCGGGCATTGCAAAAAGACCTTTGTGTACAGCCCCTCTACCTGAGCAAAGCAGGTTTTGTTGGTAGCCCAAGCTTTGGTGCGGTCTTGGTACGCTTTTGATAGTGGGATTATGAATAGATCAAATCCCATCGCTGCTGCTGCTCCCCACGTCTTCATAGCAGGTGCTGCACGGATAGGCAAAGAGAAAGAGCCAGAAGCACGGTGCTAGCTTTCTCCCCAGGACTGTTCTGAACCCTGTCCTAGGTTTTAGTGTTTTATCTCCCTCAAGCAGAACTACTGAGTTTGAAGTACAGATTCCTAATGAATTCCATGACAAACATCCTCAGTGCTGAGAGCTTGGCTGGATAATGAACTGTAAACTGAAAGCAGAGTAAGGCAAATATGCATCTAATAGCAAACAAAAGGTGAAAAGTTGCTGGGTTTTTTAATGCTTAGGGTAGCTCATTATAACTCTGAGGCTTATAAAAGTCCTGGTGATTTTTTTTCCCCATGCTTACTCATTATCTTCCATTACAGTAAAACATCTCCTTGTTGTCTAGATATTCTCACTGTCCAAGCTGGAGCACCTCCAGACCTCATTAATTAGAGTCCAGCCTAAAGAATTCATAATTCTGCTAGGTGAGTATTTCACCTGGTTGTAAAGAATGAGGTATTCCCCAGAAATATTAAAACTCTCTTTACAGATCAAAAGTATCATTAGAAGTCACCAATTAAGAGAAATTGTTCCTGCTTTTTTCAGTATGGGTCACAGGTAACTCAATGCTCAAGCTGGCTGAGCAACTGCTTTGTTTTCAAACATACCTGGTCTGCTCTGGCTGTCACTGTTTAGCCTGGCATCTCTTTTAAGTCACAGCATGAGAAGGTGGAAACTGTTTACTCTCCAGGGTTTGTTGTCTGGAATAAGTTGGGGCAGTGCCTGGGCTTGTATTTATCAGTTAAGACAACAGACTGTTAGCTCAAGCTAATGAGAGAGCACTAGTTTAGATGAAAACTGGTATATTAACTCCCATAGGAGAGGGCATAATCTACCAACCGAGACTGCTAAGTTCAATTCCCCTTCCAGCACCTCGAAAACAAACTCATGCAATGCTCTTCTATCTCCCTTTCCATTTCTTTCAAATCCTTCACAGCAGAAGTGGAGTGCTGCAGGAGATTCAGAATCAGGCAAAGCCTTTGCCTCCCATCGCTGGCCATCGGTGAACTCTAGTCAAAGTCTGAATTGCTTAACGCAATTAATTAATAACTTCTCTACCTTTAAATTCCAGTTCTGTTTCAGATGCAAACTTGTGCAGAACATCAGCCTCTGAAATTGGTCTCCTGCTCCTGCTGTGCCCTCCTCCATCTGATCTGGCAGTGAAAGCAGCAGTGGAGGGCACACAGGGTGATGACAATCTTTAGCAGCTACAGCACCAAAGTACACAGCTCTGGAATGTCCTTCTCAAGCACATCATCTGGGTCCAAAGCTCACTTTCTGCTGGCTCATTATAACATCTCTGCATGGTCTCTGCTCACATGTGTGTGGCAGCTGTGAAATTGCTTTTGTGGTTATGTTAAACAATTGGAATTTTAATCAGCTGTCATTTCAAATATAAACTGTTATTTAAGATGTCTTCTTCTGATGGAGCAGTATCACAAATCTGAGCCAATGCTTAAAGCAGTTCCAAAATCCTGCCCAATAAATCAGAAGAACAAAAGAATCTCCAGACTTCTCAGGTTACACAATGCAGTGCCATGAACCCATACCAACATTATCTGCAGCAGAATGTGGGCCTGACTCAGGCTAACTTGCAGTGCTGAGAATCACCGCAGAAGCACCTGGCTATCTCCATGCAGCCCTGCACTGTGCCACACTGTCAGGAGAAAGAGCCCGTGACAGCACTTTTCTAACATGTACAAGTGATCAGCATCAAGCACGGACTGGCTGGGGGATCTCGAACCCCTATGCCTGCTACGTTAGGACAAAAGTGTGATCCTATGTCCCGGTGTCAGCTGCGCTGTCTCTCTTTTCCTATTCATGGAGTTCAGTTTCATCTGACCTTGAACACCACCTTGACTTTCACCAGCTTGACTTGTGGACTGAGAATTTTCTAAGGATTCTGACTTGCCTGTCATTTGTCTATGCAGCATTTAGTGCTGTGAGAAACACCTCTTCAAGGGGAGCCACAACACCAAGCATCCAACAGTTGAGTCACTGGTTGTCTCACTGTGCATTCTCATTGTTCTGCAATTTTTCATTTGGTTGGCAGGATTTCTCTCCTGTCAAGGCTGAGAAGCATGTATATTAAGCCTCATATTAATATCTCTCTACTACAGGCAGGAAAATTAGCAGAGAAACCCAAAAGTTCTCTATATGGCAGACATCTTTAAAAATCTGGAAGCTAGCTGACCCCATCTCTCCTCAGCATTTTAAAAAATCTCAAAGTAATCCATTCAATAGCATTGTCAGATATGAGGGATGCTGGAAGAGGAAATTATACATACTGTTGTGCTGCATAGAAAATGACATACAACTCGATCCAATGGAAAAATTAATTCCAGGCAGCAGAGATAGCCTTATTGATCCATTCTCATTTCCTGCAAAAGGTAGGACTGAATGTGATTGTAGTAAAGAAAAGGAAAACAGAAGCTAGACGCAAAACTGCAGGGGTTGTAGAAATAATGACTGGGACTTAAAAAGGCACGGTTAAATTGAGCCATTTTGAATTCTTTATGTTGTCTTCATCTTCTGACCAATTTAAGATCAATTAACAACAGTTAATCCTTTTTTTGCTTTTGTTTCCTGATGGTCAGACAACAAAAAAGCCAATTCTTAACAGATAAGGTTAATCAACATGCATTGCTAATGCACTATGTGACACGGCCAATTTATAAGCAGGCTCCTGAGTTCATCTGGTATAAATATAGAGCAATGACACAAACTTTAGTGAAATTAAGTCCACCATAAATCTAAAGGAAGGAATGCTATCCTCATTTAAACAATTATAACCTCCTAAGATGGAAATTGTAGACATATAAGTGTTCTCTGTTACTGCTTCTCCCTTAAGGTCAGAAGACTGTAACTCTGGCCTGTCATGCAGAGCACTCAGTCCTATAACTAAACTCTAAAACCTCTTCACTTCATGGTATTTTTTAGGGCTTCACAGTTTAAGTTGTCCCAGTAAGTATTACTAATAGTAATAGGATAGCTTTACAGCAAATAAATTTCCTTCAACTCACGGTGTTAATTTGATGTCATACATAATTAAATTATCTGAGACAATACCTGTCAGCTGAAAAGTTTGATATGTAGATTATCTGTTCATTTGTTTGTGATAATTAAATCAGGAAATGGATGTGCTTATATGGCCGCAGATTTTTTCTTCCGGAAAGCTCCTCAGTGCCTGCTGCCCCCCACTTCATTCAAGACTCAAAGATTAACAGTAGTGAGAATTCTGCACTTCTGTGAACTTGGAACAGATAGAGCATTACAGTGTGAAGTCACAGACTGTGCAGGGATGAAAACTCTATTTATTTAGGCCCATATTTTAAAATGGTATTACAGGGATTTCATTACAATGAAATACCTTCAAACATCTTTACCTTAGGGAATGGCATACATAAATGTGTATATAAAACAAACATTGCTTTGGGAGCTAAATTTTCGATCTGTGTTTTAATGGAAAGCAAGTTAATGAGCATACATAAAAATGTCAAAAAGTGGTTTTGGCTGAGCCACAGCTCTGCATCTGAGATGTTCATTCACTTCTGCAGCAGAACTGTCAATACACTGAGTTCTGAATGTAAAGGAAGGTACACACAAACCAAGCATTTCCTGCTGAAACAACTGACTACTGAGCAAAAAGTATGTGTGGCACTGTATTGCCTAATGAGAAGCCAAGGAGAATCTCAGTTACACATTGTTGCTGGATTTGTCAGGATACTCTACAGAAAAAATCTGAACTTGGATTAACCAACAGTTTGCAGGATGCTATTACACAAGGAAAAGATGCAGTTCACCTCAGTAGAAAGGCAGGACAAGTAAAGACAGACTGTGTCTTTTATTAGACCCACTTGATACAGCTGGGGAGAACAGACAAACTTCTGGGCATGTGAGGTGTGAAACAGCAGCAACAACCTTTAAGAAATGTCTGAGAGCTGTTCCAACTTTGATTTGCTCGTAAGAAGTTATCAATGGATTATAGAGCCTGATGAATGAAGCCTGAAAGACCCACTGAAACTTTGGTATTAGTGTTATTTTAAAGAGGAAATATGCACAGATGAGCAAGTTGCATGGCTTCCCATGGTCACATACGTCTTTTGGAGTAAATTCAGACTAGAACTTTCAGAACAGATTCCTGACATTGGGTTTATGCTTCAGCACTTTACATACCTGGATTTCATGCAAGTCACAGGTTGAGATAAACTAATTCAAAGGGAGTTTATCCTGCTGCTGAAGGACCACTACTTCAGTTCCGCATGCAGGGACCCAGGTGGTCTTCAATAAATATTGAACCATTGATTCCCCATCTTGCTCCCATGAAGAAGTTCTCCTCTAATATTAATGTGCTGTACGGGCATCAAACAATGAACTTATACACATCTTCAATCTTGTTCTATCCCAAAGCAAACTGAATAGTATTAAAAATATGTATTATCCATTTAAAGTATGAAAAGAAATCTCTTGCTAAATTTCCCAAAATATTGTCTAATGTTGAACACAAACATATCGACTTCTTCAGTGGGATTTGTGTGTGCTCATGCTACAAATGTGAACAATTTTGGGTTTGTTTTTTAATCTAGTCAAGTGGCAAAACTGATATAGTTGGATGCATTTGCTCATGACAGACTAGAAATTTGAGGGAAATGTGGAAAGTAAGTTAAGCAACCTTGTACACCTTAATTGGCAAGTTCTGAGGTTACTTGTGATTAATTGAAGAGGTTTTCAAAAGCAGCTTAGCAGATAATTAATTAAGCTCCTATGAAAGCACTTTCCTAATTGATTCTGCAACAAGTAACATGAAATAAAAAATGCCAGAATAAGGCACAACTCAGACAGTAGATTTTCTCTACTGGAAGATTAAATCTTTTGGGTAGATTTTTCCTGTCAGCACACAGTGGGATATATTTTCTGTTTTGCCTTAAGAAATCTTTTTATTTTCTTATTTAACTCTCCTACTTGATGAATTTTACAGTCCCCAGTTTCTGTAGCATTTTGCAGCTGTTGTGATTTGACTCAAGAGATATGAATGAGGGATTGTGTGCCTGAAAGAGTATCTATCTTTCTCCATCTGTATCAGATGGTCTAATAAATGGCATTACCTCTTTACAAATCTTGCCTCAGTTAATTATAGCTATCCAATGATGGAAATATATAAATTAAATATCATACTTTCACTGAGACATATAAAATCTCATACAGTCTGCGTGAAAGACAGAGTGAATAGATGGTTGCACGAAGTGGTATACTCAAGAGTTTGGTAGTGAGAATACTATATATGTCTGACTAGGATCTATTTTTGATGCATCACTTCCCACTTAACTTTAGTTAAGTACTTATTTAGCTAAAATTCTGGTATGTGAAAGTTGAAAAGCAACAGAACCAGGTAGAATTACATTTTTCTAAATTTTCAGTCTCAATTTTTTTCTCTAAATACCTTGAAGGCTGAAATGTCCTCTAAAATTACTCAGATTGATTAACTTCAGAGCTCAGGAAAAAAATATACTTACCTCTGTCCTTGTTTCGGCTGCAATAGAGTTAATTTTCTTCCTAGTAGCAGGTATAGTGATTTGGATTTAGGATGAGAACACTGTGGATAACACACCGATATTTTGGTTGTTGCTAAGCAACGTTTACACCAAGTCAAGGACCAGCTCCTCATGCTGCCCAGCCAGCGAGGAGGCTGGGGGTGCACAAGGAGCTGGGAGGGGACACAGCCAGGACAGCTGACCCAACTGGCCAAAGGGATACTCCGTACCATATGACGTCATGCTGAGTTAGTATATAACTTGGGGGAAGCTGGCCAGGGGTGTGACCGCAGCTCAGGAACTACGTGGGAGTGAGCAATTGTGCTGTGCTTTTTTGTATTCTTTTATCATTATTATGATTGTTGCTGATGTTGCTATCCTCCTTTTCAGGCCTATTAAACTATCTTTATCTCAACCCATGAGTTTTACCTTTTTTTTCCCCCCCAAATCTTTCCCCATCCCACTGTGGGGAAGTGGGGAGTGAGCGAACGGCTGTGTGGTTGTTTTAGCTGCCTGCAGGTTAAACCACAACATCCTCAAATTTACATCCCCTTTTTTTTCTGGGAAAAAGTTATTACACTTATTCTCAGCCCAGTAGTTTTGATATCTCTTGCTCCTTTTATTTCACTGTAGCATTGCCTGTAGCAGCATCATCCTGTTGTTATTTCTTACTTGTATCCACTATTAAGCGCAGTAGCTAGGCACACAGAATATGGATTCTACTAAAACCCTCTCTTTTGACTGTATGATGAATTTCCATTGATTTTTCAGCAGCTGTATCCTACCACTTGCTCCACTGATCTACATCTTATAAGGCTCTTTTAAAATTCCAGGTTCAGTTCTTACTGACAATGTCTATTCTTTAATCTCTTTCATTCCAAAATACTGTAGCAACAATCGCATTAACCTTTTGAAGACCCACTTTTTTTTTCATCTTACTACTTTTTTGTAACATAATCATGCATAGGACAATAAAAGATACATGATCTTTCTTGCTTCATAAGTTTGGAACGACTCACATGAGACGTGCTTTACTCTGTGAGTCGGAGACAACCTTTCTGTTATACTCAAAGCAAGCAAAGGTGTGCTGCTTTCATTCCCAGAAGACTGACTAGGATGCTCATCAGACCAATGGCAGAGACACAATCAGATTCTACACCCTAATCCAGCACAATATCTTTGGGCAGCGTCTTCTTTCCCTTTTTTGGCCACCTTTAAAAATTCAGAATGACAGTTGTTACTTTTGATGTTAGTGGTTTTGCTGTAGGAACGTTCCATGCTTAAATCAACAAAATCTACTTTACCCTCTAGAGCATTATGAAACACACTTGCTGATAAACACTGAGATTTAATTTCTGTGCACAATAACGCACTGTTGCTTTACAGTGTGCAGTTGAGATAAAGAGTGGTCTAACTTCTTAGTAGATACAGTATCACCCCTTCTTTTTTCAGTGTGACTCTTGTTTCTTAACAGGAGAACTGCCAGGTAATCAGCTCAGCTAGAGATTAATGCCTAAATGAAGAAAGCACCCTGGCTGGATATGCAGTGTTAGCTAACAGAAAACTCTGAAAATTCCCTTTATCTACTAATATCCTGCTAGCAAAACCAATTTTGCATTGGTATCCCATCTGACTGGATTCTGTTAACACAGTATATTTTGGCTCCAGCCAAGTGTTATCACAAGGTACAGAAATGAGATAACCAAACAGAAGAAAGCTCTGCAAAGAAAAAAGTTTAATGATTTCATTGTTTGAACCCTTTGCACAACCCAGAGTGCCTAATGGTACATCTGTTGGGAATAAAGGATCTCACCTTACATGATTTATACACTGCTAAATTCATTAATTCACATTTCCAGTTCTTAAAGGAACCCTTGTAAGTGAAAGAATTTTAATCTAGAATAGATACAAGTCTGCAAGAAAATCTTGAACTTCCTATGCAAGTGCAAAGGCATAAGACTCTGATATATTAAAAAAAGATCTTGATTTCCTCATATATGGAATACAGAGAAGAAGCTGATGAATTCTTTCAAAAAATGAACAAGAAGATATTAAGTCTGCCTGTAGACTGATGTCTATCAGTTGGCACTGGAAGCTCTGGAAGGCATCTATCTCAAGATAAAATCTGACCAGAAAAGCCTTCCTTATGCATGTTCTCAAGTCTTTAGAGGACAGAAGCTCAAATGTGTATTCCCTGTTCAACTTCACAGGTAATGAGGTCAATTATTTCCCTCTCAGATCTCAAATGCAGCACAGGCTTTCTGCTGACTTAACAGACTTTGGATCAGGAAATTGCTGGGCATGACCTCATTTGATATGAGCAGCAGTTTTACTCTTCAAAGGGGAAGAATATATTGAAGACTAGGACTTCCAGGAAATAATGTTCATCTAATTATCTGCTGCAAACCACTGCTTAAAGAAAAGACTGTCAGAATTTCACCACCAAGATTATGCACAGGAGAGGCAAAATTCACAAGTGGGATGGATATGTCTAACTCTTCTTCCAAATCCTGAGCTCTAACATTGATTAACAGCAGCATGTGCAGTTCCTGTATTTAATTGCCACTTGGTCCTGTTCTAGGTACCTGGCAGGTTCCTGCTTCTCCCTTTCCTGAGGTTTGGCAGGACTTCCAAAATAA
This sequence comes from Aramus guarauna, assembly GCA_013400195.1. Taxonomy (NCBI): domain Eukaryota; kingdom Metazoa; phylum Chordata; class Aves; order Gruiformes; family Aramidae; genus Aramus; species Aramus guarauna. Next base: position 1,615,861 of record VXBL01005970.1, on the reverse strand, counting down.
ATGCTCAGTGCCTACTTCACCTGTGAGGGCGGAAAACTTTCTCAGCATGTACCCAAATCCCACAGAAGATAAAATGTCTACCTAAAACCAGTGCAACTGAGATGTTGGAAACTCCAGTGAAATGTCTTCTTTGCTTGACTTGGCGCAGGAATTTAATCCTAGGTTGTTCACTCGCAGGAGGGAGCCCTAACTGCTAAGTCTCAGTGCTCCCACTATCCCTGGCTTGCTTTGCAGAAAGCACTTTGCACTTTCTCTGAGCCAGAGCAGAAGAATGAATGCTTCCACAAACCACATTTGTGAGCCTTGTAAAGACAGGCAGTAAGTATGATTTCACAGGGAGGTAGGTAGCCCACAATTGGTGCTACAACACTAAGCGGAGCAAGTAGATTTTAATCCAAGGCATTTTCCACATGAAAGTCTATACTTAATTTTTAAAAAATATATTATTGAGGCTATTTTTGTTTTCTGTTTCTTCCTTGAAACCACAGGTTCTTACACTATTAGGGAAACAGCCAGAGAAACTAGTATCAGCCTCAGCCTGAGCCTAAGGACCAAGCAACTTAGTCTTTAGCAGAAGGTGCTCAAAGCCCTCTGAAGTTGCACTACAGCTTGCAAGTTCAAGCCATGAAATGGCAATTAGAATTGGGAAAGTAAATCTACTTGGCTTTGTATTACCAGCTGGTAGCCTGGAGGGAACTGTGCATGACAGAAATTCAGGATTTGAAGTCTCTGAGAGATTTTTAAAGTGGCAGCATCCCTTTCCTCTGCTGTAAGTTTATAAGAACTGAAACTGTGTGACATGTGCAGACCATTAAATGCAGGCATGATTTTAGCAAGTAGTCCTACACAACTGTAAAATGGGAGGCAGGACAGAAAGTGTTCCTTTGCAAGTCTATCTGAAGCCTGATAGATGTTTTCTCAGACCACATACATACCAAATGGAACAACATGCTGAAAAGTTTCTTACCATTGCCAATGGCACAATTCCAACAAGATCCTTCTGGCAGATGAAGATTTCAGATAAAGTTATGTCTGTCGTCCCCTTCCGAGGGTATTCCACCTGCCAGGTGATGGGCTGCGTTCCAGAAAGGCTGCTGAAACTGGCTATTTCAAAGTTCATCTGCACGACCTCATTGAATAAACTGTTACTTCTGAAAAGAGGAAAACAGGGAAAGGGAAGAGCTATTACTTTCACTGAAGAAGGCAAATGAAGTGAATCATATTAGCTACTGGAAAATGCAGCTATTTACATGCAGATATAACACAAGGCCTTTTCCAATCTACAACTTTTTCAGAGCATACAAACTGGAATTATTCAAAATGGGTCAGCTGTTCTTACTACAAACACTATATGGAAGGTTAAAATCCAGGATATTGTATCTGCTGAAAGCAAAATATACTTATTCCATTACATGTTTTTTATGATTTTGCAAGTATGATTCAGCCCTACTGCAAGATGGATTTGACCTCGATCAACCGAAGTTAAGTCCAGTGCAGCTCATGAAGACTGAAGAGCCCAGAATTAGCGCAGCCAAAAAGAAAACAAAATTCATTGCATATGTCCACCATCAAAATCACATAAATCCTTAGCAACAAAACCCAGTGTAACTGAAATTCATATATGCTGCATTGAAACCATTGAAAAAATTAATATGATGAAATGGCAAAATATAAGATTAGTCTAAACTTAGAGGTATGCTCTGGAAATTACAAACCCATACAGCTGAGATCGAATAGAAGGAACAAAGCTATGGCAGATAAAATATATGATGAAGCCAGGAGGCATCAGATAATTTTAATAACAAATATGAAAAGACATGCTGAAATTCTTTCCCTCACATTAAATTTCTTTAACTACATCAGAAATAAAAAGAATATATGAAAGAAATTTGCTGGACTATCTGCTAGTTTAATTAAAAAAAAAAAAAAAAGTACAAATTATTTACATCAGAAAATATACATTAACTTTTCTGGAATTTTCTAAATGTCTTTCCACAGCATAGAAAGTCTTGATATTTCACAGAATATTACTTCATTTCAACCCTACACTGTAATCATTTTAAAATGAAGAGAAAGACAAGCATCTTCCTAGCTTCAGTAACCCAATCCCAGCTTCATCACACCTTTGGATGCATTCATCACATAACAGCTTCCACTTTTTTTTTTTTTGTGTACAATATACGAAGGTCCATTTCTGAGAAAATCCATCAAGAACTGATCATGTACAAAACACTTATATTCTAAAGTGCTAGACTTTCTTTTTACCTCTTAAACAGAAATCGCCATTTTTTATTACTTAAGACATATTCTGTGCTTTACTTTGCATGATTACTTTGAAAGCAAATGCTTTCCCCTGATAATTATTATTTTGATTATGGGTTTTCATTTGGATGGCATACTCTGAAAAGTCTTAATACTGCCTAATGCTTTGAATTTATTTCCTTGCTGGTTTCTTGCTGTGTCAAAAGAGAGATATTGTAACACTTTTGCAATAGTGGTGTACTTCCTCCATGCATTTAAAGAGTGATTTTTGTGTAGTAAAGCGATAGATGGATGGGTTTAGGAATTCATAACTCAAGACCAGCCTATTCCCATTTGAAGATTTCCTGCTAAATAAATCTTACAGCTTGTAAATACAAGGCAACAGCAATAACTGTAGTTTACACAGTTCTGGGACATCCCAAAATGAATACATACTGGATTGAACTTTATAATTTATTTGAAAGCATGACTATATGTAAAGATACCTGAATCACCTGAGCTACAGTGTTCATTTAGCTGTTAAAGGCACCATTATGCCTTAGATTAATGACACCTGAGATGCCATTATTTTCACCATTTCTAGATCTCATGCTTAGTAACTGACAGAGAAAAAGTTTTTACCTGTGATTGACTATCTCAGTGCTTTCACTTATGTTAAATAGAGAAGAAATTCTCACGCACATCAAAGCTGTTCTAAGAGATAATATATGTCAGGAAAGTTTTCCTGATCAAGAAGTCTACACTTCCCTAAATAGTCTCTGAGCAGATGTGAAATGTGTAGCTTGACACCAAAAGCCCCACAGTTCTACTGGTAGGATCAGAGAGCTCTAGGTGGGAAGCTGTAGGTGGGAAAGAGCTCATTTCCAGCCTGCCCACTGATTCCTGATGCACTGACTTACGCGAGGGATGATTACCTCCTTCTGGCTCCCAGCTCTTGCTTGACAGTATCTAATTTTCCCTGGTCCTTCCGACAATTTTTAAGAGCTGCTTGGTGTTCTGCTCATGAGCTGTCCATATTACTTACTTGCAGCACACACTCAAGACTGGCTCTGACCTACCCAGGGAAATACCCAGAACAAAATCTTTGGGTATCCTGTTTCTATGTAGCATTTCATGGCACACTTACCTGCCACAGCTAGGTATCCACACACCCTTGTGATGATGTCTTATGATTGAAAACAGGCAGTATGAGGTGACCACATCTTTTCTACATGATTCCTGAGATCACCTGTAGCATGAACCTTAGTTCAGGCTGGCTTCGTTAGCATGCACACACGCAGACGCATTTGGGAAGTTCTCCAGGGATCATGCTGCAGGCAGGGATTAGTCACCTCTCAATGTACACATGTCTATATTTCTTCTCCATTCCACTGTAGACATAGCTATCTTGATTTTGCATGAGGACTGAAGGAGAGGCTATGTGACACACACAAGGTCATATGGAAGACTGGGACTGGGGAAGGAACTGATCCATGCTTTTCCAAGTCTCTTGTTAACCACTGGACCATCATTCTGGTATCAATGGAAATGGGAACCATAGCACTTGATTCTATAGTCTTAAATGGTCTTCAGTTTATGCATCTTAAATTTCAACATCATTCTATAAGAGGCATAGTTTTGATAACTGATGAGCTATTCTGTGAAAGAAATCACTGCTATCACCATTTACAACACTGCCTCAAAAACACCTGCTTAATTTGGACTTCCAGCTCTCACCAAATACTTGGTACCACTCACTGAGCTATTTCATGCTTTATCTTCTTGACCTATGCTATTTCATCTTCTTGATCTATGACAAAGATAGGCTGCTTCTTCCCAAGGTATCAAGCTCTAGTGATGGAGAGATACAAAAATGGTACCAAAATTCTTCTGTGGAATTCTGTAAAACATTTATTCTGTAAAATACGTGACATAAAAGTGTCCAAAAGTACACATGGTATAAGACAAAGGTTTTATTGGCACTTTCTCAGGATGACCTGCATAATTATTTCAATGCTTACATTTGTGAGTAATGCACCTATCTCCCTCCATAGCGATAAAGCCTTTTTACAATGTCACACTATCATCAGTTTCCTCCTTCTCTCTTCATACAGAAAAAACAGAGAGATGATCAACAGCTGGGAAAGCATCCACTTGAAAAAAAATATGCCTTCAGAGATGTGTAATAGCTGAGAAAAAAACTTCTCATGAAGCACATTTAATGTTCAGACCTTGTTCACTGACTGAAACAGCAATTCCTTAATATCTAACATTTAGAACTGCTCAGCAGCCGGAACAGCAAGTAATTATAAAACTTTTCTAAAGTACACAGCATGTAGTGATTACAAATGAAGCTTCATGAAGGCAGGACTTCTACAGAACTGCTCTGGGGTGGATATATGAATCTAATTTGATTGGATTGAGAGTTCCCCTGGGCCAGTTCACTCCTTAGATTTATTTTAATTTATAAATATGCTAATCATTCAGGGCTAGACTGGACCATGCGCTGGCACAAGGGAGTAAGAACTCCCTTTGATCTGCTAAACAGCCACTCTGGCTCTGGGTCTGAGCACAGAGGCGTAAGTAAGGAGCACTGAACCCAGAGTTACTCCTTACTGGAGCAGATGGGCAATGATTAGGTGCTACTTATTGGTTACAGCAGCTGAGCCAGCAAGTTAGTGATGGGGTTAGTAATTTACTACTGGCATAGGCTAGCAGTAAATTACTACCCCAGGAGAATGAGGGGAACTGTGCTGCAGAGCTGTGTGAATGCTTCTGAGGAGCACAGTTTCAGAAAAAGAAGGTGGAACAGAAATATTCTGTTAATGGAAAGATAATAAAAAATGCATAAAAGGCAAGCCAGAAGTGACATAGGGAGAAACTGCCATGGAATTCACCAGCTGTTGCCAACTCTATGGACAGAACACATGCTTTTGATACCAACTAGTGTTAATTCAATCAGGATTCTTGATTTTAGAATATTTTTGAATATGATATTAAGCATCTCTTTGCAAGTACTTATCGGTCATTCAAACTTTCAGTGCCTTGAGAAATATTGACACTTGGAAGGAGATTTTTCTTATATGGATACCCAGGACTGGCTGTATCAAAAGTTGTACTTAACCCTCTCTTCAACACGGGGGATTTAAAACACGGTATCATGTATACCCAACCCACATGTAAACCCATGGACAGACTGACAATGTGGGTAATACCACAGATTCTAGGACGCAAAACATTTTCTGTTTCTCTGCAGAGGTCTAGTAAGTGGCGGAATGATGTTAAACTTGTCAATGCTGAAATGGCTTCTACTGGCCACGCATGGCTGGGGCTCAGCTGAGCCCAGAAACAGCAAACCACAGGCTCAGTGCTGCAAAGGCTTTCACAGGATGCAGTAGGAGAAGAAAGGCAGATAATTACTCAGAAAAGCAGCGCAGAGATCTCAGCTGATGTAAGACCCATAAACAAATGGAAATCTTCGTTGAATGCCTGTCTGCATGTGTGGATCAGGAGTCTCTGATGAGAGATTTCAAAGTGTTGGGTTATTGCTCTGAGTAATAGAGAAGTTTCGACTCTTGAATGAGTGAATCTTAGGATTGCTACAGGCTAAATCAATAATTTTGATTTATTACAGTGGCTCTCAAAAGAGAAATTTTAAAAAGCCTAGATTAAAAACATTTTTTAGCTATACTTTATTCCAAGAGATTTTTACTTAAAGTGCCTAGGGATCTGAGAATACTTCGACCTGCTGAAAATTTAGCAACTCTTTTCCTCTTTAATGCTATCCAGTTTGACAGTGACATTTTAATGCAAGATCAGCACTTACTAAATGACATAAAAAATTGAAAAGAGTATAAACCCCATTATCCCTCAGTTACATTCCACATCTTATTCTTCACTAAAATTAATGTATTGTAGTATGTTACTACCATGTACAGAGACAAACTCTCATTAAAAGCCAATGGTCAAACTGGACCCCAGCACAATCTGTACTTCAGCCCACTTAGATATATACACCAATGCTTTTTTCCATCTTGGAAAAGACTATAATAGGGTACAGGACATATGTTCCTCTATTCCTTCTATTTGCAATTTCTTGCTCCTCCCTCACCTTTTCCTAACCACATCTGATAACTGGGCTATCTTCAATGGATTCAACCTACGATCAGCAATTTAAGAAAAATTAATAAAACATAGAGACTAGAACCTTATCTGGAAAGTATGACTGATGATGACTTTAAAGATGGTGAAATTTTGTGGGTAGCTCTCTACACAGCAATTTGCACACACAGTCAACACTCACTGCTAACAAAGGGTGGGTCATTAGCAACCCAGGTTGCTTTGAATCAGACACCTATGAGCTACACGCTGTGATATCCACCACTGGGACCTTAAGCCATCCATTTCCCTTCTGAAAGACTTGATCGAATGGATTACAAATGCTTAATATAAATTTCTTTCAGAAGGTCCTTAATAAGAGCTGTTACAGAGGTAATTCCTTTGAAAAACCATGGAAAGGATGTGGTAATTAAAGAAGAATGTCAACTGCTGGAGACAAAATACAGTTTAAATTTCTTATTTTGCAATATTAGCCTAGCTTTCATCTTTAAACCATAAAAACCAGCAGAGGAGAAAGGATGATCTATTTTGGAAATCAACAGATAGGGAGGACATCATTTCATGGAAAACTACCACATTAAAACTATTATGAAGGTCTTCAAAGGAAAATATCTGAGATATAACTTATCATAAACTTGAGCAACATAACATAACATAATATATATGTATATCTTCAAAAGGATGATATAATGCTGTACTTGATTTCTTCATACAGTCCAGATGAGAGTTAGATTAGTTAATAAGGTTTCTTAGCTTTCTTGTCATAAACTGTGATATAAACCATAGCTTTTTGATTAAGGTATTGGACTGAGACAGGAAATCTCATTTCACTTCCCAGCTCTTCCACAGCATCCTTTAATGACCTCAGGCAAGACATGAAGATACAGATCCTTACATCTAAAATAAAATCAATAGGAATTAGGCATCACGGGGCTTTAAAAAATCTCTCATGTCTGTCTGCTACTTTAGGCACCTGAATATGGTACCTTTATCATGTTGGTTCTAAGCCCCAGGATCTCAGCTGGGTTCAACCATATGCCACATAGGAAAGAGCCAGAAGACCACTCATGATTCAACTGCTGCATGATGCTGAGAGCTCCCACTTGTGAGGGAAATTCTTACCTGATGAACTATGCACTGTCTGGGTGGCGTGAAGTAGAGAGAGCCTGGGGTGTGATCTTTGTGTGCCTTTATTTCCCAGTTGAACAATAAGAAAAATATTTTTTTTCTTCTAGTCTCAAAAAAAAATTAAGACTATGGAGTGCCTATCTGACTTCTCTGTACAAGCCTTGCCCACAGATGCTAATCTCAGTCAGTGATGTAAATTGCTATGCTAGAACAAACAGAAAAAGTCATGTTGCTAATGAGAGTACAGAAAAACAGAAATGCTCACCTCTTGGACAGGCAGAAAGCTGAATGAGACAGACATTAAAGGAGGAAGACCTGACTGAGGATCACAATAACTCACCAATTTCTTCCTTCTATGCAGAACATTTTTTAGAGTCACTAATCACCAATAAATACTGCAGTCAAGATAGCAGGCTCATTAGTCTTCTCTGATACTGTATCGCATCCAGGCACAAGGTAGATGAGATTGATTTTTCCGCTTTCCCAAAGGAAGCAGGATGCAACCCTCTGCCTCAGGCTGGTGCCATCCTATAAAGGCTATGTGCAAATCCCAGTACTGAGCTAGCATCATCTCCTACCTTTATTTCATTTTTCATTCAGTTTGCACAAGATATTAGTCTGCTAATGTCTCCATTATAATTTCAAATAACAAAACACATAGGAAGATTGGTCAAGAAATAAACTTTCACAGTGATTCATCATCTTTTCCTGCCTCTGAGAAGGACATTTTCTACTTAGTATTCATTCAGTGCTGGAATCTCTCCAGAATCACTGTAAGCAAGCAGTATTTTCCTCTTTTGGAGACAGCAAATGTTTAAGCACTGAAAATCTTCCAAGGGACATCACTGGAAAGGAGACCCTGAGCACAGATTTTCAGAGAGATTCACTCCAAACCCAGTGCTTTCAAACAGAGAAAGGAAGTCAGAATCAGTCAGATCATCAGCGTTAGATTATATGGCTCTTTCAGCCTGTTAAAAGCAGCAAGATGAGATCAAATACACAAATGCATGTTTTCTCATTCACTTTTAACTACTTTAGAAGTTTGGGAGCAGCCAGTGAAACATATTCAGAGACAGAAGAAGGTCTTTGAAAAAGCAGCCTATACAATGGATTTATGAATTATTGCAAATATCTTGCATGTGTGTTTTATTCCATTTATAAAGCAACAGTACACCAGGGGCTGGTAGAGAACAAGGTACTCCATTAATTAAATCCATGTATAAATTGGATGGACTCAGCCTCCTCACTCATGTAGAAACTACAATGCAGCATGACCAGTTTCTTGAGCGTGCACTCCCAGATGCCAAACTGGTATTCTCTGGGAGGACATAAAACAATCAAGGTACCCACAATTAGCAATGAGATTTTGAGAATATGATCAAAACAGCACAGATGAGCAGCTGATTTTGGTAATAACTGGTTACTAATANGGGGGGGGTGTTGTTGGGGGGTTTTTTATTATTTACTGCTCTGCTAGCATATCTGCTTTTGGGCTATGCTTGAAACTCCAAAAATATTTGGGCATAAAAATGTCCATTTCCTTTTCAACAGGGTAGCTGCACTTGTCTNGACATCACTGGAAAGGAGACCCTGAGCACAGATTTTCAGAGAGATTCACTCCAAACCCAGTGCTTTCAAACAGAGAAAGGAAGTCAGAATCAGTCAGATCATCAGCGTTAGATTATATGGCTCTTTCAGCCTGCTAAAAGCAGCAAGATGAGATCAAATACACAAATGCATGTTTTCTCATTCACTTTTAATTACTTTAGAAGTTTGGGAGCAGCCAGTGAGACATATTCAGAGACAGAAGAAGGTCTTTGAAAAAGCAGCCTATACAATGGATTTATGAATTATTACAAACATCTTCCATGTGTGTTTTATTCCATTTATAAAGCAACAGTATGCCAGGGGCTGGTAGAGAACAAGGTACTCCATTTATTAAATCCGTGTATAAATTGGATGGACTCAGCCTCCTCACTCATGCAGAAACTACAATGCAGCATGACTCAAGAGAGAGGTCACCAGTTTCTTGAGCGTGCACTCCCAGATGCCAAACTGGTATTCTCTGGGAGGACATAAAACAATCAAGGTACCCACAATTAGCAATGAGATTTTGAGAATATGATCAAAACAGCACAGATGAGCAGCTGATTTTGGTAATAACTGGTTACTAATACTGGACTGCACCAGGCACTTGCGGTGTGTTATGCCCTCAGATGATACACTGATCAAAGAAAGGGATGCAGCCTAACTGCTGATTGCTATGCATAACATCCCTCCAGGTATTGCTCATGCAGATGTAAGTGCATCAGGCATTTGCACCTGTTTTGAAACAAACTGAAGATGAAACTGCATTATGGTCAGGTAGCAAGACAAATCATATTTATATGTAACTGCATATGTAAATCAGATGCATGATATGCGCATCTAATTTACAAGTCAGGTGTCTTCAGATTCCAGTTCCCACAGTTTTTNTTCATCAGGCACATGAAGTTGATAAAATATCTGCATTTTGTAGAGGCAATGGATGTAAAGAAAGCACATATTTCATGCCAGAGTAAAAACATATAATTAAGTGTTGAATATTATGGTGAAACAATGAAGAAAATCACCCAAAGTTGAACTAAACTAGTTTCTCAAATTTGCTGGCCATGAACGAAGTTCATGGGGAGATCAAAAGTCAAGCTTGTGGGTGACAGCCCCAGAGTGTCTACCATTTGGGCACGATTGCAGCTTTTGAAGTTCAAGTACACAAAGAAGGTAAAGGGATTTTTCAGGTCAGAAGCAATGATCAGCAACTGGTTGGTGGCAGCTATCTGAAGAGACCTCCAATTTAGCTGAAGAGCTTTTCTAGGTGTCTGTGAAGCTGCCTGAATAGAGAGTAAAAGATCTTGAAATGAGCTGTGTCCTTTGAGAAATAAGCTCAACAGCCGCAATTTCATCACAGAGCAAACCCAGTTTGTGTGGAGTCCCTCGGACTAGAAGCTGCAGGGAATTGCATAATACTGTGTACAATCTAGAGGTGGAGAATATCAGCCTGGGGAAGGTGGAGAAGTAGTTTTATTTCTAGAAAGTCAATATATTTTTGCAAGCTTCACTAAGGAGCAGTCTGTGGCAGGAATATATTCCTTTTCCCCAATCTCAGGTCATATCTCCTGTCTCCGATCATATTATTGCCCTTATTAGTATTCATAGAATATAAAATATGCTCTTTTAATCCTACTCTTTTCTTGTAAATTCTGTTTAATGTTGTATGCTGCTCACATGGTCATTACCATGCTAAAGTAAAATACAAGCAGGGTGAAGCAGAAACCCAAACTAGTCTAAGGAAAAGCTAGTCTGAGCAGTAACAGTAGGACAAATACTGAGCTCGCAACATACTCCATGTAAATGGGGAAAATAGGTGAAATATAGGTGAAAATTGACAGGAGAGCAGAGTCAGGTATAGTGGTCTAATTAGGAGTTACTGATTATTTGCAGGTATACTTACACTTTAGGACACTATGCTGGATAATTGTAAAGACTGGTCCACTCTGAACACATGTGCAAAAATTATCACAATACTGAGTAATAATATTTTGTTCTTTCACAATCTCTGTAAACTGCAACTATGCAGTATGATCTTGCAAGGTCAAACTTGCAAAGGAACATTTTACCATCTCTTGGCATAGCTTTGCTGCAGTACATTGAGAGTTTATAGTATAGAACAGTGATAAGCACTGTAAAACCAATGCTGTGCATGGAGAAGTGTAAAGGACAAGGGAGTGGGGTGGAGTTTTAAAAACATTTCTCACATTAAGCCTTCCATCCTTCAGTTCACTATCAGGCTGGCCTTTACATGGTGACCATAAAAAAAAAAAAAAGGTTTAGATATCCAGGAAGAACACACATCTAATACCCCTCAATGTACATTATGCATGCAGTTTACCAAATCTGTCCTAAAAAGACCCAACCCAAAGCCAGAAAAGTGTAGGGTGAGGTGCACACTGACATTAATCAAAGAACTCCACTGAGGTGGGGAAAAGAGTAAGGCAGCACATCTGACACTGAGTAACAAACACCTCATCATAAGGAGGCAAGTTTCCTAAAGTAAGATAGAAGCAATATAGGTTAGACAGCAACAAAAAAATGAAGTATTAACTTTCTCTCTCTCTTTTTCATTCTCTTGAAAGGGTAAAGAGGGAGAGGAAGCTGCAGGAGCCATCTTTGACAAAGACTCTCCGTTTTGATTTAACAGCAGAAAATCCTAAAATGCCAGCAGTGGTTGCTGGAAAAGTTTATTCCACTTTCCCTTTCCCTTCTTCTTCCCTGTCTGTTTTACATTTATTGTTCCCTTCCTCTTCTTTCTGCATGTTTAAAACAAAAACGAATGACAGAGAGAACAGACGCTCGAGAATATCCTGGGGAAATTAGACAAAAATGTGACCAACTTCTTCAGTCTGCAGTTATAAACCAGCTCTTATTCAAATTTACAAAAATCACAGACCCCAGGGCTTTCAGCATCTGTAGTTCTGGAAGCCTGATGGACAAACTTTTATTTTACAGTTCATAAAGCAAAGCTTAACCACGCTGCCTTCCTAACACCATCCATAGCTCTCACTCATTGTAAATTTAAGCAGCTTATTAAAAGCAGAACCAACATAAATATAGGATGTAGATCCATTACAGTTCACAATACAGTTATTTGGTGGCTAACTCCAGTAGTTCATTTCTCCTGTTCAAGGATAATAAGAGGAAAAATGTCCCCATGACATTCAATGGCAGAAATGTCATTGCTGAAGTGCCTATGATGTGCCATTAACATTTTTAAGGAGTCATTTAAAAGAATATTGTCAAGGTTGATAGATTTGAAATTACACCAGCTATGTATGTTTGGATTTCTGCGTAATTCAGCATCTCCCTAGCAAGTTCACCCTTTCACTTCTATATGTATTTTTCCTTCTCCTTATGTTCACTGTCTTGAGGGTACTATATGTATTTATCATTGAGTTCTCTCCCACTGCAACTTTATAATGTTGCATTACAATTTCAATTGGTAGAGTTTCCATCAAAAAAGTTTTCATTTTTTAATATTCAGCCTTCCTCAAGCAAGTTGTAATTTTCATGACAAAAAATATTTTGGTTTGGAGCAAAAAAGTTGTGGAACAAAAGCAGTTTGGTGTTAGTGTGGAGTTTAATAAAAAAGTCATTCTCTATTACTAATGAAGACGTTGTCACCAGCAGGATGGAGACTTCAAGTCCAGACTCAGCGTGTTTGCATGGAGAGAAGTGCTGGATCTTTGTTTCTTAGCAGTTCTATCTGCCACTTCTGCTTAATAGAATAAAAAAGCAGGAAAATACAGAAGAGATTTGATATAGTAGCAAAACTGTCTTTAAGTAAAATGTTCATCAAAGTTTCTAGGAGATGCCAGCTACTTCTTAAAGATTTCACTGGACAACAACTAAATGTTTGTATTTGCAGCTAAAATGTTTCTTCTAAGAGCTGATAGCGGACATCAGTTTTCAGGCAGAGTGCAGATGTTCCTGTCTGACTGTCAGGCACATGAAGAGCAATGTGTCCTCAATATTTCAAGAAGACAAATGAAGGAGACACGATCCTAATGTTAAATGGCCTGTGAGAAAAGCAAGTGCCTACTCGACTGACAAAACACTTACAGATAAACTCCAAGAGCAACTTTGAAGTGATGACTCTGACATCTCTGGTTCTGTCCAAATCTGTTTGGGTTTTTTGTTGTTTTTTTTTTTTTTTTTCCCTACAGCACCTCAATCAGGGAACAGCTATATCTAATTTATCAGGAAGTCTCAGTTTCAAATTCACTAAATCAGGCCCTGATGCAAAGCAAGAAAACATAATGGATTTGGATGAGGCTTTTGAGAGATGTCATGCTTCATAGAAGTGACTTTCCATTGCTAGAAAAAAAAATTCCATCTTAACTTGACCCCCAGGAAGAGCGTGGGATTGCTAGGGGCAACGATAGGCTGCATGATATCAGAATACTCTTCAAACAACAGCGAGTTTTTTATTGCGGAAAGTAATAAACAAGAGTCTAGCACAGAATCTCTCTATGCACCATATAGTTACACATTTGTCTCACAGCCCAAAGCAAAGATTTAAAAATCTGCTGTGATTTTTTTCTAAGCAATCATTACTGCCTTTTTATACCCTTCTTTCTATGCCTTTCTGTACTAGGTGAATGAAAATAGGTTTCTGTGTAATTATACAAATGACATTTAGGGGACACTGTCAAAAAGAAGGAAAAAGATTCTAAAGAACAAGCCTTCCCTTTGTTATTGAAATCTTCCACAATATTAGTCACCACTCCTGCTCTTTGCTGACTTTTCACACTTTGCTTGATCAGACAGGTGGAATTAGACTGATGAAAGTCCAGCTTTTCAAGGCTCTGAAGAAATGCAAAGCCAATAGCAAAAGCTCATCTGCACACATAGCATATGCAGGATTAGAGTGGTGCAACCCTCAGTGAGATGAGAAAGAGCACAAAGAAGCAGGAGTAATCATGTTCACAAGGAACACACAAGTTTAAGATAATGCATCTGTGACAACACTATTTCTTATGAAATCATAATCTGTCATCATCAGGCTGATGGAAGCACAGGTCTGAAACAGCTCTTTGGGATGCATGGGAAGAAGTTGTGGCAATTAATAATTTGCAGTCACGTGGGGCGTAGTTCACCACTGTGAATTTGTCCTACACAGATCCATGGATCAGAGCTGGACTCTGAGTGTCACACTACAGACAAGGAGAACATCTGCTGACTCACTCCTGAATCACAGATAGGCTTCCTTCTGCTGCTTCAATCTAACCAGTAGATAAGTAAAATTAGTTTATTTTAAAAACTAAAATTAAGGGTTATCCTCTCTCTAAGTGAAAATGGAACAACAAAAGAGTTGTAAATCAATCCTACAGGATCAGATTCACAGTCCTCGTCTCCTGGAAGGTAGTTGCAGGAGGTGATGAAGCTTGATGAGATTTGCAGAGGTAGGAGTGCCACGTGCTCAAGTTCTTTGCCAATTTCTAAGGGTGAAGTTTATTTTCAAAGAACTGCCCACATTCCACTCTGCACTTTACAACATAGATGGTCTGAAATGCTGTGAGTTTAACACATAAAGGTTTCCTTCATTTTATAAACCAGATCTAACTTGGATCAGTAGTTGCTACTTGCTAATTATCTTTCTACTAAATCTCTAGATCTCAAATCCTGTCAATGTGTCTATCAGCCATCTCTTGGCTCCATTTGCCCCCTCATAATGCTGCCTCAACTACTTTTGCAGAAAGCAAAAGCTGGATGCCAGCAGAGACTTTAAAAATTACGAATGTCACTAACAATTCCTTCCTTAACCCCGGGTCAGAGGACCTGTCCTTGGGAGTGTAAACAGCCATGTTATGTGGATTGCCAAAGTACGGCTGCTCAGCTGAGCCCCAGCAGTTCATCTCCGCATGCTGTTCTTCTGGCGTAATTCCATTGCATTTACACCTTTGTCTGTACGTTAAGAAATCTTACACTTGTTAATTGTGTGAGAACACAAGCAGAATTGACTCCACAGATAGGAGATAATTCTTAAAGACAACCATTAGAGGTCTGTCAGCCCAAGCTGTCCTATACTCTCATCTGACCTGTCAAAGGGAAAATGCACTCATAGCTGTATGCGGAGAAAATCCAAGAACAGTGTCATGGATTCTTATTTAATAAAGCAGGCTTGCAAGAGCAATATGAAAAAAAGGTTAAAAAGGGAGAAGGATGACAGCCAACCTGACCGGGTGGTCCTGGAAATTAACAGCACAAATATAAAGGAGTTTGCCCCTTCCAGTCTCTTCCCAGCTACAGATCCTTAATCTAGTTTGCTTTTCCTGGGGTAGCAATCTGTCAGATGCATCCCCTTCAGAACAAGATTATGAAAGGAGTGAATCATGGACACATTATTATTCCCCTCAGCATGTGGCACTTTTTCTTCAAATACAGAAACCATAGTGTGCAGGAAATGATCCATCTTTTAAAATTTGTGTCAATATCTCTCAAAACTCTTGGAGCTGTACAGTGAATACTGCTAACCATTCCCCTGTGTCTGAAAAATCAGTATGATGACAACACTGAAATATGTTACATGCAACACTTTGGTCCTGACCTTACTTTCACTCAAGTCAATCGTTGTTCTGCTTTTGATTTTGATGGGAGTGGGGCCACTGTTCCATTGTCACCTCTCTTGTCCCTCAGGCGCTCTCTCCAGCAGCACTGTCAGCTCAGGAAAGCCAGGGCAGTTTCAAAGTATTTTCTGATGCCCAAGGCAAACCAAGAGATGACCTTTTCCACCAGCAGAGAGCTGCTTACAGGCTGCTATTGAATATTCCACCAACTGTAATGCTCTGCTCCCAGAGATGACCTGCCTGAGCTGCATATGAGATGGGTTTTCCTTTTTTGTCCCTCTCCTCCCCCTAATTCAATGAATCAGGGTCACAGTCTGATTCTCTTCTGTTCTGCACCTTTGTTATTATCTCCACCTGGCACAAGACCTATGCTTTAGCATCACTTGGCAGGGTATTAACTTCAGGCTGCAAAGGACTGGACAACAAACAGTAATCCTTTCTTTACTCAGGGATTATTTCAACAGACAGAGCAATGCACATGGCTGAGTGATTGTCCATGCTTGGCCCTGGAAAGTAAACATGATTGTGCCCAAATTTTTTTTGTCACAAAATAAGAAAATAGTTATAGCTGAAGTGACCTGAATCATTCAGTTTATCTGAAATACGCTCATCAGTATGGTGTCTCAAATATCACAACAGAAACGCAGGTGTTGTTGGTTCAATGGATTTCATGCTAAAATCCCTGAACAAAAACTTTCACTTCCAGAGATTTTAATTCTGGCTAATGCAGAGATAAAATCTCTGTAGAGCAAGCTGACATTAAGAGCTGAACTTCCAGCTTGTTCAACTCTGCTGCTGTGGTGAGGGAACAGTGCTAAGCCAACATGGTACATACGGAACCATCAAATATGGGTTATAAATCACTGCAAATATCCTACTGTTGCTGACTGCAGAATATACAATTGCTACCAGAAAGAAAGAGGTTAATGTATTCTGGATGAGATGGTCTTCAGAGTCTGTTGTACACTCTAGACATGCTCATATCTACATAACATTCAATCTAAAAGATATTTGAAAATGGACAAATATTTTCTTAATAATTTTCAGCAGCATTGCCAACTCTTCCAAGAATTACATTTCACTAGGAAGTTAGCTTTTATTTTTGCAGATACGGTGTCTGTGCTATCCAGTTCTTTCTATAAAGAGAATTGGCCTTTATGACTAATTTAAAGGGTTTCCCAAAGCAGATGGAACATTTTGAATATAGAAAAAGGGGTTTACAGGAATACTGAGCTCCAAATATTCAAATATATAGGCAAAATTGTGCCTAAGGCAGTACCGGGAAGAGGTGCTCTAGGCTATCAGAGATTGTCTCTTCATCCTCAGTAGATGTCATGTAGTGTAAATTGACATTATTTCCTGACATCAGTGGACTTTTTTTGCCTCAATTCCTCTTGCTAATGATCTGGATTACAGAATGAGAAGGGCTTGGTGAAATGGACAGAGAAAGGGAAGAGAAAAAAAACAGACGATATCTTAGCTGGCTGTATTAAATTATCATACACTACTTCTATGTTCAACCTGTGCTAGCAGATTAAAAAAAGGGCTTCTGGAATTATTGATGTAACAAAAACATCCATGACAAGCCAAAGAACTGAGAACATCAAACTTGGGAATAAAATGCTGTATGCATGCGTGTGTATACATATATATACACATAGTGGGAAGTAACAGAGACATAGGAAAATATGTTGGACCGGGTGAATTTGTCAAGCTTAAATTACACCTACTTCCCTTCCCCATTCTCAGTCCTCAAACTACACATTAGATTTACATTATCCTTAGCTAGCCAAGATCTACTGTCAACCTCCTATGATCTTAACCACACAACCTGGGCCCTTTCCACGCAGGGGAACATTGCCAAAGGGGATTCAGATCAAATCTATTTACAGATAAATTCTCCTTGCTCACTTGCTGCCCCTTTCTCTCTCCCTACTTCAAAGCTCTGGTAGCTGGCCCTGGGTTAAGCGGCAGGCACCTCTGTTAGCTGTCTGCTGTTGGCTTATGGAAGTACCACGTGGTCTAGTGTTAAGAGTCTGTGTCAAAGCCCTTTCTGGGGTCATGGACTAACTGTATGATCTCACACCAGTCATTTGTCTTGCCTGTCCTTCTATTAAGCCTGTCAAGAGAATTGGCTCAACAGAACAAAAACAGGAGCTCCTTAAAAATGTATTGGCACATCTGAGTTGAACTTTTTTGGATGAAGAAGCTGTAAAAAATGACTCTGCAGTGAACTTTGAAATACCAATTTGTTAAAGAGGCAGTGATTTCCCTTCCTGAACAATGCTTTTCGTAGTGTGAAGCCTTGCAAAAAGAAAATTATATGTATTTAGAAACATTTTCAGAAGTATTTATATGAAGGACTAGGTGATGAGAAACATTTCAAAAATTATTAAGGCTGCCTAAATATCCATTCTCCAGCAAGCCTAAGTTACAATTTAAATCCCTGCAATATATTTATCAATATTTCCATTCCCGGCTACATTTCCTGACATTTATGCCAAAACAAAATTATGTAAAAGGTCATAACAGGACTCAGGTGTTATTAGGTATATGATCTAACACACAAAACAAATGACCTTCATTGACACTTGCCTGATTGTTCCATGAACTCACAAACAATAGATCCTGGCCACTTTCTCAGACAAAGAAATATCCATCTTGGGTGAAATCATCCATATGCAGAGAGTCAGCAGAAGCTTTAAATACCTCTAACATACTTCAAAGCAGGACTGAGTTATGGCTTAGATTCTTTGTAACTATTCTCCTTACTTTCTTTTTATACAGTATTTCACTGAATGCTGACACACCATTGCGCTAAGCAGTATATTACATAGTAGAAGATGGTTTCACGTATCAGGAGACCCTGTGGCCCACACAGATCAAACAAACCAGAAAAAGAGTGAAAGAATGTTTACTAGTTCCATTTATAAATGGAAAAATGAGGCCCAGAGAAAACAGAGGGACTTGTTCCAGAACACACCAGCAGCTAGAAACTGGACTTAGCCCCCATTTCAGTGCCTGGACTGCAAAGGCTACCCCTTCCTTCCACACTCCCCAGTAGCACTTTACAGAGGTAGCACAAGAAATATGTGGGTGATGTGTGAACTGAAGCTCTATATTTGAAATCACCATTTGGTGGCTTTGCTGCAGGACTATCCTTGCACTTCCTTTTCCATGAGTACATTTCATTTCGCTTCTCCCACACTGCATCTCAGACATTTGGGGAATTTCATAATACCACACCAAAAGCTCTCAATAGCATCCAGAATTGCTTTTACTGCTGTTTAACACAGTATTGAATTTAAATGGCTAATGTATATACCTCTCTCACACATGAACACAAGCAGCTGCATAGCAAAACTTTAATGTATCAAATTAAAATGCACTATAGCACAAATTTATTGTATCATTGCTCATAAATGTTTTTATGCATTTGATTTTTTTTGCCTTTTATGGTTTTGGCAGTAGATGGAAAGCAATCAAGGTTCCGTTTGAAGCAGCCTTGTAAGCAATTCTCATTTAACAGAAGACAATGAAAAATTAATCTAAAATGAATGTAACTAAGTTTTCATAGAAACAACAAAACCACTCAGACATTATCATCTTCAACAGCTGTTTACTGTCTTCATTTACAAAATTACCTGTCAAATTTTACTGTTTCCTCCAGGAAAAAAAAAGCCAACCCCAAGTGCCTCTCTGAGTTAATAAAATGTTCCACGTGTAGCAGGGATATTAAGGATCCCTTTCTTGCAATCATAATACTTAGCAGGGATGATTGAGGTGAAGTAATGTTCAACACTCCCTTTCCTGCAGGTTTCAATTCTACATTTTTAACTACAGGAAAAAAATTCAAACATGGCTGATTGGTGAAAGTCTGGGTATTTTCCTCTCTTTCTCCTACTCTATGGAATATCTGTCTCCTTTTTTCAATGGGCAAAGCAACATTTGTCATTCCTGGAAAGTTATTTACTACAAAACAATCATAACTTTCTCAACATAAAATGAAAACACTTGAAGGAACTACAAAAAGGGATAATAGCAGAATGGAATATTTTTCTGGTGGAAAGCTTTATTATCTGGGGATGCATCTCCCAGTATCAGTTTGTTTCCGTGATGAATTTGGTCTGAAGAATTTATTGAGCTAGGAGAACACATGCAGTTGGTTAATACTACACAATATGCATGATGAGAAGGATGCCAAATAAACATCAGAAGAAAACCAAAGGGTTCAGGGAACATGCTGCCTGGCAGTCTGATCCCCTGGCACAGAAGTCAGCAGGAGATGGGCCAGCCTTCTGGTAACTGCAGAAGTGGTTGCTTACCCAGCAACAACAAAGTCATGAGCTTAGTATCTCAGGAAAGAGAGGAAAACAGAATTAAGAAGACAAATACAAAACGGCTGAATTTATTGTCCCTCACATGCATTTTCTCAGGCTGCATGCTCTCAAAGGCTGTCTCAAGTGCTGTTGCTGTGCCTGACTCTGGATTTAGGAGATGGGAAGGAGTTAATTATTGAAGGGCAGCTACAGTGAGTGGGATGCACAGCTCCTATTGACTTCCTTAATGGTGGTAAAATGTACAAATCCTGTGGACTGTAGTTGAATTTCAATTATAATGATTACAAAATATAAAGCCTAAGAAAGAGGATTTATACATGAGTAGATTTAGCCAAGACACAGACTCCCTCAAGACCTACATTTTGTTTACATGCAGAGTAGACTATGCCTCCTGAATGACTTTAAATCTCGACAACAATTATTTATATATCTTATCCACTCTCCTAACATGGTTCTAAACCATAATTCCTGCTGCTACATGCCTTGGGGAATATCTACCATTTATAGGTTCACCCCTATTTTCTGGCCATTGTCCAGCAAACCACTTTCAATGTGTAAACAGTCCTGCTGGCTTCAGTGGGTCTACTCATATGATGCATAAGACCATAACAACATGTTGCTTAAATAAATACATAATATCCACAACAATAGCAATACCCTTCTCTTACTGCTTTCAGACAGAATTTTTTACGCACTTCTCTTGGGACTAAAGTATTATTAGCCTATTTTATGACATGCGAGCTGGGGAACAGAAAAAAAAGAAGTGACTTGCCCAAGGTGATACAGGAGTCCATCGGAGAAATAGGGACACAATAAGTGCATGGTTAAATTGAGTACCAAAGAGCTCTGCCTACCATGTGAGTAAGGCTTTAAGTACTCTGACATTGTTATAAAGGAAATCAGTAAGGTTATATAGTGGTAATGAAATATTTTAAAAATTATTTACCTATACTATCATGTCAACCAGTCCAGTTCTATCTTATCCAGAAAGTGCAATGAATGTTTAATTCATGTTAAAGCTAAGAAATCACAAAACAAATGCTTGCTCGAGCTGCAGGAATAATTTTGAACACTTTCCATTGTTCTAAATTCCTTAACAACAATCAATATACAGTTCATTATAATGAATGAAAAAAAAAAAGTAGCACCATTTTAGATAAAAACTAGTAGCTTAAGAAGTTTTAAATTCTGAAAGTAGGAAATATTTCTTGAGCAAGAGGAACGGTGACACACCCAATCAAGCCCTTACAGCCTCCTACAAGAAGATCACAATCATATCCATATGGATTTTACATTCTCTACAAATCACATCCATTGAAGACCTTGTATATAGGGTCAAAGCTGACTGGTGTGGGAAACGTTAGCAGGAAAAACTGCTATAATCTGTATGCAATAAACGAACCACAGGTAGGCTCAGGCTATCATTCTGTCTGGCTTCCACTGGCAGGTTACTGTAATAAACCTTGGCAATTTGTGTCCATGTCATCTGGATTCAGCAGCAAGAGAGAGCACCAGTCACAATTTGCCAACTGAATTTTTGTCATAAAAAAATGCAATTGCATCAAAATAGAGCTCTTTCCATCAAGCATTACAAGTATGAAAAAAAATGTAGTGCTCAAAATTACATGGACTTCCAGATTTTATTGTCCTTCTGGCCAAGGAAAATCATAGGGAGGACCAGTAAGAAGTTGCTGCTGTTCCTTATCTCTTTGATCAACAAACTCTCAACAGTCTCCAACGATCTCAAAACAGCCACTTTTCAGCAGTATCAAATTCATTGTCAAATTGAAAAGGAAGGAAGGTGACACGATCCCAGAAAGTTATGGAGACCATCCCAAATAAAACTGGGTATTGTAACATTATGAAGATGGGCCAAGCACTGAGAGCTCTTACTGTGAGCCTCCCCTGACGTTAAATGGCTGTTCAAACTGCATTGCGTGCTCTTTCCCTAGACTAGTCATTTCCTCCAAGGCACAAAATTAAAGCAGTGATGGATGGAGTACTCTGCTGTTTATTTGGCCCTGTTTACAATGTGGCAGTGAGGAACTGTTGAACTCCAGTTAAAACAAAGGAGGTGCAATAAAAAAGTTTCTATGAACATCCTTATTGAGCTTAAAGGAAGAGTTTATTATTGATAAGTAACATAGCAGAGAATGAAAGATGAGAATGAGGATTGTCACCTGCTTACACTAGAAAGGAACAAGAACACAGATGACTATCGATTTCACATTAACGTTGCTATTTTCAGCTGTCTCCTTGCTTGCTGTTCCCCCTCCTGCCTCAGAGAATGTGGACACCAGCCAGGGCGCTCCAGGCAGTCAGCACAGAAGTGATCCACTGCTCCCAAAGCATGTTCAGCACAGCCCTACTTCCCCCTGTGGCTCCACGTGGCAGCTTTGGAGCAGGTCCCTGCATCTCCTCTCTTACTTTTTCCATTTGAATGGCACAGTTATTTCTTTGCACTTCCCCTGCTTTAACCCACAGAGCTCCCTGACTCTCATGCATCTCAGGGATGTTGCTACCACTTGTCCTAAGCTAGACTTCTAAACCACCTATTCTTTTATGTCCTCTACTCTTCAATATCAAGTCTTCTATCTTCCTTGTTGTCAAGCTCAAAATAGTGCTCTTTCCTTAATGCGAAGTTCTTCCCAAATCATTCTTGCTATCCCTCCCATGCCAGAGAATTGCTCAAAAGCTGGCGTACTCTCTCTATGCTGGACTATAGCCATATCTGCCTTTCCTGCCCATGTTCAGTTTGAATTGACAACAGAAACAGTTTTCCAAGTGCCCCAAATATCCATGTTTCCAGTCTTAACTGTGTCCTCCATGCATGTTCTCAGAATCTATAGACCAATTTGCAATAGGAGGTTCCTATTATGTATGCTACCATTTTACATCTCACTTTTCTACCTGATTTTAAGAAATACTCTTTGTTTTCAAGTTCTGTTGTCAGACATCTGGTTGGGATGGCTGGTGAAATTTCTGGAAGTACCTTAGTTCCACTTTCAGAAGTGATGGGTAGGCTCTGGGGTTTTCAAAAGCACAAGTTCCTTTCGAACTCCAGTTGCTTTCAAACACATCTGCTTTCTCCCAGGCAGTGGGAATTCAAGGCCCCAGATCTTCTGAAAATTCCAATAGGTGTCAAACTGTTGAAATAACTGGCTTTTTTAAATTTAAGTACTACAAACTATAGTCATCAAAGTATTTATGCATTGCTTCACTTGGCACTGCAAAACCTAAGTGAAACAGATGGCCAACTCAGGTTTCCAAAAGTGACTCAGATACTCAGGAGCCCAACTCACACAGGAAGTCAATACCAGTTAATCTTCTAAATGTCAAATGGCACTTTTGAAAATAGTACTTTCCATTACCAATAAGGACCTGAAACTTTGTGCTTTTAAAATGTTTGCTTTGTACCAAGTAATACCCCAGGCTCCACCTGTCTGCCTTTTTGTGTTCAAAGGACAAGTGAGTACTTGAGCAATGCAGTCCTTACGGGCAGGTCACCAGCAAATCAGCCAGCTCTGCAGAACTATAGATTTTTTTTCTTGTAAAGGGCATTTTTAGGCAACAAGCTTAAGGCTTGGTGAGGAGGAGAGAGCTAAAAAATGTATATACTTAGAATTAGCAGCACAGCTTTCCCTTGCTTGCCATAGCTTTTGTAATAAAGTGCAGAAACTGCAACCACCTTACATAAGAACAAAGTTCTTATCTTTGGGGGCTTAATCAATGTTTAACAGAAATTTACACTGAATGAAGGGGGGCTGTGTTAGACAAGCCTGGATGATCTTAATGACAATGGGTCATTAATATGTAGGTACTGCTGAGGCTCCTTCTGGATCACCTGTGACATATAACCCAGCTCCTCTATAGCACAATACTGTCAAAGCATGGACAGTTTTCTGGTCATCGTTATACATGACTCAGAAGAGGCTGAAACATGAGGAATTAATAAATGTTTGAATGCTATCCCACAATGCAGCACTTCAGGAGAAAGTGGGCTGGGTTTAAAGTAAATGTTATGGATACAAGATATTAACCATTTCCCCCTTCTGACACTACGGACCCTGAGTCTGGCACAGGCCAAAGCTCTGCTTGTGATGGAGAGTTCCCATGTATCAGCCATTCGATGATCTAGAGGTCACCCAAGCAACTTCCAGTACATTTCTGCTGCAAACGGGTAATTAATCAAATCAATGTCCTCCCCAGAAATTGACTGAAACTAGAGGGCGGACTGAGTTGAGTGCACTTGGTATTTTTAACCTGGAATGTCAAGTAGAGGAATAATGGCTATTATCTCCAGTATATATCGTAGAAGAGGGAGAAGTTAGGGAGGTGATTTCTAGCCACATCAGTAAGACTAAGAGTAAAAAGACAGATGAATGTGGAACCTGGTTTACAGAAGAGACTAGAGGGACGCCAGTCCCATAAAGACTTTGAAGGTTAACTTTACACACTTTTAGGAAACTCTGGAAAAGTCTGCAAGTTCCAAACTTGCAAACCTAAGTTTGCAGGTATCATCACAGTTTATTTCATTTTCAATGGAAACAGATTTTGGTTTGGATATGTACATTACCTTGCACAAATGTCAAAATACTTTCACTGACTGATGGCAATATGGAAACTTTCTGTTTCCACAGCCTAGTGGGTAGGAATGCACAGAAGGAAGGCAACACCATAAACAGTATACAGTAAACTATAAAATTATATATTTAATGTATATATCTAATAACTTAGATCTCTATTCTTTACTTAGCACTATGCTGTTTTCAGTACAAAGAACCTTATGGTATTAGCCCCAAGGAGAAATGTTACTTCCCTTAGAAAAAGAGCAACCATTACAGGTTTAGATTACCTTCCAAGACTAGTAATTCCAACACCTTCTTTTAAAATTTAAATTATATCTAGTTAGCAAAGAGAGGATGACTTTTGGCATATTTTTCCTGCATTTAATAATCACTTCCATTCACTTAAACTATCTTTTTCCCTAAAGAGGATTATTGTCATTAAGCTACTCAAAGTGTGACAATAATTGAGAGGTTTTGGCTATTGGAGTCAGAAGCATTAAGATTTGAGAAAGAGTAATATGTATGAGACATGCAAGACAGAAGTTGAAATGCTCACATTATCTACACTTGATTTTAATTAGAGACAGAAAAAAATTAAAGGCTCAGGAGAGATTTGGTCTGGACAAGCACCTCTCTGCTTCTATCCTACTCACAATTACAGAGCACTTCTCCTCCCTTCAGCCCTGCCAAGCCGTCCTGGTTTTGGCTGAGATAATTTTCTTTCTAGTAGCTTGTATAGTGCTGTGTTTTGGATTTAGTATGAGAATAATTTTGATGACACACCGATGGTTTTAGTTGTTGCTGGGTAGTTCTGGTGTCTACACTAAGTCAAGGACTTTCCAGTTTCCCAGGCCCTGCCAGGTGCAGAAGAAGCTGGGAGAGCACAGTCAGGACAGTGGACCCAGACTGGCCAGAGGGATATTCACTGCCATAGAACGTCATGCTCCGGGTATAACTGGGGAAGCGAGCTTGGAGGTGGGATTGCTGCTTGGAAACAGACTGGGCATCATGTTGTTGGTTTTTTTTCCTTCTGTTACGGTGAGCAATTACATTTTTTGATCACTTGGGTTTTTTTAATTATTATTATTTGGTTTGTTGTTGTTGTTGTTGTTATTATTATTATTAATTATTATTCTCTTCCTTTGTTATCCTATTAAACTGTCTTTATCTCAACTCACAAGTTTTGGGTTTTTTTCATTCTCTGCCCCATTCCCATGGGAAGGAGTAAGCGAGTGGCTATGTGGTGCTTAGCTGCTGACTGGGGCAAAACCATGACACAAGCCTGACCACTTGGTGACCCAGCTAATTAGCCTCTCTGATTCTTTTTTTCTTCAAATCCTCACTGCTGAGACAAGGTACACAAGGTCTGGCGACTTAGTGCATGGTTCAGTTAATCTGTAGAGCATCTTAGAATGAACTGTAGAAAATCCTTGGGATGTGAAGACCTGAGCTCTGTACTCTTAGTGTTTAGTGCATGATTTGCACAGTGAGAAGCAAGTAATGCAGGCAGACTAGAAGCAAGTTTCCCATGAGCTCCACAGTGAGTGTTCCAGACCTTTCAGTTCCTTGTCCTTGACCCCTCACAATCATTCCTGCCCATCCTCTCTCATGTAGGTGTTCCCAGAATTTTGGCTGTTACACTCCAATACACTTACCTAACAAGAACTTGGAAGCAAAAAAGTGTCTACAAGGAGCACAATTCTGCTTTGTGTGTGTGAAATGAGGGAGCTACATTGTGGGGAAGAGGGAGGTGTCCCCTAATGAAGACCAGAAACAAGTTTGTGACTACTATCATTAGCTGATAGGTCTTGAACTTTAGAGGCAAGAACCTCAGCACCTCACCCTCTCTCTGCTTAAAATGAAAAACTGGCAGCAACTATAAAACTAAATGGTTTATGCACTTTTCTGAATTTACCTTCAGGGGTATCTGGAATAGTTCTAATAAATGTACTAAAGAGAGTATTAGATATCAACAATTACTAATTATATGTATTGATGTTTAAATAACAGCATTTCTAAATCTTGTAGGGTACATACTGTAAAACTTTTATGTAAAGAATTTGCACAGAAAGGAATCCTCAAACCCTCTCTAAGATCTTACTTGGAACAAAAGATCTTTCTGTACGCTCTTTGACATTACTCAGGAAACAGCAAATAATCTGATTCAATTGGCTCATGAGTAAAATAGCATGTAGCAATTAACTCTTTAGAAACCAAATCCCCCTATGAGAGGATTTATTATAAGAAAAAATATTAAATATACATTAAAATAAGAAATACAAGAAATTAAATATAAACATAGGGAAATATAAGAAAATATAAGAAAAAATATAAGATGAAAAAGAAAAAAATATTGTTAAATATTTCTCATGCAGGGCTGAGCTACTCAGCAGTCATTAACATTACAAACGGATGAAGTCTCCAACAATCTAAGTAATCTGAACAGTAAGTCACTCACCACAGTCCTCAAAGACATGGCTTCGAAGTAGGCAGGATTATCAATATTGCTTCCTGGCAAAACAAACTCATGCTTCTATATATGTGAATGATTTTACAGAACACAGGAACAACTATAATAGAGCCTGACAAATACTTCACTCAACAGTTTGCTCCAAATAAGCTATGGTTTTTATCTTGAGAGTGTCACTGAAACTAAGTGTTCATGGGGAACACTTAGTGTACATGGGGAACTCAGAACTGGAACCACAGGCAATAAGATAGATATTGATGAATACAAATGATTTACTGCTCTTTGATAGTTAAAATGCCTATCCATCCAACATGTGGGACACAGCCAAACTGTGGGGCCTGGAAGCACTCTCTTACTCATGTGTCTGTGCACGTCCTTGCTCTATGATGCATGCTTGCTCCACGTGGATCAGTGTGTGATCCAAAGACAAATCTTTCCTTCCTCTGTATCCATTTTATGGGAAGTGATCCAGGCCATGGGCCAGAAGGAGCCTATAATGTGCTCAGCCAGTTATCTCATCTTGGTCATGAGACCCTGGCAAGAGGTGTATGTGCACTCTTAGAAGGAGGACCATGTGGGCTCGCATGATCTCAAGAATAAAGGAATAAAACACTGGACCCCCACAGCTGACTAATGATGTGCCCATAGGAGCTGCTGCCAGTGCCTGCTTGGTGTACGCTGAGGGTAGAATCAGATGCCTGATATTTCTTCAATCCACAGCTAAATTTGCAGAACTGTAGAGAAGAGGAATATCCTTTCTAGCAACCTAGGAAATTACTTGAGAACTTGGCAAAGGAACAAATACATCACTGGCATGATGACAAGATGACATTATAAGCCTTGCAAANTTTCACACGCATAAACATTAAAGCTCCTAACATGAAAGGCATGCTGCTATATTACCCACATCAGGGGAAACCTCCATAAACTCTTCCCCCTTCCAGGATCCATACCTCCAAACTAAGACCTGATTAATACTGTGAAACATTCCAACAGTTAATGCAAATCTCCCCAGTGGCTGGGAAAAGGGGTATCATTACACAGAAAACCCACTAGTCCCATAAGAGACAAACTAAAGAAATCTCTGCCAGGTGATTTGACAGGATACAAAGAGACACTAAGTCTCAAATCCAGACTGGAAGACGTAAAGCAGATCCTGTAGTAGATGATGTTATTATACCAGGAATCAATAAGAAATTTCATCTCAAACATTCAGTTAGTAAGCCGGGTAAAAACAGAGTACGATAAAGCAGTAAAGGTTCTTAAAAAAGAGAAAACAGGAGGAAGAGGGATGTACATTCAGCAGGTCTGAAAAGAGAGCTCTAAAATTACTTTGGTGGGAAAACCTGAAGAAAACAACTGAGAGTTGCTGAAAGGATACTTTTTTTCATCTTCTGTCCTTTAGGCAGCAATTAACTTGTTCTCAGTGGTGTGTATAGTTAGTAGTTGCATTCTTAAACATATTTAGGATGTACAAGCTGTTCTAAAGATGTTCATCAAGAGCAGGACTCAATGCTAATGGACAGGCTTCTCCAGACTTCAGGGAATGCTGAATCAGGCTCCAAATTCAAAACCTGGTTATTTCTTTCTGTCCTGATAGTTATGTATTAACTCTTATTTAAAAAGTGTAAGTTCTTATATTGACAGTTAGACACATGTTTTCAAAACCAGTTGTTGAGGCGTAGCACACAAAGCAAAGCCAGTGAAATCTGTATTCCTCTGGGAGTGAATATTGGTGAAGAGTTCACACTTTTCAAACACTTATGAAGTCAGACCCTATTTATGCACAACATGCTCAGCAGTGTCTGTAAAAACCACCGCCCTCGAACATCCTGGGTTCTACTTTAAATGGAAGTCTGCTTTGTGACTCTGCATATCTGCTGAGATTTTTTTTTAATAAACCCACATGGTGAATTTATATGTGATCCACAGTGAACCACAACAAATCTCTACTGATGTGCATCACTGAAGGATGTGCAATTATATAATGTGTGATGACTATGTGTTTCATCTCACCTCAACAATTCTACCAGTCCCAGGAATACTGAAAAGAGCAGGATAGGCTGCCTGTCAAAATAATTCATACAACTTTGATTAACAGAACATGGCAACAATTCCCTTCTCAGATGGTTCTGGGAATAATGTTAGCAAAAGCTGAGTTTCTAGACAATTCTTGGTGATCGAGTCCCCTCCACTTACCATGACATTTCTAGGTTAACTTTTCTAAGAGTACTGTTGGGAACAGCTTGTATTTACTAGGCATTTAAATAGTGTTCATCTGTAATGCATAGGAGTTTACTAGCTGCTTGCGAGGAAATCACAGTAGGTATAACCAAGCTGTGGAACTATGTAAGTGTAGGTAGCCAAACAGATTAGCAGCAAGGAATAAGATCTGTCTTTACATATTCCTTCCCAGTCAGTCTCATTAAATTTATGAGCATGTCTCAAGATAAAAATTGACAAATAGCATCTCCAAGTGGAGAGCCTCATCAGTCTATTACACTTTTTCAGAGATGACAAAAAAGCTGTAAGAAATTATAATCAAATACAATTAAAACCTCTAAACCTAGCTGAACAATTACTAAACTGGCCAGAGATGATATATTCCTTTGGGGATTGTCAGTGGTACTTGCTGAGCTCTGATTTGGTTGAAATCTAGTAGTTATAATGGAATATTTCATGCAGATCATACATATCAGACATTTCTTTTGCCTAGTACATTCCAATGAACATTACCACACAGAAGCTGTAAACTATTTTGGGTAAGAGAACAGATATAAACATTGAAATTCTTGTTAACTGGTCTACCAGTAACATTTTGGTTGACAGGGCACCTTGCTTTCAAGCCATCCCATGGCATTGCTAAATACACCAGCCTTATTAAAAATAGTTGAAATAGGAATGCATTCAGTGGCTGAGGTCACTCAAGTACTCTGGCAGAGTCATTATTGAATTTCTACTTGTGTGATTACAAAGAGTGCACGCTCAGTCCATTAATTTGCAGCATGGAAACCAAAAATCAATGGGGCCCTACTTAAAACTCCTTTTATGATGATTACCATCATGTATGCGGGTATACGCATGGAAGAGGAGCATGCAAGCTGCTGCTCACAGCCTTGAACTGGAAAGAGATTATCTGGCAGTTGGACTATATGATTGTTGTAGGTTCTTTCCAACAGACATTGTATTGTATTCTATTCTATTTTTCTGAGCTGCATGTCAGAGAGAAGAAAGGAGAGAAGAGTAAAAATTTAGTCTAAACTTGCGGTGAAAGTCAGACTGCAAAGGAAATTTTGCCATTTGCTTCAATGAAGCTAAGGTTTCTGCCCTGGAAATTTATCCAGAACTGAAATTCCTGGCAAGCAATCAGGAATCCATCATTGATCTATCCGAGATACTCTCTACAATAAGCATCTCAGTTTTCTTTAATAAAATTACTTCCCCATGAAATTACTATCATGTTATTAAAGTAGTAATAGGAAAGATCTTCCTGAATGATAGTGGGACAAACTGGTATACGCTGTTTTAGCAGATCTACATTGATTTATACCAGTCATTGACACTCCTCATTCTGACATTCCAAAGTAATAGGGACACAACACACATTTTTCCAGGAAAAAGTACTGACTTTCCTTATTTAGGGAAAAGTGCATTCAAAAAACATTGCCAACTTTTGTATAATACTACGACTCTCACTTTGTTCTTTCATTCTTTTGAAAGTGTTATAAAAAATATGCTTACAGATCTTAATCACCCAATATTGTCTACTGAAAGAAACAGAGCCCCAGGGGTCTTATTTAGCTTGGCATTTGATGGACCACAACCAATTTTTTCTTTGAGAACTCACAGACAGCTACTGCTTTTCAAAAGAATATCCCACCTCTACCTTGTTCAATTGCCAGGAAATATACAGTATCCTCCAAACACTTCCTATGTCCCCTCCAACCCACAAATTTATGTAACAAAAACCAACTCAATCCAGGGGATTCATACAAGCCCTTGACACACACAGCAAGACAAATTCTACACTGATTTACAATTAAGGGACTGTGGCTGCATAGCTCCAGGAAAAAAGAAAAAAAAAAAAAAAAAGTTGTCTTTTAAAAATGTCAGTATTTGGTGATATTCATCATGAGGTTATAGTGAAGAAAAACATTCCTTCATTCCCAGAATACAAAATATCAGAGGTCTCCCTGCAGCCTGAATTATGTAGATAAATAATGACTTGCAAATGATGACTTATAGAAGCCAATGGAGAAGCTATTCTTTCTTGTGTAGGACACTTATGTGTGGAGAACTGCAATGATCTCTGATGCAAACTAGCTTTTTAGCGTACAGGAGTTGCTTTGTCTATAACAGGCAAAGATTTTTACTTTCAAATTTGTAAAACCATGTATTACCTCTACCTACTATGTAAAATGTACTGGGGAATTGAATAGAATGCACGCGAACAGAATGCAAGAAGTCCCTGGTTTTGCTGAGTTGTGCTGTGTCCAGCTTGAATTACACGAACTGTTGCGCTTGCTAACAGTGCTCATATGCTGTAGTGCATATGATGCTGCTTCATTCAGTCTGAAGCACTGCTAACGTGGCCTATTATTAGTTATACAACAAATTAGTATTATCCCCATGTCAGCCTGCAAAAGTTTCAAACATGATTCACGCTAGGAAATGGATCTGTTCAACTATTTTCGAGCAGAGACGCAGAATTAACCAGATGAAGGAGGTGGCTATTTATTATTATTATTATGAAGAGTAGGAGCCTTGTCATAGGCAAATAACGAACATGCTGCCTGCTTCAGCAAACCTACCAGTATAGCAGAAGAGAGACAGCAGATGGATAGAGACAGACAAGAGCACATGGAAATATTGAAAAAAAAAAATACTAAAGTTGTAGAATAAGACCTGTATTTGTTAGCAGCCAAGCTATTGCAAACATTTTTCTAAGAAGATAACCGAAGAGCAGCAAGGTTTTCTAAGCCTGAGATATGAGTGTCTCAGAGAAGCAAATATACCTAGACTGATGCACTAACACCTGTCAAATCAGGTCTGCAAATTGCTGGAGTTCAGGACCTCATGCTGGTTTGGCATTCAAACCAATATATTTGTAATCACAGAACTGGATACTGCGAATGAGTTTAAACAAACATCTTATGGTTGTGTAAGACTTCATCCTGGTTTAAATTAATCTACTGATTCTCACTTTTGTAATTTCATTCAATTCGGCGGAGCTAAACCAATGTAAAACTGGTGCTAATGAGACAACAGTTAGGTCTGCCAAGTGTTTATGAAGACTCTACTTCCTCTATAAAGCTTGTACCAATCATATAAGTGATTTTAAGTGACAATTTTAATGTGCTTATAAAATTATTTTTTCATTACAACTATGTGTTGTAATGATGATATGTGATGGATGTAATGGCAGAGGCTAATGACATGCATTTAAACTCATTTTGAATTTTCAAAAGAGGAAAAAAATGCAGTCTAAAACCCACCCAAGTTCTGTCTTTCTATTGTTTAGGCCTGGTGAGAGGTACAACAAGAGACACACGATGTGGTCTCTGAATGAAGAAGGCAGCAGGAGTAGTGTTTAACCATCCTTCACTGCAGGCATACATGTAACATCACTTATTTAATTACATACGTAGGTAAACTGGGAATAGAAGTTAATGATCAGATCCAAAGTGACAGCCAGGAGGGGCGATGGGAGGAAGAGCTCTGCTACAAGCAAGGAGCAGGAGCCCACAGCACCACCAACACACCGTAAAATCCTCTGAGTCAGCAGTTACCATGAGCTGCTGGGTTTTCTTGCCAACCTTGCTTAACTTGTAAGACTTACAACAAACACTATATAATAATTTTCCACCTGTCTCATACAGTTGTCACCATTATTATAGAACAAAATAAAAGAAATAGAGAAAAGGTTTTTATCTGTATTTTAAATAGGCAGTAACTCATCAAATTAAAGTAACTTTGAGTGGAAAAGTAAATCTCAGTAAGCCAGTGCAGAAACAAGCGGTTCACCTGCCTAATATATTGTGTTTTGTCTAAGGAAATGTAAAGCTCTTAGATAAATGGTGATACTTTACCACTGTCAGCTGGGTAGCTGCTACTGATCCGACAGAGGCATGAGATTGGAAAAATGTTTAAAATTGTCTCGCTTTTTTGAGATTGCAGCTTATTTTCCAGAGGTCTCTCCTGACTAGCTTTAAGCATCTTGAGTTCAGAGAATTTTTGTTAGTACAAAATTCCTCAAGTAGCAATGGTATAGAGGACTTACGTGTTTAAGAAACATATTTCAATTTGTTCTGCTGAATACTAACAAAGATCTTATTCACTTTATTCTAGAAAGGTTTGGCTTTTGGTGCTTTTTCCTAAATTTTCTTCATTCTTTATTGCCTGACTGATTTATTTCCTCTGCTGTGAAAGTTACAGAAGAAAGCAGAGTTGCTTGGCAGCGTGATGTGGTATTGCTGAACTCAGCTGTTTATGGCTTTCAGCAGATGTTTCTGCTTCAAAGACAGTGTGAGAAAAAATACACGCGCACAAATTCCTCCCCCCCACAATTCTGCATCTTTTGTCTCTTATCTTCCACTGCCTCCAAATCACAGGGAAAGTTACATTACAATAGCTGCTAAAACATCCAAGCCATGCCAACTGTCACAGATAAATAAGAGCTGACCTCACCCAAAATTAGAACTCATAATTTAAGGTTCAAAGAGAAAAAAATTAACAGAAGTGTCAGTCCATGAATGTGCTGCATCAGAAGGAGATTTTCATGGATAACCTCGCTATGGATTACAGCTTATTAAAATGGAAAGCAATAGGGATTGCTGTGTGCAAGAGGCAAGAACACAGCATCTCAGCAGCAGAAGATGCAGGTGGGACAGCCAGCCTTTCCTACTGCATATTCCAGGAGCTCTGCAAAACACATGCTCAGACATAAGTAAAGGGTTGAAAAGTAGACTGGATGTTTTCTAGTCACTCTCTGAAAAATGATTACTTTTGTCAGATATCAAAAAATAATCTCATCCTGGACATCAGGAATTACAGTTATTATTGAACCCGTCTATCAATTTGAAATGGATATAAAGCTGTTGTCCCATTATTCCATGATTGCACATCCTATTCAATTTAATATGTATGAGGCTCTGCTCTATTTACATAATAAGGAAATAAAACAATATACCCAACCTGACTGGAAAGCAGGGAAGGCACTGACGGCAAGTAAGACAGCTTTCTCAGCAAGGCTGCGTTACTGCGTGCATTGGCTAAGCCTCCAGCATTTGTGTTTGATAAGCATGTAGAAAGCTTTTCCAAACTATACAGATTTGCTGAGCAAACAAATGTGATGCTTTATTTGGGCAAGAAATATGTGAAGAATGACCTTTCTCTTGGTAGTTCAGCTGTTCAGTTTCCTGATAGACCCAGGAACTCCAAAGTAGACCAAAAAATATAAAAAATTAATTTATTGGGACTGGGCTGGAACTTTGGTAGAGATTATGAATAGATCTCATTTCATGAATTTTGTTATCTTGTCTCTGTTAATTAATTTCTTTTCTTGGAGAAAAAAATGCATGGGATTGCCTTATTCCTTGGCTAATACCATGTTAAGTTATCTATAAGACTAATGTAGTATTTTTTGAATGGTCAGGACTGAGTTTAACATTGGTTCTGTTGAAATCCAACATAAAAACTCATTTCAATAGTGTCTAACAACAGACTTTTAAAAACCTTACCTTATATTATAATATCTTGCTTTGAATTTCAAACAGAAGAATGTTGCAACATACCCGATAAGAAAGAAAATATTTTCCATTTAGTATCTTCCACAACACTTGTGCAGACTCTGTTGGTTTTCTGACTCAGCTTTTATCTGTCAGCAAGCAGGTATTTATGGTGATGACAAGTTAAACACAAATTTCTATTGAAACAATTGACTGATTCTAGTGTTGTTATTTATTTGGATTATGGTAGGACCAATGCTCTAGTTATGGATCAAGGCCTGGCAGTGGTAGGTGCTCGATGAAAACGAGACAGATGTACGTTGTTGCCATGACAATTGCTATGGTTATCTCAGATTTGATCCTTCTGAACCCGCATTACTGAAACTATTGAAAAGAAAGGGTCCTTCAGGCTCTGTAAGAGTCCTTGTCCATGAGGGCTCCCGCGGAATTTGTTTTTCCATAATGCAAGTGAGGGCTGCCCATTAACTCAAAACCACTCAGGATTCATAAGGTTCAACGAGTTGCTCTGCTCCCACAAGTACTCAGTACGACAGTAAGGTGTAAGAAACAAATATTCCCTCTCAAGACAGTTTGTGCAGACACTTGCTTAGACATTGTGGCAGACAGAGAGAGCGAGGCAACGGCAAGGGAGCATCCGCCTCCTTTCTGCAGGCAGCCTGCTCCTGAAAGAGACACCGGAGACATTCTTCATCCTTCCTCCCTCCCCAGCTCGGGGCTTTGATAAACACTCCTGACATTCAAAGCAGCAAAAGAGGAGCCATATGAAAGGTTCCTTTGGGAAGCAACCTTCTAACCCTGGTCTTCTGTGCCCTAGAAAAGATATTGTTACAAGGCACAGCTGGCTGATTCTCCATCATATGTGCAGATGTCCAGTGTGTCTTTGGCACCTACACCGTACACTGGAGACATCTGTGCCCTAATCTGACCTGAAGCAGGCATCCTAACATAAAGGGAAATCTTAAAATGCAAAGACAGGAGGCAGAGATAAATTATTTGGGAAATCAGATGAGAGGGAAAAGATCTTTAAAGCCGTAGGTAAAGGCTTAGCTATATTATTCCTGATTCTGTTATTGACAGCTACAAGCATACATTCCCATGTGTCATTTTAAGCAGACAGATGCACATTACAGGAATGACTCACCTTGGAAGCTCTGAGGGTTGCACTGGTAATTTGCCAGTAGCCTAAAAAACTGCACCTAATTTGCACCAAAATACACATGATGCTTAAAACAAAATGCTCAGGAGGCCATAATGCTTGTTCATATGTGACTTTCTCATAAATGAATGGAAATTGTTTCTGGTTTGGGGTTTAATGGTAAAAGAAATCCACTGCTGATGTCTTCCTCCCAAAGCATCTACAGTTTGTACAAATCAGTTTCTGCAGACATAGATGTGACCTCTTGAAGATGTATACAACTCCCAAGCATCTTCTACTCCAGCAGTGGCATGTGCTATCTCAGCTCTGATCCCGCCTCAATTATCAGTCAGAAGGATAAACAACTATAGTGAAAAAATTCTAACCCATGAGCACCAAACCTCCAAGTCCTTGTGAAAATTGTGTCGTCTGCTCAGACTGCAAGGTTTTGAGGTCAGCGGGCACCACTGCCAAACTGCTGAGCTCTGCAAACCACTCTGACCCAAAACTGTGCCAGGGGAAGATGACCCAAATTTTAAAAGAATTAATAACATCTACTCTGCTGTAACATGCGAATACTCTCCTCTGCATCTATATATTGGGCACAGACTGACTGTCTTCAGGTATAGCCAGGCACACACACCATATGTCTTACAGTTTTTAAAGTTTGAGCCATGTTGTACACATACGTTTTACTTTTTTTTCCAATCACAAGAGAATTCACTTCACTGACATCCCTTGGCAACATATGGTGCTGCCAGACATAGGAGGGACCTGCACAGAATTCTAACGGCTTTGTTTCTTTCCTCCATGCCTCAATGATATGAAACACAACCTGGTAACATCATTAGCTGTTTCCATGTGAATGCAACGATACCCAGTGTTAAAAAAAAAAAAAAAAAAAAGAAGAAGAAAAAAATAGTTTGCACATGTGGTGAGGGGAATAAGTGATTGCGACACAGTCTGAAACATAAACATAACATCTGGAAGCACTCTTCCTGAGTCTGCCTCTTTATCAGACAGATGGCTGGAGAGCTGTAAGCCCATGGGCCTCTCAAAAGGTTCAAGGCCAAGAGGATAAAGTGCTACATCACAGCAGTTTTCCATTATGTCAGTTTTTCTAAATGTCTCTTCGTTCTCCCACACTCAGTTTCTCCGCACAGTTGACAGAAATCAAAAGCACTGGGTGACTCCATTCCTCCGCACACAAAGTACAACATCCACCAGCAGAAACGTCAGCCCAAGAACAGACTGAAGGCAGCTTGTTCCAGCCCACTTCCAGGTTTGAAGGAGCAAGAGGAGTTAGGCCTAGATTAGCCCCAGTCGCTGCTTCTTAGTTCTCAACACCACAGTTATAGAATGCTCTGGCTTTGGCAGAGAGGCCAGCTGAAGAAATTCCCCTCATCCTCCTTGCTCCTACCCTTATTCCATCTTTCTCATCCCCACAGCTGAGAGCATACCAGCTGGTGGAGTTATGCTATTAAAAACAAAACAAAAAAAAAGACAACAATGAAAATTACTTAGGTTATAAATAACCCTCGCTCTGTCTTGGAACAGCTCATATACCCTGTGGTGGCAATCCAGAATAAACTATACAGCAAATATGAGCCCTTTCACTGAAGCTGTTCTCAGGGTAGATGTGGTACATCATAAATCAACTACACAAGCCTTAGGCTGGAACCAGAGGCAAGATGAAGATATGGCAATGGTTATAATAGTAACCAAAAATATCTCTTCATCTACCCTGAGGGCACACTTCAAACTCTACCAGCTTTCCTCCAGAAACAGAAACAACAAGGGAAAACAAGTGACCAAGCAGTAGTCTAAGACTTGTTTTCACTAATCAACACTGTTGTTATCTTTATCAATAGCTACTTGAATCTCAACACAAATTGCATTATGAGGCACACAAACATTGCTGATTTCAAGCTGTTACTTGCTATAGTGGTAAAGTCTTTCTGAATAAATCTAAGTTAACAGGCTATGGCTCTTGGCTTTAGCAGCACAAAATCAAAAAGAACAAATATTACTTACAAAAGTGTGACCCACTTAAATTCTCCAAACGTAATGGTAAACAATTATTGATGTGATGCATCTAAAATATGTCCCTTTTTATTATTTATGTAATGTGAAAGGTATACTGGCTGCTAAGAGGTGTTGCATATAAACTGCTTGTTTCAAAGTGCTTACAATGTAATTACATCCATACACTAATGACAGTAGAAGTATGTAAGAAAATAAAAGCAACATGGCAATGAAAATGAGTAACTTTATTCAGTGTGGGTGTTTCTTTCCAGGGATATGAAGGGAAAAGAGTGCAATGGTGCATCAGGGAGATTCCTGAGTAAACGAGCACACAGAGAAAGACCAGAATTACCTGTTCACATGCTCAACAATTCAACATGCCATTCTCCCTGTTATGACCAAAATGGATCCTGGATGCAGTATTATCTGGCTACCACAAAAGACTTTGCAGCAGGCAGCACTCCAATACACTGAGAATCTATTATGAATTTAAGTAATATTATAACTTCCTTCACAACCAACTGGGGACATGTGACGATACAAGGGGAGAGCCAAATTACTCCTGTCAGTGGCAATACAGAGGAATAAAGCACAACTGTGGAAGACCCTTCATTCTCCTCTCCTGCTAGCTGATTCTCTGACCTGTGCTAGAAATAGTTGGTCATGCAAAGAAAAATAACATACGATCATCTTGATAAGCTGTGTGAACTTCCATAAAGCATTCAAGAACTACAAACTTTTATTTACTTGCTTTTCAGAAGCTCTTTTGCAAAGAGAGTGGAAAACATCTCTCTCTGCTTAAATTAACCAACATATATATGAGTTGGCTGAGTTTGCTGCAAGAGAAGATTAGCCTGTGTTGATGCTGGAACTCCAGAACAGTACCTCACATCTACGTTGACCTTGCTATGGAACTTCACATCACCCAAATGAACTGCGCTGCTAAACAAGCCTGAAAAAGCTGGTGGCAGCACAGAAAGATCCCATTAGGGACTTGCAACTCTCAGTCAAATTAAATTAGCTTAATAGAATATTTGTGCTCTGCACAGAGGGCTCCAACTGACACTTAGAAACTCAGAACTGTAATGCCCACTACATCATATGCTTTCCCACTGGGATCTCAGTACACACACGCCCAGGTTTCTCTACTCAGCTCATCCTTGTACACAAACATTTCATTCAAACCTAGGTTCGTCATGCTTTCAGAAGACAGCAACTATTTACACACACAAATGAAAAAGGCATTAATTAAAACATTCACTTTTATTTGCATAATTAGTGCTAAAAATATTTTATGGGTTAATTAGACTTTATGCAAATTGGATTGAAAAGATTTAATTTGGGGTTTGATAACCTGACTTTATAGTTCCACAGTTGGAAATACACTCAGAGTTGCATGCTGTTCTAAAGCCATGCCTTCCCTTTCAAACTGTTTTGTTTTTTACTTCTGGCAGGCTCAAATAATATATATTTTTCCTTTCCCTTTACCAACCCCCCAAACTCTCCACTGAAAACCTCACTAACTGCAATGATATCGAGTGTAAATACATTGAATCCATGAGCTGCTCGTGACAAGAGAAATTTCTGCACTTTACAGCAGTCTAATATTTCCCAGGCACTCTGACTAGGCACAGAATACAAATGTTAAAATCTGCACAGGTTTTCTGTGCCTGAAGATAGTACAAACTGACTGCATGGGAAAGCAATAACCAACCCAGCATCCGCCGAAGATTTTATGATACTCTTCAATGAGCCCAGGTTTGAGGCTAATAATAAGCACAGAGCTAGGGAAGCTTTGCTCCGACCTGTACAACGAAAATGTTCTGCGTGGACTAATGTGCAGCAGTGTTGTGAGAATTCGTTAAGGTGATACCCAGCAAGAGCAAAATAATTTCCACTGAAAGCAACAATATACGACTTTACTATGTGTTGCAGAAGACAATCATACTGACTGAAAAAAACACTGCTTTTATTCCTGTGGAACATATTAAACAGGAAAGCAGGCACTGGCAGGCCAGTTCATACCAGTGCTCCCTGGAGTGCACTGCTCTGCTTCTGACAGTTACCAGTGTACAGCTTAGCACAGGAACCTCCAGTTCTGGAAGAACTAACTATTTGCAAAAGGAGATTCTTCTGAATTACATACAAGACACTAAATACTGAAAGGTTTGAATTATCCTGTGCCAATGCTTTAAAGTTACAGTGGTTCACTGTGGAAGAATTCATTGCTCACTTGATGAACCAACCTCAGAGGCTGTGATATGTTCACAGAAACAAGGTCAAAACTATGAAGCAAAAAAATCATGTTCAGTAAAAACCTTTAAAATTAAGGATATGCCAAAATGACACTCCTTCACTTCTCCTCAACCACCCACACCCCAGCGTAGGCCTATTCTATTCATTTTTTTATGCTGATGAATTTTATTACCTGGAAACTGAGATGTTCTGTTATAGATTAGCAGATGGTACCATAGTTAACATAAGTGTCTCCAGATTTCCAGGCTACAGGTTTAATAGCTGTGAGTAGCAGTAATATGAGCCCTAAGTCTTTCAGCCAATGAATGGTATAATGGATATAAATGAGTTTAATGTGCCGAGAATATGAGGTTTCATACCTGTTCCTTGAACTTGATGCTATCTTCTGACAAACAACTGTTGTGGTCGAATGCTTTCCACCATTCCCTACCTCTTGTTTCACGTCCCACTGCCGGGGGTCACTTGTCTTTGCACTGAGAATGTTTACACCTTTCTTCACCTTTGCCCTGTTGGAAACAGCAATTGTAAAAAGTTTACAACAGATGATCACACAGGGGAATACTTCACTGGAGTTTTTTAAATCACCCATTTTTATTCTATATGATATTCTTCCACATAACAGTGGAGAGGTTGTTGCTCTTCTGCCTGACAATTCCCTCTTTGTGACAGATTCCCAAGGAAATTTCTGTTTGAAACCTCCAGCCTGGAGAGAACACAGCTGTTGGTTAAGACAAGACTTTGTAACTCAGAGATGTTCTTATAGGATGCACATTTCCGCCAGTGTTAGTTGTTGTGTCCTGTGGAAAAGTTGACTGTATTTACCTAGTGATGCTAGTAACATCAGCAATAACTGTATGGAGGGTTAATTAAGGTGAGCACTTTCTTAATTAATGAGCATTTATATAAAGAACTCCCTGCAAAGATGCTATTTGGGTGCAGAACATTTGACTGCTGATCTTCAGTTCTATTACAAAACATCAAGAATGAGAAACAGAGGTACTTGTACAGGTTTTCTCTTCAGAAGACACTGAGGGACAAACTTCCACCAGCCCACTGGACTCTCACAAGATCACGAGTATGTGGGGAGCAGTTAGAAGTGCATGCCTCTGAATAGCTTGGCCTCAGCATCAGATGGAGAAGGCAAAGGGCTACTTAACTTCACACCATTCGACTATGTTCATCACAACCTCTACTCAGCAAGAACTGGCTTTCACCATGTCAAAGAGGCTAAAGCATGGTAAAAAAATCATATTTTTCTAAAATACTTATGCAACACAAAATGTTAGTTATTGAGCAGAAATCATCATCTATCAAGATGTCGGTATCTTCTTGACATTTATGAGGACTCAGCACCTAAGTTCCTTAGAAAAACTAGTCTTTTTGCATCTTTAGACAATGAACCACTTGAAAAATGAAGTCATGAATGCTTGAGAGAACTTGTCTTCTTGTTGCAGTTTTTCAACAGTGAGACAAAACACAATTAATTTAAAGCATTGAAAAAGAAAACAGATTTTGTTTTTTTTCTCAGTATAAAGTATACTGAGAAAGTGTAAGTACTCAATTCTCTCATTTGTACCATGAAACACCATGGAGCTTCACAGATTACTGTCTTGTTCTCGTAAAGCTAGCACAAACCTGATGCATCTCTAATGTCTTCAGTTGAATTACTCAGAAATGAAAACAGAAAAAGGGAGAATCAAATCCATTAATGAAGGTTCATTAAAGCTTTAAGTTCCGTTAAGTTTTCCAACATATCACAGCTCAAATAAATGAACAATAAATAAACTTTTCATTAATAAAAAACCCACTACCACCAATCTTGAAATCTGTATAAATACATCAGTATGGTTTTGGTGGTATGTATTTTAGGAGATGTTTGGATTTTAGGGTACTGTTAGCAACTGGAAAGAATTAAAAACTGATTGTTTAGATATTTTGTTCAGCTGTCCCTTAAGATGGGCTCTGAAATGGCATAACGTCAGCCAAAATGAGGTTCCTCATGTTTGGATTTTCAACAGAATTACAATTTTGTCAGCAGCTGCAAATTGCTCTTTCCACCATGTAGCTTGACATAGTCAATACCTGGGCTCCTGTTAATTAGGACAGACATTTTATATGGCCAAGGTTAGTGGTAAAATACACTGCCAGAGGATGAAAGACCATGGCTACAATGCCATTTTGTTAATTAACTACATTATGGGGCATTAAGTTGAGTGGTTTTCACATATGCCATTATATAAAGCCCATTAAAAAAAAATTCCATCCCAGGGTAAAGTAGGTTATGTTTAGTAAGAAAAATCAATGTTGTGATTGCACTTAGCACTGGAATTAGGGTATGAACACCCAGAAGATTGAACTTCCTAAATAAATATGCAGAAGCACAATTTGCAACTCTCCCTCTAAAAAGGACATTGAGTTTTATATAACAAGGTCAATGGATGAATCAGAATTAAGTCAGACAGTACCGAGCCCCATACATTTTTAAATGCAGTCTATACGCATATGCTACAAATGTTTTCACTTTAATTTTTATTTACTTAGTTTTTGAGTGCAAGCAAGGAAAAGCCTATTTAATTCCTTACCAAAGATTCGTTGACCTTGTTGTATGCTTGTGATTAAATATTAATTTTTTAAATCAATAGTGCCAACTTTGTACATAAAAATTTGTTAGTTGTACTACCTCAATAAACCCTGAGATCAAGGACCTGGAAGCCAATTTGCTTGACAGTCTTCTGTATTTACCCACCATATATATACATTTACCATGTTTACTTAAGGGAGGCAGGTACGGTGACAATAAACAGAGATGATGAACAGCTGAAGTACTCTAGGTTTCCTTAGTGCGTGGTTCTCCACTCCAAATGGAAAATTCTACCCTTTGCCATGTCTGCTTATTCACGAGTAGATGCCTGTCCTCACACAGAGGCTTCTCTGCACAGCTCTACAGCCTGCAGGTATCCACCAGCCATAAATTGTCAGCTTGGACTTCCACACAAAGTGGAGTCAAAATCTTACTCTCCAATGTCATTCTAGACAATTACTGTATTTTCTGTGGGTGTCACTAAATTTCCTCTGTCACTTCGGCTAGGTGCTCTCCACGGTAGTAGTAACTAAACCAAGGACCCAAGTGTGCGGCCCAGTAACAAAAATCACCCTTTTTTGGATCTAAACAGAGATCCTGCTAAGAAAGCCACCTACATATGCACGAAACCTCTGGGCAGCATCTCATTTATTTGAGTTTGATTGTCTATGTGACGAAAGTTAGGCACAGTTTTTGATCTTTTGACAAAAGCAGACCTTGCAATGGAAAGATGAAAGAAAGACCATCATTAAGAATGACGCAGAATACTAGAGGTCAGCTTCAATCCCACACTGGATCGAGGAATCCGTCTGAACAGGTTTTTGAAGCTTTATGAACACATGGTAGCCAGAAGAGTGGAAGACTTTCTTGCTTGAACTTCTAAGGTTATTAATTCACAGCACAGGAAATCTCTGCCTCAGCTTTGTCTCAAAATAACTGTCTCTCT
Organism: Aramus guarauna; assembly: GCA_013400195.1. Taxonomy (NCBI): domain Eukaryota; kingdom Metazoa; phylum Chordata; class Aves; order Gruiformes; family Aramidae; genus Aramus; species Aramus guarauna. Next base: position 1,572,142 of record VXBL01005970.1, on the reverse strand, counting down.
TTAAATCTCTCAAATAGAGAATGAAAACATATTTCTGGCATGCAGAACAAGCAATATCTCAAAGACATTACAGAAAAAGTTTCCAGCAGCTTACCTAGCAATCATTACTTAATTTTTGTCAAGACCAAGTAAAAATATTTACTTACACAATCTCAGAGCAAATGCATCTGTGCACATGTGCAATTTCCAAGCAAATATTTCATTTCTAAATTGAAGCTTTAAAAGCTGTATTCAAAGATTTCCATTTAGCACCTTATCTTCCTAACCTGTCAAACTTAGAAGTGATGTTTCTAATTAATACATTCTGATCAACTACAGGTGAAAATCTAGCTGTTCCATTTCACTATCCTCAAATTACAGGAAATCTCAGTAGTATTTAGACATAATGCTACACAGCTGATAAAGACAGTAACTGAAAGGCAATTGCATCAGCAACAGCCAGAGCTGAAGATGTGACTTATGACTTCAAGAGCTCAAATTATAGTTTCCTATTTAAATTTAAATTTTAATCTTGCATAACTGCTATGGCCATGGAAGGGTTCTGCCACCTGCAGCAGTGCTATAGAGAGGGCAGACTGCTGAGTACTCCACACCGTTCTTCACAAGCTGTATGATTTTGCTGACGTATGCTAATCCTTGAGAGCATCACCTCTTTTATTCCAGACAAAGTCATCCGCAAAGCACAGATGCAAGCGGGGCTGCATTGCCTGGGTGTGCTGCGATACAGATAAGTAATCTACCAGCAAAGGAAGAATCTGAAGTTACAGGCAGGCTAACACCACATGAAGCTGCTTAGGAGCCCCTGGCTGTACAGGTCCCTAATTGCCTTTAGGCTGGCATTAGCACCCGGCTGACTCACTGGCAAGCTAAATTGGTAGCGTTAATCAGTAGATGGTTTAGCTTCCTGGACGGCTCACTGCAAGATCAGAGAAGCAGCAAGGTCAGTGCCAGGGAAGTGCAGAAGCACAAAGCAGGGGGTGTAAGAGGGGCCAGGGCAATACCCTCAGCAGCAGCAGGTACCTCTTACTTAGGTTTAGCAGTACTGGCAAGCTGCACCCCAGCAGAAAGTTTCACTGCAGCTTGGGTAGACAAAGCTGCACTGAAGAATAAAAAGATAAATCAATACTAAATTCCTAAAATCATTGAGCTCCATGATATCTGGAATAGTTTTCCAGATACTAAGCCTTCTGGTTCATTTTAGACTGTTTGTTTTCAGAGGGTTATACTTAGCTCTGCATCTTCTGTGATCCTCATAAATGCCACGCTATTCTCAGCACACTGTACTTTGATCTGAGCGCAGTCTGGTTTTAGATCAGTGACCATTGCTTTGTACAGATAGTCTCTTCAACTCACATCTGTTGTCCAAGCTGCTGTGCTGGAAGACTTTTCTTTAGAAAGTATTTGAAACATAAATATTAAGAGACAGATGCAGGTTCAGTCTAACTGGGGGAATTGGCTCTTCTGTAAGGTAGTCCCTGGGTTACACAAGCCAAGTGTGGGCATGTTGTACCTCACTTGCTGGGTGAGGAAGAGGATGCTGGTGCTAAATCCTCTGCATTTCCAAGCATAAATCCCGTCTGCTTATATTTGTCAAGTTGGTGCTTCAACTTAACAAATACTGACCCCTTTTGGTCAGTCTTCTCTGGAACCTCAATGTTTCTTGCAACTCTGCTAATCCTCCCTTAGTTGCCCAGACTAGTAGAAGCCCTTGATGTTACTGACTGTAAAAATCACATTGTAAGAAGATCACATTGTAAAAAATTATTTTACTATATCTCCTGAAACCCAGGGAGCTCTCCTGGTGGCCTGTTTCTGGGCTGCACTTTACAGTAAGTCTCTAACCTTCCCAAGTTCTGCCAAAAAATTTCAACTTCTTCCTGCCATGATTTAAGTTCTCTCCTTTCCTTCTTTGTTCCCAGAGTAAATCAGGAGATTAAAGCCAGCTGCAGGAACTCGTAAAACCCAAGCAGGAGACTAACCACAGCAATTAAGCAAGATTTGTTTTATTAAGTAAATCTTTTTCCTTTCATCTTTCTATGTGAAATGAGTTGCTAGATCTCACCATGGCTCTGAATGAACAGGACAAACATCTGCCTGGAAAAACAATATTCATTAAAAGTCTCGTTGCTGGCCCTAGTTGGGAACCCAAAAGCAGAACAGAATATGACCTCGTTAGCCATGTTGACCTTTCAAATATGCTCCTTTAATTTGCAAAATACACGGACAGACTAAGTATGATTAAGCGGCTATGGCTCTGCTTTGGGAATAAGGGGGATCAGGTATCAGCTCCAGGCTTCCTGCATGACTCCACACAAGCCACAGGAGCCCTGTTTGCCTCCGTCCTGCTCTAGAAAGCAGATTTCCACCAGTGCTTTATGTGGCCACCTCTTTGCAACAGATATTTTCATTTACAAGCTACATGCATTGGTAAGCAGCAAAAGAGCCCCATCTCAACTGGGGAATTTAGGTACTAAATTTATTAGGTAATAAATTACTGCTAATAGTAGTATTTCAGATTTGGCTGCCATTAAGAAGGCTAGTCCAAAGGGCCATCCATGCAAGAATTTTCTGTGAAACTTGCATACCACTACTTAAGCTACAGATAGTCATTTAACCTCTTAATATGTTTCATGGCAAAACTGCTTTCTCCAGCACTGAATGTTAATAGAAGTAGTTAAGGGATTACAGGAAAGGCAGGAGGTAAATAAATAAATAAAGCAGTAAATAAAAGCAGGAGAGAACTACACAACACAGAGAATCTGGGTTTGTCTTCCAAGCTGAGAGGAAACCCAATCTGAATTTACAACCCACTAACATTTTGCCTCCAGCAAAGATAAACACTGTGAACTCCCGATGTTCACAGAAGCTGTCATGGAGTTGCTACTGCATTTAACTCCGGCTCCTCCTGCTGTCAGAGAAACAATCACATTTCAGCCCAGATATTACTGAGAGGTTCTCAGATCCACTGGTCATGTTGAGTATTTAACCCTGAAGCAGGCTCACAGGGGCTCAGAACATAAGGGAGCTCTTGCAACGGCTACTAGAGGCTCTGCCTGCCCTCTGCCTTGGCTAATTGCATTTATGGGGCTATGTAGGTGGCAAAACCACTGTTATCAAGCTGAAATTTTCAGAGCAGTAACAAGATAGGAGACAAAATGGTCCAAGGTAAAAGCAAAATCATATACCAGATAACTCCAGTTCAGCATATACCTTCCTTTCCTTAAGGCCTCAATCCATAGCTTCTACAATTTCTTTGAATATAACAGTTGTCACCAACTCCCACAATTTTATGTTAAGTATTGCAAGGTTTATGTATTTTTTTTTTAAGCCTTAGGTCCCAGAGGCATTTGGAAAGAATCCTCACAGCTATTAAGAAACGGGGAAAAGGGAAAACTGAAAACAGAAGAATAAGTGTTTTCAATAACAAGAACCATATATTTGTTCTTTTTCTAATCCTCAAAATTTTTGTAACACTTGAGTTTTGCATCCCAAAATACAAAAATCCATTTCCATTAGGAAGGATGGAGATCCCCTTGTGATATGTACTGTCCAGGTTTGGTGCAGAAAGATCTCCTCCTTCTCCTTGGAGTTTACAATATAAGTATTAATCAGCAGATTAGGAACATAATTTTGGAGCACAAAACCACAGGGGACAACACTATTCTTTTCAGCCCCCTTTTCATTGCCCTTTACCTGTTACTCATGGAACCAGCAAAAAATCTGGGTTCACAAGAAATGCAAGGGAAGCTCTTACTGAGAAGACCAAAGTCTTAGAGTGCCCAAGAGGTGTCTGCAGCAGCATTTTAAAACTGTTGTACTTCTCGTACTAAGCATTTTAGATGTTTAATGTTAAGTGACATGGGGACAGTCTGAGCTTGCAGTTTTCTTGTGACTTATTCACTCTTTCCCTTTTCTTAAAGAGTGAATGAGTAGAAAGGCTCTTTTATAATTTGAAACTCAAAATAAACAATGTGTAAAAGTCGAAGATCTATCTCATGGCCTCTGCAAAGAACTGAAAGAAGTTGATGCATAATCACATCTAGGCAAAGCCCCTGAAAATCTTTGCTATGGGATCAGTTTCTCAGTGAACAATCATTTATAAATTCCTTAGAGGAAGAAACATTGAACACTGTGCTGCCTGCTCTGCTGTCTGATGAAAAGTGAGTTGGAATAAGCATCTGTCTCACACCAACACATGCTTGCAGAGAGGCAGAAGAGACAGACAGACTTGGGTGCTGAATAAACAAAAAACCTACCAGAGTGAATCCAGAGCACAGACTCAGCTGCACATGCTAAATACAAGCTCATCGCCTCCACAGATCTATTTTATACGACCAGAGACACTTTTTAGATAAGTAAATGCTTTGAGATAATATGCCCTACTACATGCAGTTTCTATTATCACAAAAAAAATCTCTAAGCTGCGTATTTGTGACATTCCTCCAGCTGGCAGAGCAGTAGCAGTGCTGGGGAAAATACTTACCATTTGCAGTGGTTATTAGGATTATTACTTAGACCCCAAGTGACTTTCTGAAGTAATCTTCCCGTGCACTCCCTTTCTGTTTTTAATCCCATCCGCACTCCCCCTTCAGCAGCTGTTATAAATACAACTTTGCCATCAGCCATACAGCTATGAGGGTTGTGTTTCCTTTTCCCTTTGAGAAATATAATATCACTGAGATAAACTGCTAGAAAGTAAAGGGCAGGTGTCCTTAAAACATCAAAAGAGGAGCTGTTCAAATAATTGTTTCAAATGTTATGTACTATACTAGGTATTTGGACAAATGATGAAAGAAAAGACTGATTATCAGGTGGTTCATCCTCAAGATGTAGCACTGTCTCCTTTGTACTTGAATTAGTCTAACTTAAGTTGACTCAAAGATGGAGCATTTTACTATTGCCCTGGAGAGAACTCCCTCCAGACAGCAGGGAGTTTGCTGACTCTGCGGGTGCTATCACAACATGTGCTTCCATCCATTTAGCCCTACCTCCTCTCCCTCTCTCTTTGAAGTACTGAGCAGCACCGACTAGGGGTAGCCTTTTGACAGAGATGAGTGCCAAAACTGCAATCAACAAAGTAGAAAGATTGTAAAGAAAGATAATTGTAGAATAAAACAAGAATTATGGCAACATAGTTCCTTTACATCCCTCATACCATGACTCGAATATTTGATAAGAGTTCTTGCTTTTCTCATCATAACCCTCACGCTTGCATATAGTCGCTTTAAGGTACTTTAAGACTGCTGCTATTCTTGAATTTGTTTCAGGACAAGCACACCTTGTGTTGCAATCTGCATGCAAGGGTGTGATAGAAATGCTACAAAAATGGTCTAGGGGGATACAGCAGACAGAACTGCTAGCTTTTATGTTTGAATTGAGTCCTAATCTAGTAAATGGTGGCAGTGATCTGTAGTACAGCCTCCAAATTGGGTTCTTTCATGCTTTAAGTTCACCCAGCAATAGCACAAATCTTTGTGCCCTAAGGCAGTTGCTGGTAGTTTGTGTATTTAGGTACACATCTGAAGCCCCTGAGACTGCAGTAAGTCAGCAAAAATACTCCTGCTGACCTCAAGGGCCTTGGACCAGATGTATAAAGCACACATGGGTTTCCATGGGGTCACCACCTGGCCTGCCAGAGCCAGTGGGCACTGTCAGCAGGCAGGGCATGTGACGGAAGCTCATGTGGCTCGGGAGTGAGAAAGCAATGCTAATAAATTACTGATGGCATGTGGCTCAGGGAGTTCAAGTAATGTAGAAAACTACTCTCATCCTGCTGCAGCTTCTCTGGTAATTTAAACCAATATTTCTCTTTTTTCCCCAGAAGTGACTCAGTAGAGAGACAGCTAATAATTTTCTACTCATTAAGAAATACATCAAAACCTGGTGGGCTTTACCTTGTATGTACAAGTATACACTTGTCCACAGATACACAGAGTATTTCATACACCAAGTTTCCTTGTTTCCCTCTACTTTGTCTTTTCCCTGCCTGTCCCTCCACATTTGCTTTCTCTTGGCCTTGTATACCTCTGCATACCCTCTTGTAATTCTCCTTTTTCACTTATCTCACATTTATTTTCACCTTCTTCCTTCATTTAGATATTTGACTAAACCAGCCAAGTCACCACTGCATTACAGTTCAAATTAAAACCCATCCATCCCTGCTGTCTTTTAGCTGCATTGAAAGGGCACCCTGAATCCAGTCCTAGTTCTTCAGCATCTTATTTGCCTGACCTTGGTTTGCACTTGTGTCACATTACAGTGCAAAGGTATTTATTTTATTTCATTTTATTTTATTCTTCAAAAGAAATTTAATGCTAAAAAAAATTTTACAGTTGTTTTCAATAAGCATGGACTCATGGCCAATTCAGGCTGCCAGATGATAAAAACACAGACCATGAGCAGTCCTCTTCAACTGGGAAGTTTTCATGTCCAAAAGTATTTGCTAAGTTAAATGAAAGATTTCTCTCAACTTCTACACAATTTTTTAGTGGAGAAAATATATCTCCACCTCATGACTACGGATGCTGTCCCTCCTAATCAGCTACCTGTTCCTCTTTGGGACACCCTGGCTTTGGGATATGCTGTCAGAAGGCTGACTTGTCTTGGCTGGATCTAAATAGGCTTGACTAATGTATCCCAACAAAGGGACGTCCTTAAAGTCTTTCCACATTAGGTAAGTGGTGTCCAAGTCCTGTTATAGAAAACCAGGAAGAAATATCAACTATAAGAGAAATGAGCCCGTCCAGCTGTAGGACTGTTACTCCAAAGGATTAAGTACAAGAATTCAGGCAGTAATTCACTTGAAAGTTGCTTTCCCTTTTGTATGTTTTGTTTGTCTTAGTCCAGGCTCAAGTATCTAATTGTAATAGCAATTACTGCTGCAGAACATCTCAACCAATTCTGCCTTCTGACAGAGCGCTGTCAAAGCCATCTTTAATACTAATTACAGACTATCAAAGAAAGGGCTTTTCCTATAGAAACTCATCAGCAAGAGAAGGAATAAGAACGGCAATCAAAATAAAAGCATGACTTGACACTTTTAAACAAGGCATTGTGTGCCCTTTTCAAAAGGCTGAAAAGTTTCTGCATGGAGATGGGGTTGCCTTAGGAGTGAATGGGCAGATGCCTGTGCATTAGAAACCACAAGCTTTCCATTTATTGCTGTGCAGTTACAGGACTAGGTTTTACACCTTTAACTTGCCAGGCCCATTTAGGTCACCAATATTAACTCAACCATTGTTGGACATGCCCAAGGGCAACAGTTCCCTTGGGCTATCATCAGCCATTCCAGCACCACCTTTTAAAGGCTTTTTTTATTTTATTTTATTTTATTTTGAGGCTGAGCCTGCACTCAAGGACAACTGTGGACTCTTGAAGCTATAATAAACAGAGTGAAGTCTTGAGATATCAACAAACTGCTGAGCTCCTTCAACATACTACAGGAATCAGTGGGAAGATTCTGGGATGCATCAAAAGAAAATCAGCTGTCGGTGAAAGCCAGGAGCAATTACTTGTTCCTGGATGCAGACAGGTCATGATATACTTAAAACAAGAAAAACATCCACAAGTTAAAACTGATAAATACATTTGTAACTCTCATTGTGTTTATTCTTTCTCTTTGTGAGGATTACAAATCAGCATAAATCACATTCCCTTTATCATCTCCTGAGGAGTCTTTTTTTCCCCTTGATGACTCTCCCCAAAAGTCATTTCAATTCATCCAACTGCAGCCAGCTACTAACTGCAGGGATGAAAATCATTTTGTTTCAGCTTGATGCAGCAGAAAAGCACTAGACCTAAATAGCATATGACAGGGAAGAACACAAGCACCTGATTTAGGGTTGCACAGACTTCAGCAGCAACAAAGGATTTGCCTTCTGAAAATGCTGAAGCAGCTACTCCCAATGTTGTCTGTATCAGAGTAATAACATTCAAAATGAAACGTTGGGTAAACAAGTGCATGCATGGATAGATGAACACAGAGCATCCCCTGCAAACAGACTTGAAGTGCTGCTACGGAACCTCGATTGTGCCCTCTTAAGATCTCCAACCTCCTATGCAATTTCTGTTTATAGTTAAAGCCATCTCTAGAGACAAGAGTCTTAGGCTGTGGAAATAAGGTTGGAAATATCATGAGTACATTATAATGGTTCAAATAGCAGCCACTGAACAAGTGCACTAATATATAGCATTATACATCCTCCCCTCACTCCCTTTTAATTTGGGGGCACCTGATTCATAACTTTCAGATGCTCAGGACTGGCAAGGTCGCTGCACATTCTTTTTTGGGGCCAAAGACCAAAGAAGAGCAGTGTGGACTTGCAGTGATGATCCACTCCATTTCCACACTATTCTGAAGAGTACTTTAGAAATAGGTGAGGAAAAACTTGATCTACAGGCTTCCTCTTGTTATAGTAACAACCAGCCTGTCATTGTGAGGGATGCTTTAGTACTGGCCCCTATCTACCAGAAAGCTGATGAGGTTGCTCAGCAGCCACAGAGGGTAGTGTAACTGGACTTGGACATTACATATGCCAGTCTATTTAATGCCTTAGCAAACCTCTACCCATCTTCTAAGTCATTTGCTTCCTTATTTGAAAGGCCTTAGATAAAATCACTAAGAGTTATGGGGTATACGACAACCAAGGATATAGAGAAATGACAAGTACAAAGAGAGGAATATGAATAATATACGGAAGAGGCCATTATTCTATGTACTGAGGGAAAGTGTTTCTGCTCCTTACAAAAGGAAGGATTTATCTTCCCCTGATCAGAGGTGACAAAGCTAGAATGTTAATGCTAGAAAAACACAGGGAGGGCAGGAAGAAGGCTGCCAGCAATTTCACTTTGATTTCATCAGCTGATCATGCAATTATACATTTATTTTTTTGTGAGCAGCAGACACTTTCATACTTGGAGTATCCCAGGGGAGAGACAAATTACTAAGTCTCAGAGATCTTTCTACAATATTCCACACATATTTCAGTCAAGACAGACATCAAGGTTCTCAATCTTCTGTCCTTAAGGCCTGACACAGCTTGTGTTACTGACTTTAAAAGGGACGAGACTGGTCATCAGGTACTAAGTCTTCTCTCAGTGACATAAGTTTTATGCAGACATAATTCAGGGCCAGCTCTGATTCTACCTTGCTGTGGATGATGATCAGGTCAGGCTTTTAGTACCTAAACTCCCTTAAAAATACAGTACCTCCTCTCCATCTATCTCTAGGTCTTCTACTCCCCTGCTCCACTCCATGTGACCCTGTGAACTTGCAGCTGGCGATACTTATTAGCTCTCAGCAACGTCTACTACATCAGAAAATATCACGTAGATGCAATTATAATACTTTTACACCACAGCTAGCTTATCTGCACCCACTATATGTTCTGCTTTAATGCTCACAGTGCTGAGTTTAATGTAAATGCAACTACATCAGTGTGAGCATACTTCCAGCACACACAGAGGTCATAAGGCAACCCAAAGACGACTGGAGATTGGACCATATCATTATTATTAGCAGAAATAGCAGACTCAAGAGAAAAGCTAGAAGCCCTGCTGTCATACTAACACATTATTAGAAAGTTTATACCCCAAAAGGGTTTGTTAAAGGGAAAAGGAAGGGAAACTTTCATACCATAAATTGCTGGAAGAGCCCTGATTTTGTTTGAATCCAACAACTTAAGGTACACATATTACTTATTTGCACACAGAGCTGAAAATTTATCACAATCCCATAGACCTGTTGTTTTTGTCATGGGTAGGGAAAGCGGGTGCTAATTTTCAGCATGGAGAACACTAGGCTGAAGAAATATTAACAGTACAGTTGCATTACAGAGAGCAAAGCTGCCATGCAGTTAATATGTAGAAAGTGTGCCAGCCTTGCAATAAACCAGTATTGCTATGTTGTAATACCAACCTACCCACAATAGAATACTGGTCCACAAGATCATTTGTGGCTTCACTTTACGTCATACGCTGGGAGGCTACTTTCTGCCTTTTTATGATATTTTAAGACCATCCTTTCAGCATATAAAAAGTAGCAAAAGAAGATGAGAGAGACTATTTCAAATGTTTAAATATTGTTACTGAAAAGTAGTAGTGGAAATTATCTCAAAATTAATGCTGAATTAAGTATGGAAGTCGGGTATGTAAGCTTAGGACACCCTCCCTAGCACTAAATAGATGTATCTGAGATACAGGGGTGGACTGCAGGATTGGCTTCTTCATCAGCAAGCTGAAATAAAGTATGCTTTTAGTTGTTATCTAATTTAGTCTTTGACTACCAACCTGCTCCCTCAATCCAATTTTACTAATTTTTAAGAACCTTTGCCCTCCTAATCCTATTACATTGGTGATTTAAAAAAAGATTTTGCTGCAAGTGATTCAGAAAACAAACACTACCCCTACCACCTGCTTCTACTCCTTCCCCCCCTCAAAATGCTGACTTTCCACATTGACCCCTGAAAACTCTTCAGTACTTTGGAATTTCTTTCGAAATAGATGCTTATTTTTGCCTTTTTCTGCAGCCCTTTGAGCTGGAATTTCCCAGCCTCTGTTTGCAAGGGTGGCATTTGGAAGACCATTGACCTATTTTTTTATTTTTTATTTATACCTCTGCTATTCACAAAGCTTAAAGCCCCAGGATGAATGCATCTTTCCCAGTGCATGCCGGATCCTCTATCGGCTAATGACATTTGTCTAAAGCTTCTGGTAAAAACAAGGACTGTGAGCTGAGCTGCAGTAATACCAAGGGTAATGCAAGGTTCACAAAGGCAATAAATCCATCATGCGAATGGTAGTGGGGAGATTTACTTTTAGTGATAAGGTAGAGAGTTGAGAACTGGGAGGTTATGAAATCATTACCGGATGGGACAGGGATTTAAAAGAACCAAACTGTTGTATTTATACATTTGTATTAAAACTTTTACAAATGGAGTTGAATGAGGGAACAAAAGCAGGGAAATACTGTTTTTATTCCCTTAGCTGAATAATGATAGTGTATTTTAATTATTAGGATTTGCCCTCCATATACGTGTTAAATGAGGCTTACAAAAATATGAAGTCATCTTGCAGAGGTGGAACAAAGCATGTGAGCTGATCTGTGCTTTTATTGTGATTTCCATATGAGAATGAAAAGGCTGCTTTCACGGACAAGGCTGAGGCCTACGGGCACACAGTCTGAAAAATAACACCACCTTTTCATTTGTAATCTGAACAAATTTAATGTAGAAGCTATTGATGAAAAATGAACTTAGAACCTCACATTTCTATTTTTTCCTGGGTAGAACTGCACTTTAAGTCACAGGCTTTATTAATGGAATAAGTGCATTTGTCTCTTGCAGGCCTGAAAAATAAAGCACTGAGAAGTAACATATGGAATTTGCCTTGGGCAAGAGATTTTCTTCTGGTATTGCTGTTTTTCTAATAAAATTGAAATCATAGCACAAGTGCACATGCTCCTGTAAAGTGTTTCACAGGGGGTGGCCTAAAATAGAGGCACCCAAAAATCATGGACATTTTTAATAATATTACTAATCTGAATTGTTTAAAACACAGTGATCTGGGATCTCTACATTCACGAGATGTGGAGTTCTTTTGATTTCCTTCCAAGGTCTCCACTTTTGAGTCTGTCCTTTCAAGTCAAATTCTTGGAAAATTTCTCTGAGTTTCCTCTGTAAATATAAGGGCTCGAAACTTCATTTATAATGGGAAGTTGCAATCATCCTGCCATCCCACAACTACAGCAGGGAATGCTCCTGTAAAAATAATCATCAGGCTTGAAATTCTATAGTAAATTGTGACAGTTAGCAACATTGATGTTAAAAAGCATGGCAGGTACAGACTTACAATTCTACAAATTCAACTGAGTTTGTCTCCAGGTGAGTCAGGTACGAAACTTCAGTCACACTGGGTCCTTGGCTATTATCAGTGCACAGATAGACAAGTGGACCCAACCTAGACACACGTGTCTTAGCCTGTATTGATTTAATGCTTCCCACTAGTACATCTCAGGCCTTTGAACCTCTGCTCTAAGATTCAAAGATACAGAGCTATCAGTATCTCTTCTGCTGTAGGCAGTTCTCTGCCTTAATTTCCCCATCTTCCTGTAGGTAGAGTTTCACTACATGACCTCAGGGCTGCGTTGCAGTCTTTCAGTCAGTATTAGTAAAGAGCTTTAGGGCAGAGGAGTGATAAGCATTGTAAGTACAAGGACTACAGAAGAGCCTCAGGGACTGAGATTATCTTTACTTTTGAACATCTTTGATGTAAAGTCCTGAACAAGCAACACGGCTGTCTTATGCTCAGTAAAAATCTATCTTGTTCCATTCTCGTCCCAGTACCTAGCTAAGTCTAAAACTGAACACCCTGGAAAAAAAATTATGCCAGCAAGAAGGTCGTGACATTCAGAAGGGCTGCTATTATTGAAAACGGCAGTGCAATGGGTCTGCCTTGTTAAGAAAAGCACAAGCAAACAGTTTAACTCCCATTAAGTATATTTTGATTTCAAATTCACAGTGTCAACAGTTCCAAAGGAAAGTGCTTTTTAGTTTCTTGTTTCACACTTACAGAGTGGCTGACTGAAAATCTAGGTATGGAGAGAACTAGGAGTCTCTGAAATGCTACAGAACAGGAATATTCTGCAACAGTCTGACACAACATCAAGCCACTTAGAACTGCAGTACACATCACCAACTCTTGTTCTAATTCCTCACTTACACACAGTGATCCACAGGCCCTAGAGATACTGCCTCTGTATTTTTCCCCACGAAAATTAAAAAGCAATCAGATACGTTTCCAGCTGCAATTTTCACTGGGAATCAGTTATCACATGAAACAAACTTGAGTTATTTCTTCCAAGCCAATGAGTTAACAGTTTATGTTTTGGTTTAATAAGATGGGGGGGGTAGAAACCATAATCTGAATACCAACCAAGGGAAGAAGCCCAGAGCATCTTTTGCATGTATTGAACAGAGCTATGTGTCTCATGGTGTGTTCCTAATTCAGAACCAAGCTGTGCCAGCATCCCTGGGCACACAGCTATGCCACAGCGTGACTCAAAAAAATAGTATCACCAGCCACAGCAGTGTCTGAGTAATGTCAGAATTGCAGCATATCTGTGCAGATTTGCCCTACCACTCAGGACAGTGAATTATTCCTAGGTACAGTGTTGCGTTGATACAAGAGTTCAGTTTTCAGGGTTTGAAAACCTGCATAGAAACATACTGAGCAGAGACAGCAAGGGCTAGAGTAGCAAAAATCCTCTGCTCCAAGGTATACAGAAAAGACAGTTTTGGAACTGTTCAGCCCTTAGGAAACAACAAAATGTTTCATGAAGAAACACCAGATATACTACACTGTCATATTTACAAGAGAATCCCATCTAACATCAGTAAAGTCCATGCATTATCTAATAGCAAGAAAGAATACTTGGCTGTGCTGATGCATAACCTGTAAGAGAACAACCTAACTAATGAGTAAAAAAGTTGGGATGGAGGTTTCAGTCTGCAAGGATGCAAAACTCCTGGTTCTAATAAAATAGAGAAAAGTATTTCTCCCCCCTCCTACCTCCTCTCTTTCCACTGTTAGCATCAAGAAATATCTAGCATGGAACCTGCTTGATGATTCCCATATACTACTGAGCATCAGGAATGTGTATTTATACCGTGTGTGTATGGTATATGTGGTACCTTATGTAGAACAGTTAACATCAGCAAACATATGAACTGAAAAGTATGAAAAAAAGTCTATTCTGTAAATGTTTTGGCAGTGAAAAATATTTTCATGAACTCCAGATTCAACGGGTACATATCACTATGTGAAAGAACACTTGCACTTGTTCTGAATCTGAAGCAGAAATATTAATTAAATGGAGGAGACAATGAACAACAAAATTTAATAATCCAAGTTGCAATTAATGTCCTGTTCCCTTCTGAGAATTTAGGTAATGAATCTGATTTTACACTTCATTTTTTCAACAATGTCTGCAGAGATAAAGTAATGGAATGTCCGTTACCCGGGTGTAAGATTGACATATTCTCATAAAATGTTTTGCAATTGTATAACTAGAATCAAACAAGGAAAAATCAAGAGCACATAGCACATATAAAATATCCGCAGACACCTCATTTTTTCTTTTTAGCAGGAAGCAGCAATGCAAGCAGAGAACTGGAGGGTATATTAAGAGGCATGTGTGCATTTCAGCATTTCTGTCTTACCTGATGGTGCTTGATAAATCCCATGCATATAAATAAAAAGGAGAGGGAACACAGTACGGGTGATCCTTGGTGCTGATGCTGACTTTTCATTGCTAAGGTTCTAATTCAAATATGGCCCATATTAATATTATTTATAGATGATTATCAAAGGTATAGCACTTGCAGGAAGGAAAAGCATTTTTGTTTATGATCCAAGCCACGCTAGCACTGTTTTGTAGGGGCAGGCAGCTCAGAAAGGTTGAATGACTTACCCAAGGTCATACACTGACTAAATTGAAAATAAAGGAACAGTAAATGTAACACCTTTCACATGCTGTCTTGTACACCATGAAATCTAATGTTATCAAGCGACTGGTTTGTATATTTGAGTTGGGACTCTGTCCACTTACAGCAGGAAATATGTCCCACTTATTGGACTCTTTGAGCAAAGGTCAAAGAGCAAACAAATGACAGAGTTAAAGCAAGACCACTCTACTTCAGCTATGGAATGTCTGAGTGAGATATGATTGATAAAATTTAAACCTTTCCTTCATCGTACCCCACAGCCATATAAACAGATAACAGATTCCAGGTCAGAGGCATTTCCCAAACTAATTGTGCAATCCCAGACACAAATAGTGAAAGTGGAACTTTCTGATAGCTCTATCAGTCCAGAATATTTACCTATTTTTTTGGTTACAACTGATACAGGCATGGTAATTTTCTCTCTCATTCTGCAAGTTACCCAATTTATGAAACTGTCAGTCCTTCATGACACCTGCAGCAGCTTTTATAAGACAGAGATCAAATTTTTTTTGTGTGTCAAGGTCAAATATTTTGTGAACATAGTTGGATGATGTGACATTTCCAAAAAAGCTTTAGAAGTTGTGTAATCATTTCCCCTCCCCATTTCAGGATGGGATAAACTTAATGAATGGTACCAAATTGCACTAGGATAAGCCTAACTTGCTTCTGATGAGCCTTTAACTCACCTAGAGTAAAATTCACTCCCTTACACACGACCAGCCTGAAGCCTATTCACCATTTAAGTCTTCAAAATAGAATTTGGGGGCTTAAGTACCACAGCAGCTTTGCATTTTCCACCTAGTTTCTTAATGAATTTTTGCATTAATGGGAGTGAGCATTACAGCCAAGCATACAAGCTTCTCGACAGGGCTGTTGAGCAGCCAGTTCCAAGCACAGAGAATGCATGACCTCCCCAATATTGAGCAGCACAATGTTGTTTGCTTTTGAGCTGAGACAGGATTTGAACTCAGATGCACAGAAGTGAAAACCAAGTGATGAATTTTTCCTCCCTTTTCATTATTATAAGGGATTTTCTAACTTGCTGGTTTTGAGTCTGTATTCAAAGCCAGTCTTGAATAGCTTACTACATACTATCCTTTGAAAAGATCTAACTTAGAAGCAGTTCTTGACAGTCTCAGCAATCCAGATCACGTAAACAAAGGTTTTTAAGAGATAAAAACAAACAGCCCACATTAATTAGCAGCTATTTACTCCTTTTAATAAGCAAACACATAAAAATGAAAACTGGAAGTCATCCCACCATCACAAGCCATGTTAATCTCAGATACCCTGCTGCACAAAAGTTTACAAACTATATTTCTTTACATGCACTTTATGCATGCACGTATGCAGATTTTTTTCTAAAGATCTGAACACAATGTGTAAGAATTAGTTAATTAGATTTCTTGCAGCTACTATAATATCAGAGGCACTTAGAAGTGAGATAAAGGTAAGGTTAAACCACAGAACCAGGGCTTATGAGACCTGTGTATCAAACGGAACTCTACCACAGGCTGCCCACACAACTTCCTATATATCAGCTCCATCACAGCATTTTTTCCGGCTCTCATAGGTAGGTTTTTTGTTCTGTAGTATTATATGCCCAGAGGCACCAGTCACAATCAAAACACTAGACAAGTGGTAGGAGGAGAAATTTCTACCTGCACATTAAAGTTACAAGTCAAAAAGACGCGGAGTGCTGCACCATGCCCAGAGAGATGAATTGCTTTGTCTAACTTGCCCAAGTCCGCAGGAGAGCTACAAATTGAACCCCTACTTTCCCTGTCCTTACCTGCCAACATCAAAAAGTCCAGAATGCCTTGGATTTGCTACACATACACGAATTACCTGTGCAGTACATCCTAAGTCTAGTAGAGACACATCTGTTGTTGTGTATGAATGATGTAAAATCTGCACACACAGAGTAACATTTATCTAGGATGCATGAAAAGCAATTAAGAACCACCTCTTCTCATTCATACAATTAAATCTCCTAGATGGCTACTTAATGCTTGGATGGGAGTAGAATAGCAAAGTAGTAGGTATATGGAAACCCGTAAAGACAGTTATTTTCCACTCCTGACTGGTAGAGATGAATTGTACATCTAATCCCTTCAGTACCGTATCAGCTTATTGTCTTTATTTCAAATTTGCAACTTGTTAGGGAATACTCTTTCAGGAGCCAAAATGTAAGTACAAACTAGTCTCATTAATTTGCACTTCACTGAAGATATCAAAACAAGTGAAGGAAAGGGACAGCTAAGAATGGAATGAGGCTATCCTATTTCTCTTCTTTAACTTCATGGAATGTTTGAGAAGAAAAAGAGAATAAATGCAATCTGAGCATAAGGAGGTCTATCTCCAAACCAGACATATACCTGCCTCTCATTAGAGTTCCTTGGAGATGTAAGCAAGCATCTGTCAGGAGAACCAGACCCTATGAAAAAGGAGGGATATAAAATCCCAGATCACTTCAGAGAGGCAATAAAAACAATATGGAAAATTTATAACAATCCGGTGTAATTGTTCAAAGGTAACTGCTTCAAGGACTCTTACGAGGCTTGTAAAGGTTTTTCAACTAATAAAAAAGGTACACCATTTTTAAGATAGGATAATTTAAAGCACTATTCAGCACAGCTTTGCAGGAAAAGAGGATACTGATGATTGTGTTGGTTGCTGACCTGCTAATGTAAATTTAAAGAGAAAGCATTCTTGCCAATAAAATATTATTGTATTTATTTTTGCACAAAGCATTTTTAAACAGAAAATCTCTTCAATTCCTTTGAATTCAAAAGTTAAATGCTAAAAAATAAGCCTGCAGGTTCTAGACTGGCAGCTTGCTTTGGCCAGGTGCAAGACAACATCTACTCTCTCGATGACATTTTCAGAGCTTTATGCAAGAAAGGTATGACATCCACACTGATCTGAGTACTGCAATGAAAGCATAGCTTGGCATGTTTATAGTTCAGGAATGCTCATCTTTGATCAAACAGGTCAGGGAAGCTATACATTCAGTAGTCAGAGCTGGGGACTATGAATGATGTGGTCTAGTCCTTTGTCTGCTATTTACTCACCCTGCAACCAAGTTGTTTAACCTTTTTATGCATTGGTCTACCCTCTAAGTAGAAGAAGCATGAACATAATTTTAAATACTACAGAGGTATGCTTCTAAGGCTTAAAAGAATACATTTAATTTTTAGTTGAAAGTCACTATAATGCTGCCTAACAAAAATCTGAAAGCTATGATTGTTTGCAAAGAGTCCAGCCCGTTCTGAATTCTGCTATATTCTTCAAAACTGTATAGGTTATATATAACATAATTCCTAACTTCAAGAGATTTAAATTTAAGATATTTTTTCCCTTGAAAGTATTAATTTCTCTCTGAACACTTTCTTAGTCTCTTCAATTACTTCAGAATTTTTCTCTGCTGTTAACAATGCATCATTTAGCCTCATTTTTGTTTTAACCATAACAGAATTAGGCCAGGAGTCTATGCCTTTACCTGATAAATGTCTTGCTTCAATATATGAATATATAAATACTACCAGAAACAGCACAACAGCTATTTATATTTAAAAAAAAAAAAAAGTAATAAATATTGTGGGGTAAAATATCCATCACTTGGAAGGAACATCAATACCAAAGGCATAAAACGTACAATGGGTCTTTTACAGCATGTTTATTTGCAATAATATAATTGTCATGTTTACTTGTTTAGGCCTCCTTAGAATTTTCTGAAATTACTGCTGGAAAATGTTAAAGCCAAAAAGGTAATTACAATCACCAAACCTTGTCATCAATGACTCAAAGAAATGGAGCAAACCTGAAAATTATAACAGCTTAATTCCAGCTCAGGCCACGAAAAGTAGCATAAACTACAATCATATTCTTTGGCCAAGCCACAAACAATGGGGAAGCAAGACAGTTGCTCTATGCAATGGCCTGTGTGCTGCAAATTAGGTGTCAAGGTGCACACATATTTCGGCGAGCCTTCGACAGCATCCTTTCCTGCCTGGTGAGCAAGGCCCGAGAATGATGTACAGGGGTAGTTGTGCATAGGCACTGTTGTCAGCTTTGGGAATAGGCACTATGAATACAAAAATCATGCAGGTGCAGATTCACCATGGAAATTGAGGGAGCCTTTGTCTCTCCACCAGCACAAGCTACTGATGTGGTTGCGGCTATGCAGTTACCTCTTCACCAGGGATGCAGCACAGATGCACTGCCCTGCTCTGACCAGTGTACTGAGAATCAGAACTCCTGTGTGACAGATTAAGTCCTGGATAACTAAGGACCAACATCTCAAAGGGCTTTGCAGGGAGACAAAAGCCTGTCATTTTTCTGTTGCAAAGTGAGGCTTTTATGTGCTGGAACTGTCGAGTTTTAGACTGAACTACTTAAAATTAGAAACACAGAAAGCTAGAGAAAAGACACTGAGATCATTAAATCTTTATAGGTACTTTAAAATTCTATTGACAAGAAGTAATAGAGATTTAAAATAAAAAAGGATGGAAACCTGGTAGCCAACAGCCATTGTATCACAGCTGAAAAGCAAGAAAGGATCAGAATTATTTGCAAAAAGTTGCTGGTAATTCCTGGTCTGACTTAACTTGCTGTTCTACTTTATATACTAATTGGCAAAAGAAAAGATGATGCATTAAGTATTTAAGTGATCCATATTTTATTACAGTTTATGCTCTCTTATACATTTTGTACATCTATACTCACGTTCCCCTTCAGCCTTCTCCGGATCTCCTTTCTCATTAGTATTCTTTCCATAGCATCACAGAACAATACAGGCTAAGGGACTTTGGGAGACATCTCGTCCAGTCCCCTCCTCAAAGCATGGTCAACATCGAAGTCAGACCAGGGTGCTCAGGGCTGTTGAGTTTTGAAATTCTCCAAGGACAGAAATTCTACATCCTCTCTGGGCCCCCTTTTCAATCTTTGCTCTTCTCCAGGCCACACAAGCGCAGGGGTGTCATGCTGTCCTCTCAGAGGCTGCCAGCACAGGAAACTGATTTTCAGTACTCTCCAGCACTGGCCATACTTCCTTGTCTCTTCTGGTCTTTTGCTTTAATTCCCACAGAAAGCATGAAGACACAGCACTGTAGCTGAATCAGGAAAACTCAGTGATACTATATACAGGAAATCCTGATGAGAACTCTCAGCCTGTTGACATGCATCCAAAATAGAGTGGCATACTGGTTTGAAAAACTTGAAAAAACTCTAGAAGTAGCACTGTATATAAATAAATACCTTGCCTGCACACAAGACATCTGATCATAGACTGTTTGAAAAGTGAGCACTAAGGTTGAGATCAGCTTTTTGACTCTGTCTAGATGAATCATTGTGTTGTCCATCTCTGAAATGAAATCAACCAGTAGCACATCAATACTGTCTTCCAAACATGAACTGAAATATTTGAGTATCCCTGGGAAGGCAATTTTTTCTTGACTCAACACTTGGCCATCTAACCTTGAAATGCTAGATGTTGTAAATGTGATATACTGCTGCTATAAAAGTGGGGAAAGTGTCTGAAATTCAAAGTGAGAAACCAGTGGGAGGAGGATTTCCCCCCACCTTACTGCTATATCATTCTGATACTTAAAAATAGAATCCCAAAACATGGTCTTGCACTACAGAAGTAGCCATTTGTACCTATTTGAAATTGCTTAAGTTGATATATAATGCTAATCTCTCAGTCACAGTACCTTTCACATCCCCTTTGCCCAGATGTAAAAGTGTAAGTGAAAACTTACTGTAATGGCCATCCAGTTGACTGTGGTAGCCTTTGGAGCAGAGAGATTTTGCAATGCACAAGACCCTCTGGATACATCTAAGACAAGTAATCCAATGGTTCGGGATTCTTCTTTCACATTTTGTATCACAGGGTATTGTAGCATAATCAATAGACCTAGTACAGACTTCTTTTGCTAGCAGCTCACTTCTCAGTACAGTAAGAAATCTGTGCAGCTTCTATATTGAGCTTTTCTTCCCTCACTAAGAATTCAATGCCTTAACAAGTTATTCATGAAATCAGAAAACAGCTAATGGTGCTGGCCTTCTTGTACTCTTGACATTTCAAGTTTTTCAAGGCAGACATTAACAGAAATGGCTACATATCTGTAAATGCAAGGTGTTGGTTTTCTGTGTCTTTAAAGAGCATCTTCAAAATAAATCATGGTTAGAACTTTAGGTGTCATTCAATACAGATGCTTTTAAACAAATAAAGATTTAACTGGTCTAATGCAGGGCAACTCATTATCTGATTCTAGATATCCTTTGCTTACGCATTTCTTTGTGATTCACTTTTTCTTGTTAGTAAACTGTTAATAAGCATATTAATAGTCACTTTTGTAAAATGCTTTGAGAAAAGGACACTCAAACCAATGTGACAGGAAGGAGATGTGTTTTTATTTAGACCATTTCTGATCTTGATTCCAGCCTCCCTGTCACAAGGCCCTGAGACCCTACAAGACATTCACTGCAGAACAGTTGCTACTTTAGGTATTATCAGCCCCAGGTGTTTGTTACCACCCCAGTACTGGACACTGGCTGCTCTTCTCCAGGATCTTGAAGAAACCAAAATCACCAGGTGCTTTTAATGCTAGCCCTATTATTATTACTCTTCTGAAATTGAAGCCACCACCAAACTACAAAAAAGGACATTAAATGACCTTCACGTAACACCTCAGTTAAGTCAAGAGAACAATGGAAAAAAAATGGGCATAACTGAGTGAAGAAGGACTGATCACGAGCTACTAAAAAGCCATATTGGGCAATTCAGGGCAACAGACAGAGAAGGTGGCCAGCTGAGGAGTGCATTATTCTGTACCTCAATAATGAGAGGCATTCTCCTATCTAAACATAAAATTGAGCACAATACAGGGAATACAATAAAAAGGAAGAATAAGTAAACCCCTCACTCCTCGGGAGTACAAGGCAACTTCCTTGAAAAAAACACTTTTTATAGAAAGAGTGTGAGTTATTCCCAATAGTGCTTTATTTGCAGTTATAGTGGCTGCTGCTCAGGGCTGTGACTGTTGCTTTGACAATAATTTAGGAGGAGATTTTGTCATTTTCGGTAGCAGACTTAAGATTATGGATAGTATTGCTGAGTCACAGTGATCAGTATTTTGTACGGTCTGGTGTCTCCCTCAACACACTAGAAACGCTGTATCAATATACCAGCCATAATTTTTAAAATACATTTCTAAACCTCATAGTTGAGCTGACAGTACTTGAGCATGTAAAATTCATATGTTCCAAAGACAAACTCAAATACAAATACATAGTTAAAAAAATTATCCTCAAGCCAATTTCATGATTTTGGGGGGTCTGGAACTTTGTTCTGAAATGCCTGAAGTTGGCATTCACGTATCATACTCTGAATGGGAATCAAATAAGGTAGGTAGAACAACTGTAGGAGTGAAATACTACCTACTGTCATTGTAGGAGAATTTGCTGGTTTCAAATGTCTACAGAATTGCCAAGCTTTTCTCCTACTGAGGAAACTCAAAGTTACAGAACTGCACAGTCTTAATGAGATGCAAATGCTCCTGCATTTTCCTAATATAATCCATATACTCTCCTGTTCAATTACTAAAGGCTGCCGCTTTCTTTCCACCCCTGCTCTGTTATCATGAACAGCTGAATGCTGGAAGCAAAAAAGGAAACCAACATAGAAAACTGCCCTGAGTTTTTAGAATATGGTTTTATTTTAAAGTGTTTGCTTTAGGACAGCTAGAGAGATTCAAAGCTCCACTTTAAGAGTCCTTGGGGATACACAGCAGACAATCTGAATTTGCACAACTGCGCTTTCAGTTAACCTCATTAATACAGAATTATCTCAGTGGAAATAGTAGAGGCTGATACAGAAATTTATGGAATTTCAGAAAAAAAAATCCAGTCCGCTACTTACTAAAGATTCTCTCTACAAAGGACAGAGCAAAAATTAGATGAACTAGGATAAAAAGGGAAACTTTCCACCACCCTACTCCAAATGCAGGAACAAAACCCCCCTTTATTGTCAGAACTCCTTAGGTTTCTAAGCTTCTTACACTTCTCACCTCTGCCCCCAAATCTGTCTATAAATCATTCTGCAATGTCAGGATGGGGCATTAATTACAGGAAGCTCTTCAGCACAGAGTCTGTCTTTCAGTACGCAAAACCTGTCTGGGACTCCTAAAGCTCTACTAAGGTATGATATTTCGATGAATATTTTTCACATAATAGAAGGCATTAAGGAACTGATAGCATTTGTTAATTATTTTTTTAAGAGGAGTCTAAATAATCTTCTTTAAAACCCAAAACATGCAACACCAGCCAAAAGAGAGCTTCTAACACCGTTTAGCCCTACTTTTAGTGTAAGCTGCTGTTATGGCTGTTTGAAGTACTAGGTCTCTAAGGACAAACTACAATCTCAGTGCTGCTCCAGGTGTTGTGTATGAAAGACTTTTCCAGTGCTGCAGCCCCAACTGTGACTTCAGTTCTCTTGCTCACCACACAGCATACCTGGCTCTCAAATCCTATAGATCTCTCAGATTACAGCAATTTCACTACTCCCTGGCATACCAGAACTATGACAGACTCTTTATTATACAAAACCAGGATAATTCTCAACTATCAAATAAACTGCTATGTTTAAGGTTAGCTGCAATAAGCAGAATTTTCAAAATTTATTGAAATAGGATAGGTTACATGATTGGTTTACTCCCAACCATCCTCTTTGTCCAACTCTGCTTCTTAATCTCTCCCCCCCACACCCCACCTCTTTTTTTTTCCTTTTTCTTTTTATATGGGTCCATAAGCACAGATACGTGTCAGGCATAAAATGGCTGGAATCTTCCCTGCAGCAAAAGAGCGAGAACTGTTTTGACTGAACATGGATTGGTTAATCATATGATACCATCTTGAACCTTCTAGACAGAGCTATGTGTCAATGCTCAAACATCCACAAAAAATGGGAAGATAATAAAAGGAACCTGTGGGTCATTCCCAGAGCAAGATAAGCCATCTCTTAGAACACTGGTCTGCTAGAATGCAAGCTTGCATATGTTTGCAAAGGTTGTTGGAAATCACAAGCTGCTTAAAAAAGGAACAGAAAAATCCCTTCTAAAATACACTGCTCCTCTACTATAGGTTTTCCTTACAAGCTATAGATTTTGTACTATACATTTAAGAGTTGAGGAACAAATAGAAAGCTTAGTGGAAAACGGCTTAGCAAATAGAACAGCCAGTGTGTCAAAGCATAAGAGGTAGCAGGAAAGCCAATATAAATTTAAGAAAGTTTGTTTTACTGCCATAGTTCTTGCTGGCGTCAAAGCCAAGAAGAGCAACTGCATTCTCTATTCTTTGGCCTAATTCCAAAGTAGTAACAACAAATTAGCCATAACTGTGACTTGATATGGGCCTCATCACCACAATCATCAATAGATTCAGTCCCACACCAGTCTCATTAAATAGTTTAGCACTGTCATGTTAACAGAGAAACTCATGAAGAATAAAGAGACTTAAGAGATTTGTTCATCATAACACAGAAGTCAGTAGCAAGACAGGAAACCAAAATAAACTCCCAAATTTCAGGCAGGTACCAGAAGGTGTGACAGAGGGATTGCACACCCTCCCTGGGGCATGGAGCTGCAACAGTCAATGGTGCTACATAGTCCCAACAGAAGCAACTACAGTATTAAGGAACTGCAGATCAAATCGTGCTGGTTTAATCTAACTACATCTGTTTGTAGCTTTTGATCATTTCTAAGTGGACAGGAATCTGATGTGGAAACCAACAAGCCTGCTGTATTACCAGGTTAGTTGCTTGTTTATGAGTGGTTCTGGAATTTGGCCTGAACTTCTGACTTTAAAAGGAGATGTCCCAGCTGAGAAGAGTTGAGGTAACAGACAGGTGAAGAAATGATAGAAAACTTACCCTGATGAAGCTCAACCAGGACTACAAATTTTTTTATTTTTTTTTTTAAAGGGGAGGGGGAGAGCTTATTAGAGGCAGAACAGAAAATCAATCACACAAAAAAGATTATAAAGTATAAGGTTATTTTTGCCCTGTCCACATAAAAACATACACAACCAGATAAAAGCACATCAAAGGAGACAGAACAGTGGAATTCCTTACTGGTCAAACCATCCACATGATTTGATCTTTGCACTTGTGCTCCAGTGCTGAGATCCATAAACAGGCAGAACTGTTTATGCTGCTCTATCCAGCCCTTGAATAGGAATTTCTGATACTGGATCCAAAATTAAAGTAAAACTGCTTAACCTCTGTATTTTACTACCTGACCTTCAAAGCTGATAAAAGCATATTTTTTTCTCTTGAAAAGAAATAAAGCCATTAGGGAGCCAGGAAGTGCTTTATCTTCATCTCATGACTCTTGTCCAAAAGCCTGCATTACATTTTTCTTTCTCATTTGTGCCAGTTTGGTAATATGATTAAGGGATGGTATTACTGGCTCAAGCATGGCCACTACACAAAAGAGCAGAAACTTGTCCTGTCTTCCAAAAGAAGTAAATCCACGTGAAAGATATATATAAATAAAATGGCATTGGTCTTAAGACTTAAAGGGAAATTTGGTAGAGATTTTACATTGGTATGTGCCAACATAACAGTGCTAAAGTAACAGCATTTAGATTTCTTTCATGCATAAGTATCAAGACAATTCTCTTACAAACTAATTGCATGGTGCCATCTTTAACACGATTCATATACAAAAGCAGTTTCTTTCATGATAGGTTGTATTTTGTACACTCACGTATTACAAAAGCAGGTATTAATGCCTTCAATAACTATATCTTCCATTTAATTAAAAGTGTATGATTGTGTAGGGTAAAGTAGAAGGATTTAGACTTCCAAATGGTTGTGTTTAATAGAGAAAAATCACCTGCTTTGAGAAGAGGGTGTAATTTGCTGCGGAACAACCTATCTCTAGATAGAGATTCTAGAGCTGTCACCCTATTTCACTTCCCACCAAAGGTCTTTAGAGAGAAATTATTTTTGTAGGAAAAAAAAAAAGAAGTGAAAAAACTACTCTTGGTAGAGTTTGGGTAAGTTGAGTAGATATAGCAGAGATGGTTTATTTAATCTTTAATTAAAGGAATTGACCACTCATCAGGAAGATAAACAGCAAGCTAAAAATATTCTCTGAATATGACCACAATACACTATGCAACATGCACACCATGAGTTCTGCAACATCTGGTCCTCAGGAACAACAGCTTACTCTTGCGCATTTCTAATACTCTACTTTTTGGACATAGTAAGTTCATCAGTGCTCAACAGTGGCAGAGCAAATCACGTCCATGTGACTGCAATTTGCCATTGGGTGTAAAGAAGTCTGGCTTTGCTGGAAGCAAGATTTTATTCACTGGTTTATGCATTTGTCTGTTGAACGTCTTAATCTCTAGTGTCTGCAGAAGGTTTTGAGGCAATGTCTCAACATTTCTATGAGTTAGTAGTATTTTAAGGATTCTTTGTCTTGGTAGAAAGACAATGTTTGAACCAGAACATACACATTGCATCTACTGAGGTTTCTACTTAATGCTGCTTCTTTTTGTTCTTGCAGATACTGCTTGACTCCAGGTTTTAGAAGATTTTGTGCCACCACCTAGGATACAAATTTTAATTAGCTGTTTTGCTGGGGGAGGCTACAGAGATGCAGGTTTTATCACTTGACTTTTTTCATCTCTTCTATGTTTAGATTATCTATGCCGTTACAATCTCAAATGCTGAATGCTCTCTGCAGCTGCATAATGTATCACAGATGCACAGTAAGCTCCTCTCTATATAGCAGCATTGTGTCACAGCATGGTGCAATGGATAGGAAGCTATTCCTGGATACGATACCAACTTCTTGTGTGACATTGGATGAGGTCTCTTAACCTCTCTGTTCTTCATCCTTCATCTCTGAAATTCTGATGATAATATAAACCCACTTGATTGCAAAGAACTTGGAAATCAAAGGAGAAAATTTCAAAAGAAGTGCTATTTATTTCTCTACCAAAACATACACATCTGTGATGAAAGAAGACACTGATCTCCATATCTCTGTCTCCATCCAGCACTGAGATGCTGGGGTTTTTCCATCTCAAATTTCTTTCCAGCTTTCTCACTTCATCTCTCCCAGTCCTGCTACGGACTTTGAAATTTGGTCCTAATCTTTTTTTGGTGGGTTTTTTTTGTTGTTTGGTGGGTTTTGTTTTGTTTGTTTTTTGTTTGGGTTTTTTTTGTTTGGGGTTTTTTGGGGGTTGTTTGTTGGGTTTTTTGTTTGTTTTTAAGAGCTGTATGAACATCTGGTCTAAAAGCTAGAGCTTAACTGGAACCCAGTTACCACTTTACCATTCAGACAAATCTCCTAATTTAATCCAAACCTGCTATACTTCTCTGTATTCATTGCTAATAGGTCTCTTTCACAAAAACCCTTTAAAGTCTGTAATATCAGAGCGTGCACAAAGAAAGCAGAATCTGTGCTCTGAGGCTGGAGAATTAAATTTTGACCTGCCTTCACAGCGGTTAGGTTGGAAGACCATGAAACAGAAACAATTCTGCTTACTGTGAAGCTGACCCTGAGCCATGCATGACTTTTCTTTCTGACCTGTAAATAATACTTCACAAAGACCACTTCAACCAAGGAAACCTGCCCATTTGAATGCTTCCCCTGTCTTCTAAACAGAGCTCTTGACAAAAGAGGAGCATATCAAAGATTTACCACTCTTTCCCAATTTATACAAACTATCATCTACCAGCTCTCCATAAAACATTACTCAGGTATTCAAAATAAAAAAGGATTATGTGGACCATTACAAAGAGACTGTGTCATAATTTCTCCTCTTGGGATATCAGAGCTTTATCTACTTTGGTGAGCACCGTTGTTGAGAAGTCTAATGACCAAGAAAGACTAAAACATTATTTTAGATTTCACTTAATCTCACTTAAGAAAATGTGCGTGAAGGCACCTAGGTATTTTTAACATACCATACTCTGAAAATCATTCAACATCACAGAACTCAAATGGGTCTGATACACAAGTTCAGACATGACAACATTGAAAGGTGATATCCATCTCAGGAAAAAACCCTGCATGCCAGCTCTGGAATGGAAAGTCAAACTAACTATACTTCTCTACCTTTCTTTTATCCCTAGCTCCATTGCTCAAATAATTTAAAGACTAATAACATAGTCTGCAATAGCTCATACTATTTTTGGAAAGGCTATGAACTGAATGCCAAGCTCTGAAATGGAACTGAACTCAAAAGCAACTTCTAGCCCACAGTGCCACCAGGCATTCTGATTATTAGAGGACACAGGAGGAAAGAATAGCACAAATAAAGCTAGTTCCCCATTGAGAGAAGCGTACATCAGAGAGGAAGATGAAAAAAGCCAGTGAAAGACTATGTGATGGCTATGCCCAAAAAGAGATATCAGGGTAAGAATAATCTACAATCATTTATGCAACCCATCAAAATGTACACAAGCACCTCTTCAAAAGGAACAGAAACACCACACTCCAATCCATCCATTGCATAAACAATATTTTCTTTTCTTGCAAGCAAGTATAAAAGGAAGTACAAGAGAAGGCTGAATCTTTTTCTCACCAAAAAAAGTTAAGCAGGTAAAAATCTAGTAACTGCTTACTTTGCAACTCCATCAATATTTAAGAAGATGGACAACTACATGAAAATAATTCTTAAAAGTCATTGGAATTTGTAAGGGAAAGTATGGGAAAATTTAAAAAGAAAAAAAAGCATGCTCAGTAATGATAAAGAAATAGAGTAACTGTTTGCAGACATAATCAATGAGAATAGCCAGTGATTTCTGGCCCAAATTATACCTGTATATCATCCATGGAAAGGTGCTGGTCAGGCTGCAGTCTAGTTCCATGGTAAACATGAAACGGAGCAGACTTCGTTGACTCTCTTCAAGATCTCGGTAATTTTATCTTCCTTATTCAAGGACAGTTGGTTTCCACCACACTTGGCAACTAACTGTTTTCTAGCAACAGGAAGCAATTTGGAAAAAAACCTCAGCGCATAACACTCTGGGAACAGCAGGAATACAACTGCAAAGACAGCAGTTGCCCCAGTACGATATCTTCAATTGCAAAAAGAACTCATAACATTTTGAAAGGATATTAAAAAGTAAAAGCTCAGGAATAGAACTTCCTTAGTAATTGATTTGGGGTTTTCTGGTCAGAGTACACCACTAACATAGGTCAAATTATTACTGTCAATGAGGAATGGTTTGGGGGGTTGTTGCTTACCAGAATGCAGGAAAAAAAGTTACTGAATGAAATAATTTTTTTTGTTCCCTCCATAAACTGAAAGGCTCTGTTTCATTTTCAGGTTGTTCAGCTCTTTCTTAAAGTAAAAATTGACGTATTAATTTCTGTGGCTGCCTCAAAGTTGTACTCTTCACTGAACACATCATTTTGCCAAGAAATTCAGCCAAACTCAGCTCCTAATAAGCCTGAGCTATAAACACCACAACAATGAAGTTTTTCCCATTATTGGAAAGACAGAGCTGTAGAGCATTTCATAGAAATAGTATTAGAGGCAAGAGCAGAACTCTTTATAGAACTGCAGCTACAGAAAGGATTTTGAGAAGATAAAGACCTGAGGTATCAAGACATTGTGACATTGAAACACTACATCTGAAAAGGAGCAAGAAAGAGGTTTTCAACAATCAGCTAGTGAGACTTTAGATTGTATCTCACCTAAAAATCAGCCTCTATCATGAGAATTGGACATTTTAAAATACTTTGGGGAAAAAGCTCACTCTCTTGATGCACTCTGTACTTTCATGATACACGGTAGAACCCTCATTTATCTATTCAAATGGACCAACCATATCTCATTATATTCATGAGAATAAGGCAGAGACACTTCAGGCTTTTTCTAAATTTTCTGTTCTCATTTACAATGAGGCATTTACAAAGCCTCCATTTTTTGCTTCTGTGGTAGATCATGAACTGTCCTGGGAATGATATTGTAAAATGATAAATAATTGAATCTGGCATTATGTATCACCCTTCGCTACAAACAGAACAGTTTTCTGTGATTATGAAATACATTGCTTGCGATCTAGCAGACACGATAATTTTTTCAGTTCAAAATTGTTAATAGAATATTCGCACTTCGTATATTTTATGTTGATGGTGTATGAACTAATCGCATTTTCATCTTATGTCTGCCATATGAAACAAAACTAGTCTTTAGACACGTTAATTTCCAGCCAAGATTTTTCCAACCTGAAAACATCAGATTCATGGGCCAAACACTTTGGTTGGCACTATGCTGTCACAAACTGAAGTTCTGATTGTAGTTTCAACCATGTTAAAAATTATACATAGATGTAGCTTTCA
Organism: Aramus guarauna; assembly: GCA_013400195.1. Taxonomy (NCBI): domain Eukaryota; kingdom Metazoa; phylum Chordata; class Aves; order Gruiformes; family Aramidae; genus Aramus; species Aramus guarauna. Next base: position 1,542,267 of record VXBL01005970.1, on the reverse strand, counting down.
TACTGGACTCAAAAGTAACACATGATTCTGCTCAGTCCTTTGAAAAGGCAACATTGCTTTACTCTTAGTGTTTATGCCCCACGCAGATGGGATAACTGTTTTGACGACTGATTTTCCATTTGTTCATACTTTGATGACATGACTAATCATAGACTGAGCGTTACAGAGTGAATGTTGGCAAAATTCAGCTCAAAATTTTCTTTTGCTGGCCTATAATTAGAAGAACTGGTGGTAACATGCAGGTTAGTCTCTTACACGCCTGTTATTTTTTCCGTGGCTTTCTACCTGCTTTTGTATCACTGGTTTTTACAACAGCATCTCAGAGCATTTTCCTCCTGAGGGAAAATGGGGGCTTTTGAAATGATTTCTAACTGGGCAATGGGAAAATTAGTTCTAGTCAGAGAAGCAACACCCACCACTCAGGGTATGGTGCAAAATTCTATTGCACACAGCAGAACAGTAATTTTTGCAATGAGTGAGAAAAAGACAGTCCTGACTTAATTTTCTGTCTATTGTCATCATCACCCTAGTAAAGATACAGAAGCAGGTTTCGGTTCTAAGTTCACACATTTGAGTAACAATTTTGCAAGATAAACTTGGCAACTATTTTGTAATAATTTCAGAAAAGACCAGTTTTCTGTAGTGACTATTCACCTGGGATACCAATTTATAGTTTCTCAGATTAGGTATGATGTACAACTGTTCCTGTTAGTGTGTCTTACATTGGCATAAAAAGAGTTCCAAAATCACAGTAAAACCTACACAGAGTTTAAAAGGTATTAAGACAGCTAAAAATCTAGAAAAAGATATAACACAAGATTCAGTTCTAAGAGACAGACACTTGTTTTGTGTTGGGTATCTTATAACCTCTCTTCAGGCACCTCAAGAAGACAGCTTTCTGAAAAACTGACCCAAAGTTAGTTAATGAAAAGAACCTATATTTAAGTTTTTCAATGCTGTATTCAACTTCTTGGGGAAGAGATGTGTTTTCATCATGGTTTAATAAAAACTGGTGTTGGAAAGGGGAGCTTAAGGTTTCCTCATAGAGCAGTAGAATCTAGCAACCCTTCCTCAGAGAATGAAAAGTGGAACTGACTTGCTCTATGCAGTGGTAGGAACAGGAAAAAAGGTTCAAATAATGGAAAATTAAATTTTAGACTTCCTTAATTTTGCAAGTTTATCTATTCCAGATGACACAAAGGAATAAATAAGGAGGTAAAATCATCCATGACTTCAAAACACTTTGCAAAAATACCCACAAACCACAACATGGGAAAAAGAGATGAAAGAAGAGATGCCACAATGCTAGATTACCTTTAAGCNAGAGAGAGAGAGAGAGAGATAAATGTGCCTAAACTGTACTCTGAGAGCAGCGGTATCTCTACTTTGCAATTTCTCCCACATCAGTGATCAGGAAGTTCTGCCAGGGACCTCTCTGACTCTGTACCTTTCCTACTAGGTCATATTAAAATATATAAGTGTAGGGTAGTACTTCATGCCCTTCTCTCTTATCCTGCTATTTGTACTACAGGTTTTTAAAGATGCTTTTACCCCTTGGGAAGAGACGTAGGAAGGGGTTAGCAAAGTAATTTTATGTGGATCCTAGTCTGAGTGGCATGATCATTTGTCTTTTGTTACTATGGAAATCACTGCATAGAGAAACTGTGCATGGGCAGCCAATTAAAATGTCAATGGAAGTAAATACATTTAAAGAGGTCATGTCCATGCATTATGCAATGAGCAAATAAAAAAGGCTTATATTTGTATCATGCTAATTAAATTGACATGGTTATTGCAAATCATTTTGTTTCACCTGGAGCTGTAATTAAGTGACACCACTTAATGAGAAGGAACCAGCACTGATTGAACATGCTTCTGTAGTAGAGCTCCTGTGACAATGAAAGATGTTTTTGTTTACATCTCTCATCATTTCACATTCCCAAATGCTGAGGTCTTTCCAGTGAGGTAAATACTGTTTTTTAAAATAAACAATTATGAGCATTTGTAATTTGGGGCAGCCTTTAACCTAGCTTTTTACTATCTACTTTGCATGCTGAAAAAAAAAAATTCTCCTAAAGAATAGATTTTAAAAAGTAAAGCATCAAAGTAGTCAAACACAAAAATTAAAGTTTTAATTGCCTTTACAGCATGACTTATATAATCTGGACATATCAGGCCAAAAATCTGTTCTCTTTTATGGTGATTTTGCTGGGATTATTGCACATTTAAAGCATATTTATAAATCACTTTGGCCCTAGAACTTCCAAATAAGTTAGTATAGTCAGAAATTCAAAACTATTTGTATAAGTGCTTATATAGTATACAGAGACAAGACAGAGATATTAACAAAGGTCAATGTTACTATGTCTTTCTACTCTCATTTCTTTGCTTGAAGCTAATCTTTCACCTGAACACAGAACACACACCAAGCTTATTTTAAGGTGCAGCAACAGCTTCTGTTGACATCTCCTGCCACTTTGTGGAAGCATGATGGATGGCAGTAAGACGACATATAAAAGAGGCTTCAAAGGATTTTGCCGGCATCAGCCACACCAACCATATGTCTCTAATTTGCATAGCCAAACTTGGCAGAATTCTTTTATTACGGTTCATTTTGTGGTCTCTGCAGATCCCATAAATATTTTCCTACATAGAGAAGCCTTGCCACATTAATTATAATAGGATTGCTTTGCTAGGCAAATGGGAATACTGCCAGGATCTAATAATTTGGCATCTTGGTGCTTAATATTCAGAACAACTCAAATATGAAATGTATCTGGAATGCCTACTGGATCTTTCAAGTGCACCATCAAATTTGGATCTCCAATGATTTTTTTTTTATTTTTTTTTTTTAATGCTTTCAAACTTGAAAGTGAATTCAGTGCTTTTAGAATAGAAGGATAAATAGAAATGCTCTGAGCCAGGAACACTGTTGGCAGGGGCTGTGAAAACTCTTTCACCCATTTCTGTGAGAAAGATACTATTTTTATCCTGGGCTGTTCTTGAAAAAAGACCATCCTTCAGGTTTACTGTGTAACACAGAACAAGACTAAGAAGGGAGTCTGACAGTTTTTAAATTATTATGGTAATCATATTTCCTAAGCAAAATCTAGGTATGTCTGGAGAGAAGTCTCACTAGAAAAGGCTCATTACAATGCTTCATCCTCTTTATTATTGCTCCTAGAGATAGCTCAGAATCTCTTCCTATCTTTATGTTAGTAGGAATGAGTTTTCTTAAATCTGTCCTTAGCTGAAAGGCTGAAAACCAATACTGACTCCTGACAAAATGAAATTGTTATGATTGGTATGACATGAAGATGTATGTATCTGAACTAAAGCGAATGAAGATGAGACCCGACTCTAAGGAACCCTAAAAGTGAATTCACTTTTAGGAGGAAAACTAATTTCCATCTACTCAAGGTAATAAAAATCTCAAATACAGCTGACAGTTGTGCCATTTTGGACTCAGGAGAGAGAGCGCACACACTCAGGAGACTTCAAGATCTGTAAAACCAAAGTCCAGCACTCACTAAGTTCAATACAGAAGACAAACTCTGTTTGATATGAGAGCTGCACACAAACATTGCTTCCATGGCAGACTACTGAATCTTTCAGCTCAAGTTTAGCACCAGCAGTGGGGAAATACTTAAAGAATATATAAGCTTCCTTCTGAGTAAAGCAGCCCAGCAGTGGTAGAGGTTTTTATCTCAATGTGTGTAAAACACAATCTGTGCACATTTACTCCCTTATCAGTCACCCAAAATCGTTGATATAGTCCTGTAAAAATAACAAAGACAGAATTAAATTTTAGGGCATACAATGCACTGAGAGCCCCACTGTGGATGCGTACCTTGTTTGATTTGATTAGGAGTCATTTCATATCCTCTTACAACAAGGCACTGTCAAAAGTCAGAACAGCAAGATTCAGTCACTTCATTACCAAAGGTGGGTAACCAATATTCTCACAAGACAGACAGACGGCCGTCCTGAGATCTGTCACTAGCACTACATAACAATAAGTGCTTGCAACCATCCATCTTCACAGGCAGATCTGTCTGCTGTCTGCAAATCACTAAGCAAACTGGCAAAGAGCCAAAGCCTTTGCTTTTTCTCTCCCTCCCTTTTTTAGGGGAGCCAGAGAGAGTAAGGAAACAATGCCAAGACAACGTTGGCAACTCTCCCTGTGTCGGCCACTACTATCTCTTGTTTCAGACATTAAAAGTATTGCAACATACACATAAAGGCGAAAAGAGCATCTGCATGGAGGGAAAAGCAAATGCTTTGACCCATAAGCACTATTCTTTGCCTAAATCTAGTCCCAAACCCTAGATAGAATGTTGATAGGGGACCCAGAAGTGTTGTCTGAGGAACAGGTATCAGCCTTTTATAGACTTATATTGAGAGTCTGATTTTGGTGCTTCTAAAATAAAAATTGAAATATACATACGTATTTGTATACAAGTATATACATATGTGTTTATTTCAGTAAGCACGAAGGTAAGAAAAATACAGGCCAGAGGACTGAAACTATTCTACTGCAGGCTAGAGACTATTATTCCAGCTATGAGCTTGCCCATCTTTTTACACCAAGGCTTTGAAAGGTTTGTATAAATTCTGTTGACTGTAATCCCTTAATGACGGTCACAATCAGTGTTTTAAATGCACTGAACTTGATTAGGTCTCAGTGGATTGCTTGCTTTTCTAACTATCATATGCATAGGAAGAACGCAACATAAGCCTGGCCAGCTCTCAGGCATTCTTTTATTGATCCCGACTCTCATTCTGAAGGTGGTGAAGCTCTCACTGACATCAATGAGAGCTCTTTGCCTGTGTGAGAGGAGTGTGTCATATGTTTATTTAAAAATAATCAAAATGATCTGATTCAAAGTGTGTGTTGGGTGTTCAGCATCAGTATTTAGAAAAAAAAAAAAAAAAAAAAAAAAAAAAAAAAAAAAAAAAAAAAAAAAAAAAAAAACAACACCCAAGCTATATTCCAGCCCAGGAAAGGCACTGGAACCAGAATAGTTCAGTCAATAGGCCCTGATTTGACTTTATCCTGCCCCATCTTCAAATTTCAACTTTACTAATGGGTATTTTCTAGAAAGCACAGCCAGAGATGGTTCCTGAGTTACTGCTACACAAATGTTTTCCATAATAGTCAACCAGTTTTAATCATGACTTTCAATAACTACAATCCTGAGGTGCTTTCAGGCTCACTGCACCCTATAGAAAGCTTTTATATTATAGCCTGTCACCAGTGCTGCTACTCCTACACATCTTTGCACATATGGATTAACCACTGAAGAAAATTTCTTTTAATCACCTTGCTGTTCTTTGTCTTTCTAAAAAAGCTATAACAACTTTTTTTTTTATTAATAATCCCATTTTACACTTAAAATACAGCCAATAAGAGAAAATAAAAAATTAACTACTAAAGACAGGAGTTACAAGCCACACGGCTGAAACTAATAGAGATCATATTTATGTAAGTATGTGTATTTAAGTGTTTCAGGTTTAGGATAAGATCTCCTTTGCCAAAAATGTGGCAGCTATATTTGCTAGTCTCCATGGGAAATGTTATAACAAATCAAAAGCAAACAAATTTTCCTTTCAAATAAACTTGACCCGCATGTTTTAGACATATGTTTCCCTTTGAATCCTTGTCCTCCTTTGATGGTGCTACATACTTTTCCCCCTTTAAGAGCAAATACTTTGTTGTTATAGCAATACTTTCCCACAATTCTACCATGAGGGCCTCCTTGGTTCCTGAAGCCAGGGCTTGAAAGTCATCTTCACTGCTTGCACACAGCTTACCCAAGACATTTCTGTAGTTCTACATGCAAACTTTAGTTATTGCACTACCATCAT